>CM053770.1:327311506-327385580 GCA_028658325.1 Potorous gilbertii
AAAATGGAAGATAATGTGAAATATCTCATTGGAAAAACAACTGATCTGGAAAATAGATCCAGGAGAGACAATTTAAAAATTATGACTACCTGAAAGCCATGACCAAAAAAAGAGCCTAGACATCATCCTTCATGAAATTATCAAGGTAAAGTGTCTTGCAAAACTTAAGAGTTCTAGTAAATGCGAGTTTTTATTTCTGTTCCTTTGTTTTATTTTTAAGCTAAAGAGAAGAGAGAAGGAAAAACCATAATTACTTTTTCCCCCAATATATCCACTTATATTTATTTAGGGAAAAAATGAAGGAGACTATAAAATAACCTTATTAAAGCAAAAGGGGGGGAGGAATACTATAATTAGATTTCTTACATACCAAACTGCAAGATGTGTATTAATGAAATTTATGGTCATCTCACATGAATATTCCCCTAACACTGACACTGCTAAGACATATAAAATGAAATTCACCCATATTATTAACAAAGTGTATTTTGCCATTAAATATGGAATCTGACAAAATAAGGAGAATTTCACAGTCCCTTCCAGCTCTAAAATTGTTACTATGATCCTGTGGTCTTATGATCCTACATTGTAAAATGTGATTTTTTTTTTGTAATGAATTTTGCTGCCATATTATATATTTTTTAATTCTTTGAGACTTCATTCCTATTGGAAAACAGTTTAACAAAAATTAACTTTAAACTCAATTTTCTATAAATATATCTACTTAATTAAATAAGGAATACATTAAAATCAACCATATAAATTCCCATACCATCTACACAACAAATGTGAGCTCAATTTTTTACCTAAATAACAAAGAAGGACTACCATTCGATTCATTTAAAGTTTAAAATGAAAACTATGAATAGAAATTAATTTTCCCCATATGGTTATTTTTTCTTAAAGGAAACCCTTATTTAAAACAGAGATGCCACAGGGCAAGATGGTGATCCAATGGCATGAGAGGTAGGGATGCAAAAAATTCCATTTGGAACACCTGTTCATACTTATTCTGCGAGGAAAAAACGGGCTATGAATTCTTTAATTCATAAACATTTAATTTACTCACAAAAATATATCTATTCAAACTACATGTACAATAAGCCATATTTATAAATGAAGTAACTTGGCTATTTTCCCCAATTCAAAATATGCAAAGGCAAATAGTCCACATAATAGACAACTGGTCAACAAAATTGTAATTTGGGAAACTAAAGCTGCTCTGAGTTTAAAAATCTCAAAAAATGTTTCTTCAGAAACAAAGTTAGTTTATTTCTCTGGTATCCATTTAAAAAGGAATCATTACTCATTATTGATTTTCTAAGAGTTTGGACGACTGGGAGATTAAAATATTAATTTCATTTTGGCACTTCTTATTAGTTAACATACATTGTTTTATACACAACTAGAGAAATATCAACTTGTGCACAAGTCCAGTTATCCAGTTCTTACCAAACAATATGCTTATGCAAATACAAAAGCAGGTTTTGAAAATCTGAACTTTTACACTACTTGAGATAAAAGTCAAAAAATAAAAAGTTAATTACACAAAAGTAAAAGAAGCCTGGATATTTCCTTCTAAAATAAAGATGATTAAAGCAATGTAATTAAGTTTTTATAAATTCACATTTAGTACTGCTCATTTAGACTTCAGAAAATCATGAGTAAAACAGTCAATGAAAAAAATGAATGTAACATGATACAACAGCATGTGATCACATTTGAAGAAAACTGAAAAGTATCTAATGTATAATAATAGATACCAACTAGATTGGCTACGATTAAGGGACGTTCTTCAGACAACAGTGAAAAGAAATCTGGTGGTCTTGGCAAAAACAACTATACTTACCATACAATCAGCATTTAAAACACAAATCTGAAATACTTGGCAAGGCAAAGCAGGAATATTTATATTTAATGCCAATATTCCTGAAGTTTAAATTTCACAAAAAAGAAAGCTTAAGAAGAAAAGTAGATAGTGGCTTGAAAATTAATGGTAACATCAAATGGTAAAACTCTCAAAAGGCTGAAAGAAGCAATTTCTCATAATATATTACAATAATTAGAAAAGTACATGATGAATGTCTATTTTCTTTAAATTCGAATTTGTGAGATCTGCTTCAAATATTTTTCAGACACATGAATTATTGATAGTAGAGCTTAAGGGACTAATAAAAAGACTTTCATTTTTATAGTCAATTAAAAATCAATGATTTGAAAAATTGATTTGAAGAAAAAACAAATTATATCCTTACTACCACATAAAAATCTGAGGTGGGGTGACTTTTAAGGGGGTGGAGGCACCAGAGAAGAGGATCATACCTCTAATTTCAGACATATACAAAACTCCCTACAGAAATTCCCTCCACCAATAAAGGTCAGCAATCATCTATAACTGGAACTCTTAAGAGAATTTCATGGTTCATCTATAACTGGACTCTAAGACAGTTTCATGGTAAACTAAGAGGTCAAGTGACTTCCCAGGGATCACTGAGATATGATACTTCAAATGCAGTAATGGCATCAGAGCTTACAGACTCCAAGGCTTCATCTTCAAGATGATACTATCTTTCATGGAGCTAAATATTTACAAAATATATTATATGTATTATTGTATGAGTCTCCAAAAGGAAACGAGTGATTTTTGCCAGTCCCATTTCTAGTAAATCAAGCTTTTAGTGTATGGTACATTAGAATGAGCACCAAATGTAGAAAGAAGACCTCCAATGGCATCTAATGCCACTTTTTAGCATGGTGGCACTCTACACTTGCTCTCTGGTTTAAGAAACTAGGGGACTGAAGAAGATTTCTCAGGTATCTTTCAGTTCAAAATCTCTTAACACTATATTCTGAAAATAATCAAGCTACTTGTCTGACAGAAGAAAAAAAAAAGAAAAAACTAACGAGTCAAAAGCATTTGTGAAACCCTTATTGTATACCAGGCTAAGAAACAGATGCAAAAAGAGGCAAAAAGACAGTCTCTGTTCTCAAGGAGACAACATGGTGACAACATGTAAACAACTATGTACAAACAAGCTACAGGCAGAATAAATGGGAGATAATCCACTGAAGGAGGGCACTACTATTACGGGGATTATGAAAGACTTAATGTAGAAGACAGAATTACAGCTTGGACTTGAAGGAAATGAAGAAGCAAAGTTGAGGAAGAAGAATATTCCATGTATGAGGAATAACCAATGAAAACACTTGGATTTGGGTGATGGAGTATTCTTTTCAAGAAAAACAAGAAAGCCAATGTCACAGTCATTAGAGTACAATAACAGTACTTGGTGAGACATGGGGGGTTGGGAAGGCAGAAAGTATGAGGTGAGTGAGGTATGTATAAAAGTATTAGAAAGGCAGAGGGCAGGGCAAGGTTGTGAAAGGTTTTGAGAGCTAAACAGAGGATTTTGTATTAGATTCTGGAGGTGAAAGGGATGCAGAGGTGGGGATAATAAGGTCAGATCTGAGATTTAGGAATTTTAATTAATTTATTTATAAATTATACATTTATAATTTATAAACATAAATATTATATGTACATTAATAAACATAAATATAAATTATGAATTTATAAATTAATTTAGGGATTTTAATTAATTTTGGCAACTGAGCTGAGGATGGACTGAAGTAGACAAAGACTTCAAGAATGGAAATAAACTACTTAGCTACTGCAGTAGTTCAGAGAGGAGGTAATAAAGATTTGCACCAGTAAGGTAGAAATATTTCCCATCCTTCACACCCTTCCTCCACTTACTTTCCCTATTACTATACAGGCCAACAACACCTGCCCAAGTCCCTCAGGCTCACAACCTAGGAGCCATTCTGGATTTCTCATAATGTCCACACAATTCCATATCCAATGTGTTGCCAATGCTTGTCAAATTCATCTTTGCAACATCTCTGGGATATACTACCTTCTCTCCTCTGACAATGCCACCACTTTAGTGCAAGCCTTCATCACTTCACACCATGATTACTGCAATAGCCTGCTGGTGGGTCTGCCTGTCTCAAATCTCTCCCCACTCCAATACATTCTCCAATAAGCCACTAAAGTGACTTTCCTAAAGTGCATGTTCAATCATATCACCCCTTACTTAATAAACCAGTGGTTCCCTATTACCTGCAGGATCAAATACAAAATGCTCTGTTGGGCATTCAAAGCCCTTCCTAACCCAACCCCCTCCTACCTTTCCAATCTTCTTATACTTTGCTCCCTAATATATACTCTTTACTATAGGGACACTGTCCTCCTGGATGTTCCATAAACAAGATTCCATCTCTGGGCTCCAAGCATTCTCACCAGCTGTCCCCTATGAATCTCTCCTCTTATGAGACTACTGACCTCCCTAGCTTCCTTTAAGTATCAACTGAAGTGCCACTTTCTACAGGAAGCCTTCCCTAACCCCTCTGAATTCTAGTATCTTCCTTCTTTTAATTAATTCATTTATCTTAGATATAGCTTTGGTGGTTGTTCAGTTGTTTCAGTCATGTTTGACTCTTGGAGACCACACTTGGTGTTTTCTTGGCGAAGATACTGAAAGGGTTTATCATTTCCTTCTCTAGCTCATTTGACAGATGAAGAAACTAAGGCAAACAGGGTTAGGTAACTTGCCTTGTGTCACATATTTAGTAAGTGTCTGAGATTAGATCCAAACTCAGGAAGATTAGTGTTCCTGATTTCAGGCCCAGCTCTTTATTCATAGAGCCACCTAGCTACCCTGTATATAGTTTGCTTTGTACATATTTGTTTACATGTTGTCCTTCCCATTGGAATGTAAACTTCTTGTAAGTAAGAACTCTCTTTTGCCTCTTTTTGTATCCCAAAGACTTAGCACAGTTATAGTAGGCACTTAATAAATGTTAACTCATTATCAGAGGAGAGGAAAGGGCATATTCAAGGGATAAACTCTATAAATTACAAATATAAAATTCCATAAGATTTAGGGATACATTGGATATAGGGAGAAGGGAGAGAAGTCGAGAGAACAGTGAAGAGTTGAGGATGACATCTAAGATCTAAGGCATAAGTCTGAATAGCAGGGGAGGTGATGAAGGCCTAGACAATAACATGGAAATTTGGAAGGGGGTAAGAATTGGAATGAAAAATAATGAACTTATTTGTACATACTGATTTTATGACATCTGTTGGACTTGCAGTTTGAGATATTTAATAGGCAGTTAGAGATATGAGCTTGCAGTTCAGCAGAAAGGTCAGGGCTAGATAAGATTTATCAATCATCAGCAGAGAGGATAATTGAAAGAAAAAAAGCATTCATAGCTTGCAGATCATACAAAAAGTTGGCCCATGAGTTAAATTTTGGTAATGGAGCTATGGGGACCAGAGCTTGGGGAGGGAGACAGGAAGTTCCAGTTCTTGTGAGGGAGGGGCCGGGGAATGCTGGCTGAACTTGGTAGATTTCAAGACCAGGGGAAGAGGAAAAACCAGCTGGCACCTAAGGAAGAACAGGGGTCACAAGGGGAAATACAGAAGATACTGCTGTGAGGGCAGGGCCTGAGATTTCAGTGGATGTCACCTGAGGGGCAGGGGTTGCAGAGGGAGCAACATCTGCAAGAATCCTGACTGGGATCCAAGCAGGGGTTACCGAGAGGGATGAGGCCATGGGAGGAGATGGGATGCAGAGTAGGAGATGTGGAAGGTGAAGGAAGTAAGAATAGGGGTGTTGGGATAGAGGAAAAGGGAAGAGAAACCAAGGGGAAAGGGGAATGGCCATGAATGGGGGCCATGGGAGACAGGAGGTGCTGGGGGAGATTGGGTAGGGATAGGAGCTGAGGAAGTGGTGGGAATGGGAAACAGGAGGTGCTGGGGGAGACTGGGAAGCAGCAGGAAGGGCTGGGGGAGATTGGCTGGGGAGGAGGTGGGAATGGAGGCTGAAGGGGAGGGGTAAAACCCTAGGGGTCATAAGAATTTTGATAATCTCTGGTGTAGAGAGAGAAGAGAGGAGAGCCCCAGTCAGATTGAATATGTCCTAGATAAATATCTAGCAAAGAAGACCAAGAAGGAATAGTCAGACAGAGAGCCACAAGGGATTACTGTCACAAAAACCTAGTCAGAAGAGGGCATTAAGGAGGAGAAGGCAACCAACAGTGTCAAAGGCTACAGAGAGGTCAAAAAGGGACCATGCTTGGGACCTCAAAATACCAACAACTTGGGTCCTGCTTGAATAAATTTGACTCAAGCCTTCTTTTAGCCAAAAATATCATAAAGTTTATTTAGGATCCGCCATAGTGGACTGATTCTTAAGAAGTCCTACCATTTGTGACACTTGTATTCCAGGTCTAACAGAATCTGAGGGCCTTTGTGGAGGTAGGATGGAGCTTATATACAGAAAGACTGTGGGAAGGATCTAGGGGTGACCAAATAATCTGAGGTAATGGAAGGAGGGGTTTAGGGAGAGTCCTGAGGAGTCTAAGGAGGATCTTGATGGGACTGGGGGTGACTAGAGGTCAGTACCCAGACAGTACAATTCTGATGTGATCAAGGGTGGGAAACAGCTGGAGGCAATACGGGAGGTAACAGACAATGGAGAAATGGAGAGCTAGGCTAGGTTAAGGGTATCTGCGGCCTCAGGTAAATGCCAGATCAAGTAGGAAGATTCAGGGAGATTTCAAAGGGGTTCCCAGAGTCTGTACTCCACCAGGATAACCACTGGGATGGCTGCAGAGTCAAGACAGAAGGCCAAAAGAAAGTAGTACAGTCTAGCACCTCGCTAAATCTCCTCAACAAAGATCTAGAAACCACACTAGACTAAATTTGGATCAGAAAAGTCAAGCAAAAATCACAGTGAGTCATTTTTCCAGCTGAGGGACATGGAGTGGATATGGAGCAAGAGATCTGACTAGAAGTACTCTATACAGAGCTTTCTAGCATCCAGAGACTGAAGGAGAGCTGAGAGTGAGCACTAGGGAAGAAAGCAGCAGCACAGAAAATGATCCCAGGGATTCTGCAACTAAGACAGGGTGGAGAAACAGGGACAATCTGGTAGCTCTGTGTCAAAGATCCAGGGTGGAGAGAAAAGGTCACAAGTTGTATGCCAAGCAAGGAACAAGTCTATGAAGTAGAACACTTGTGTAGCTTTGATCCAAAGAGCAGGACAGGGACTCAGTAGCAGCCTTGAATATAGTGTGGTTATTGTTGTTGCTGTTTGTCCTTCATTTTTAAAGAGGACCATGACATCAGAAAGGAGATGCCAAGACTTGCAAGTGAATTAGATTTAAGAAAGGGAAGGCTGTACAAAGTCACCAGCCTCATTTTCTCCTCTGGAGCCATCCAAGATGTAGATCAGGATGACTGGAGGTGGCCCCAGATGTTAAGGCTAGGTAAGAAATGAGGCAAAGAATGACTTCTTCTAATAGCCAAAAAACCAAAAACCCAAAATCAATCTGGGAGGGGAAGACTCTCAGGGATTCTGGCCACAATAGAAACAACAGTTATTTACACTCACATTAAGCCATCTGAACTAGAACAATGTGAGAAGCAAGGGAGGCTTGGTCTGGAACCTACTACTGGTCAGTCAATGACAGAGTGATTGAAGTTTAAGGCATGGTCCTTAAGAAAGAAATCTAGCCTGTAAAGCCCAAGATATTTTGTAAAGTTTCAGTGATAAAAATGTATATTCCTTTGGGTGGAACATCTGCAGGTAAGAGTATGTGCACTGAAGAGGAAAAGGGATAGAAAGAAGGACTGGAAATAGAATATCTGGGGCAGTGGTCCCATGCCAAAAGGGAGGCTACAATTCAGTTGTTCTGAACTCGCAGAGCCTCCTAGAAAGCTTACAGTGGCAGAGTCCAACAGCAGTAATATTCAATTGAAACTACCATGCAGGGACAAACTGATAGACCCAAATCTGGGTCAGGAGCATAGAGAGCTCATACTAGGAGGTCAGTGAGCAGAAACAGATCACATCACTCTTAGAGCACTCGAAGCTTACAGGCCACCAGCCTGAGCTATGAAAGCAACAGAAGGAGGTAGAGGACAGTAACTCATACCAGATACCCTTCCCAAGTGTGTAGAACCCTATACTAATATAAATTTCAAAGTCAGGAATTCAAGACCACAAGAATGAGCAAACAACAATGATGGGGAAGTTCAAGGTTCACACCTAAAAGAATGACTCAAAAACATCTATGAAGCAAACCTCAGAACAAAATACAACTTAGACATAAGTCCAACAAGAATTACTACAAGAGCTAAAGCAAGAGTTAAAAAAGAGCTAAAGTTAGTTTAAATCTCAAAGAGGATGATGAAGGAAAAAATGGAAAGAGAAGTCAAAGAGCAAAAGAAGAAAGATGAAGACAGAATTAATAGTTTGAAACAAGAGTATCAAAACTTTACCAAGAAAATAACTCAATGAAAATAAGAACCAACCCAATAGAAGCTAATGAATACACGAGACATCAAGAAATAATAAAATCAAAAGACAAGGAGGAAGAAAAGATGATAATGATAAAAAGATGAGTTGATGACTACGAAGATAGGAAGCATCTTATAAGAAAAACAACATGTCCTGAAGAAAAATTTAAGAACCATCCTATAAACGCTATAAACAAAAAAGGAGCTAAGGTACCATTTTTCAAGACATAATAAAAGTAAAATTCCCCAGCTATCTTAGAATCAGAGATCAGGATGGAGGGAAATAAAAAATTAGTAAGCATAACTGTGTGAATGGGACAAACTAACCTATAAAATGGAAGAGGACAGCAGAATGGATTAGAAACCTGAATCCAGTAATATGTTGTTTACCAGAAACATAGCTGAAACTGAAAAATACACAAAGTTCAGTAAGAGGTGGGTGCAGAACTTATGACTAAGCTGAAGTACAAAAGAGTAGCAATCATGATCTCACACAAAGCAAAAGCAAAAATAGAAAAGAAATAAACAGAGAAACTACATTTTTGCTGAAAAAACAGAAAATGAATTAACAGCAATATTAAATATAAATAAAATAGTCTTCTATAAATTGATAAAGAAAAAAGTGAAATGAGTTGCACAGAATAATATATAGCAAAACCATAATAGTGGGTACTGCTGTCTAACATACCTAACCAAAAAAAAAAAAAATCTTAAGGACCTGAACAGAATTTTAGAAAAGTTAACATGATAGACCCCTGAAGGCCACGGAACAGAAATATAAAGGAGTATTATCTATTTCTCAGTTGTGCATGGCACCTTTATACAAACTGGCCATTTATTAGGGTATACAACCCTCACAAACAAATGCAGAAAAACAGAAAGATTAATGAATATTTATCAATCATACTACAATAAAAATTATATTCAATAAAGGACCTTTAGAGCAAAGATTAAAAATTGGAAAATAACAATATTAAAGAACAAGTGGGTAAAAGAACCAATTATATCAACAATCAATTATTTCATTAAAGATAATGACAATAATGAAAAAACATATCAAAACTTGTGGGCTACAACCCAAACAGTATTCTGGGGAAATTTTTATCTCTAACATCTAAAATTTTGTTATCTCTAACATCAACAAAATAAAATAAAATAATCATCAATAGAAGGAGAGAAAAAAATCAAAGAATTACACATAGAATTTTAAAAACTAGAAAATCAATAAAAGTAAAACTTTCCAATCAAACATCAAAATAGATATCCTGAATCCAAGCAGAGATGAATGAAACTGAAAGAAAAAAAGCTTTTTTTTTTAATTGTAGACATTCTATGCCCTTTCTAGAACACAAGTTTCATAAAGGACTTCATCAAATTTTATATCTACTTGAGTATCTATATGGCATAATTAACATAGTAGGCACTTAACTGATACATAATTGACTTAGACTGAACCTTCACTTGAAAGTTTTTTCCCAATTCAATGATTTTTTCAAAAACCAAAATTTGGTATCCAATGCTCCCATAACTAGCTAACTCCAAACAACACTTGTAAGAAATTTCAAGTATTTAAGAGTCAAAGCAAACTGAGAAAACTAAATAAAGTCTTTAAGCCTTTAGGGGCAAGATTAACTGTGTGGTTATAGTTGCATTATCCTGAATTCACTTGTGAAAAAAAATTCATAATGATAAAAATAACAACTACTCAGAGCTTATTGTGTGAAAATAGTTTTCAAAAGAAACATTTTCTAAAAATTATTTCCATGTGTACTTATTTCACACAATCACAAAGTGGAAGTGATCTCAGATGTCATCTAGACTGATCAGGAAAAGACTACATCAGGAGCTCTGTTTATAATATCCCTAACGACTAAGTTTCCTCTCTGAATCTCTCACAATAAGGAATTTTAGGCAATGTGAAAATAAAATGCATTACTAAAAACTATTCAATTTTATGTATATAATCTTCAAAATAAACATTCTGCTTAAAGGCTCCAGTAAAAGGGAACTGATTACTTAAGGAGTCAGCCCCCTCTCTCTTTCTAACTGTTCTAATTATTTAGAGTTTTCCTCATTGGAACAGAAACTTATCCTGCAACTTCCATTCATTCCTCCCAGTTCTGCCCTCTATGGTCAAGCAAAATTAAGACTTTCCCAAATGATAGGACTTAAAAAACTTGAAGACTATTATAATGTCCAACACCTACATTCTCTCTTTTCAGGTTAACATTCCCTATATTTGCAACTTAGCCTCAAATATCAGTTACTTTTAGGTCCCCACATTAGACAGGCTGCCCACCTACATTCTCCTTAATCTATGCTGCCCAGAACTGAATGCAATTTTTCAGATGTAATCTAATCAAGAGAGAATACAATGAAACCATCACTTTCTTCATCTTTCACACAGTCTCACTGGATGCAAGCTAACATCACATTAGCATTTTTATCTACCAATTCTCAATGATGATTCATATTGAGTTAATTGAAATAATTAACAATTTTAGCAAAATTGCAAGATATAAAATAAATCCAAATAAATCATCAGCATTTCTATATATTACCAACAAAGTCCAGTATTAGAAAATGGAGAAATTTCACTTAAAATGACTGTAGAAAATAGAAAATATTTGGGCGTCTATCCTCCAAGACAAACCCAGTAACTATACAAATACAATTACAAAACACATTTCACATAAATAAAGTCAGGCTAAACCACAGGGAAAATATCAGATTGACTAATACGATAGGAAAGGAAAATGATAAATGCTGGAAGGAATATGAGAAAATTGGGACACTAATGTATTCTGGGTGGAGTTATGAACTGATACAACCATTCTGGAGAACAATTTGGAACTATGCCCAAAGGGTGATAAAACTGTGCATACCCCTTTGACCTAAACAATACCATGTCTAGGCCTGTATTCCAAAGAGATTTTTTTAAAAGGCTGGAGGAGGGTGACCCATATGACCTGTATGTACAAAAATATTTACAGCGGCTCTTTTTGTGGTGGCAAAGTGCTGGAAATTGAGGAGATGCCCATCAATTGGGGAACTGCTGGAATATTATTTTACTATAAGAAATAACAAGCAAGATGGTTTCAGAAGAACCTGTAAAGACTTACATGAACACTTACAAAGTGAAGGGAGCAAAACCAGGAGAACATTGTAAACAGCAATAGCAACAGCAACACTGTGCGATGATCAACTGTGAATGACCTAGCTATTTTCAGCAATACAGTGATCCAAGACAACCTCAGAAGACTCATGATGAAAGATGCTATTCGCCCCCAGAGGAAGAACTGATGGGAGTCTTAATGCATATCAAAGCATACTATTTTTCACTTTATTTATTTGTGAGTGTGGGGGTAAGTAGGGGTGAGAGTGTTGGTTTGTGTTTTCTTTCACAACATGACTCATATAGAAATATGTTTTCAATAACTGCATACGTATAACCAATATCAAATTGTTTACTGTCTCAGGAGAGGGGAGGAGAGGGAAGTGGGGAGAAAATTTGAAACTCAAATTTTTTTAAAATAAATGTGAAAAATAGTTTTTTTATGCAACTGGGGGAAAATTTTTAATTTTAAAAAATAAATACACCAACAGCTAATATAAATAGGAAGATAAATAGATGAGCGAGTGAGTGAATGAATAAACAAATGATGTGTCTATCAATAGATGGGACTCTAAGAAAACTGGTTTACAAATCAGTTGTCATAGGCAGCATTTTTAATTTTAAAATACATAACCAATCATTAATTCAGTAAGAAAGCTAAATCAATTAAGTGAATCCTGTGCTCAAGTAAACTCAAAAAACTTGACCTACTTGAGAAGGTTAAGAATTTTTCCAATAAATCCAAACCTCTAAATCATTTCTGGATTTGTACAAAATGTAAGGTCTGAATGTTCTTATTTCAAAACAGTAAAATGTTTTGGGTGTAAGATGAAAACACAAGGCTACTTCAATTTGCATTTGTATAATTATTAGTGAGGTGAGGTAACTTTCACACTATTGTTCAGAGGGTCATATGCTTTCAAGTTAGAAGGGACTCCAGAAGCCATCAAGGCCAATCACTTCACTTTAAAGAAGGGGTAAATGTGGCAAAGATTAATTGACTTCCCTAGCGGAACAGAGCTAGTAAATATCTAAGGAAGAGTCTAAATGCATTCTTCTTGACTCAAGTACAAAGCAATATTCAACCAAACTCTGCTATTCATGTCTTTTGACCATTTATCCATTTTAGAATGGTTTGGATTTACATATTTGTGTTAATTCTGTGCATCTCTTGAAAAATCAAACCTTTATCAGATATATTTCATAAAAATATTTTTTTTGCTAATTCACAAATTTTCTTAAGAATGCTCTCTGCTACAATTGGGAAAGAATTTTTACAACTAATATCACTGATAAAGGCCTCATTTCTAAATGTCAAATTTATAAGAATACAATTGATAAATGGTCAAAGGATATGAACAGACAATTTTCAGAAGAAGAAATTAAAACTATCTATAGTCATATGAAAAAATGCTCTAAATCACTACTGGTTAGAGAGATGCAAATCAAAACAACTCTTAGGTACCACATCACACCTATCAGATTGGATTATGAGAAAACAGGAAAATGATAAATATTGAAGAAGATGTGGGAAAGCTGGAACACTAATTCATTATTGGTGGAGTTGTGAGCTGATCTAACCACTCTGGATAGTGATTAGGAACTATCCTAAAGGGCTATAAAAATATGCTACCCTTTGACTAAGCAATAGTACTTCTAGGGCTGTATCCCAAAGAGATCCTAAAAAATGGGAAAAGGACCCACATGTACAAAAATATTTATAGCAGTTCTTTTTGTGGTGGCAAAGAATTAGAAATTGAGGGGATGCCCATTAGTTGAGGAACAAATGGCTGAACAAGTTATGGTGTATGAGTATTATGGAATACTACTGTGCTATTAAGAAATGATGAACAGGCAGACTTCAGAAAAACCTGGAAAGACTTATATGAACTGATGCTGACTGAAGTGAGCATTACCAGGAGAACATTGCACACTGTAACAGTTATATTGTGTGATGACTAACTTTGATAGTCTTACCACTTCTTAGCAATGCAAGGATCTAAGACAACTCCAATGGACTCAGGATGAAAAATGCTGTGTACATCCAAAAAAAGAACTACAGAGTCTGAATGCAGATTGCAGCATATTACTTGCTCTTTCTCTCTTTTTTTCTTTTTGTATGTTTCTTCTTTCTCGTGGTTTCTCCCATTGGTTCTAATTCTTCTTTACCACATGACTAATGACTAATGTGAAAATATGTTTAATAGGAATGTATATGTAGATCCTTTATCAGATTGTATGCTGTCTTGGGGAGGGGGGGAGGGAGAAAATTTAAAACTTATGGAAATAAATGTTGAAAACTAAACATAAATTTTTAAAAGAATACTCTCTGTTACTATCTAATATTTGTACGTATATTTTTCACTGCATATTAAAAAGAACAGTAATCATTCAAAGAAATTTGTTCTGTCAATCCACAAAGGTCAAGTAAATGAAAAACAGTCATTGCCCAGATAGCCATACATACAAGGTTCAAAAGCCTACAGTTTTTAACCTTTTTTTGAGTTATAGATACTTTTGGCAGTTTAATAAAGCCTACGGACTGTGTCTCAGAATAGTATTTATTGTATACATTCATAACTCAGTCAATCAATAAACATTTAAGAGCCCCCGATGTTCATGTACTTTGATAAGCACTAGGGACATAAAAAAAAGTTTTTAAAAAATAGTCCCTGCTCTCAAGGAGCTTACAGTCTAATGGGAAGTACAATATGCAACACTATGTAGAAATAAGCTATATACAGGAACAATAAAGGAATGCCAAATTTCAGGTAGGGAAAAATAAATGCATTTTTTATTTCATTAAAGTTCCCAGTTCTGTTCAAATCTATTTATACGCCTTTGGGCTTCTTTGGACCCCAGATTAAGAATATATCCATCAATATTTAAATATAGGACTGAAAGTATAGATGCACAAAAGGTTGGGCCCAGAGATGAACAGGAGGAAGAAAATGGGTTGAATGTCTTTAGGGAAATTGCACAATTTCTCTTCTGACCCCCATAAAAGCAAACATATATCTTCTTTAATACAAATATAGCACAATTCTGGGCCCATAGTAAGGATTTAATAAATGCTTTATTTATCAACAGTCTCACCATGTTGTTATGTGAGAATAAGACATTAAATATAATTGCCTACAAAGAATTGAAAAAAAAATAAAGGGCAATGTTGAACCAGGGAGAAAACCCTAGAGAAGACCAGGGGTAAAAGTCATCACTGGGAACCTGACTGACAAAAAGCTAAATGATTAAAAGAGAAGATGTGCACTCAAACAGCAAGAAATAACCAAATAATAAGTATAACAAATGGACACTTGAAGGGCTGTAAGAAGTCCAGGGAAGCTAGGAAGGTCTCTGGACACCTTATGGTGAATCTATGACAGTCATACAGGACTGGGAGGCATGAGTTGATATCATTAGAAGGAACTCTTGAATCCATGAGAACAGAGATCCACTTGAGTACATCCTCAGTACCTAGCAGAGTATTTATACATGCACCTACCATAGATGTTTAATAAATTGATAGAGCCAAGAATTGTAAACTGAAGGGATGTGCATTAATTGGGGAATGGCTAAAAAAGTTATGGCATATGATTGTAATGGAATATTATCGTGCTGTAAGAAATGTGATGGAGTTGTGAACTAATCTAACCATTCTGGAGAGCAATTTGAAACTATGCCCAAAGGGCTAAAAAATGTGTATACCCTTTGACCCAGCAATATCACTTCTAGGGCTGAATCCCAAAGAGATCATAAAAATGGGAAAAGGACTCACATGCACAAAAACATTTATAGCAGCTCTTTTTTTGGTGGAAAAGAATTTGAAACTGAAAGGACACCCATCAATTGGGAAATGACTGAACAAGTTGTAGGATATGAATGTAATGGTGCTATTAAGAAATGAACAGGTAGACTTCAGAAAAACCTGGAAAGACATATATGAACTGATGCTGAGTAAAGTGAGCAGAACAAGGAAAATATTATACACAGTAAGAGCCGCATTATGTGATAGGATAGACTTAGCTCTTCTCAGCAATACAAGGATCTAAGACAACTCTAAAAGACTCATGATGGAAAATGCTACCCACATCCAGAGAAAGAACTATGAACTCTGAATGCAGATCGAAGTATACTATTTGCTCTCTCTGCTTTTTCTTTTGTTTTTTCTTTCTCATGGGTTCCTCCCATTCATTCTAATTCATCTTTGCAGTAAGACCAATGTGAAAATAGTTAGAATAAGAATGTATATGTAGAGCCTATATCAGGGTACCTGCCATCTTCAGGAGGGGGAAAAGAGAAGGAGGCAGAGGATAAAACATAAAAGTCTTTGGAAATGAATGCTGAAAACTAAAAATAAATAAGTTTTTAAAAAATAATAAAACAAATAAGTATAGGAGAAAAAAAGAAATAAGAAATAAGCAAGATTATTTCCAAAAAACCTGGAAATACTGATATGAAATGATGTATAGTAAAGTGAACAGAAGCAGGAGAATATTGCATACAATGTAAACAGTAATAGCAGTATCATAGGATGATGAACTGTAAATGATTTAGCTAATCTATTAATAAAATTATCTAAGATGTTCCCAAAGGATTTATGATGAAAAATGATATCTGTGTCCAGAGGAAGAACTAATGTCATCTGAATACTACTAAAGCATACTATTTTTCGCTTTCCTTTTTTTTTTCGACTCATTTTCTTCAACAAAATGACTAATATGGAAATATATTTATATGATTGTACATATATAACTGAAATCAGACTGCTTACTGTCTCAGGGAAGAAGAAGAGGAGCAAGAGAAGGAGAGAATTTGGAAATCAAAACTTTTTAAAAAACAAATGCTAAAAATTGTTTTTATATGTTAATTTGGAAAAATATTATTTTTAAAAATAACAATAATGGCAAATAAATTAAGAGATAAAAATTAAAAATACTAGTATCTTCTAATTGGTACTAGATAGAACTATTTTTGAACTATTATTCAGATCATTTGTTTTCATTCTGATAGTTTAACCAACATTACTGAACACAACTATAATAGAAAGAACACTAGAATGAGAATCTGAAAACCTGTATTCTACTTGCATTCTTGTCACTAACATTATCCTTATTATCTAGGAAACGTCACATTTATTTATGTGCATGAAGACTGAGCCTCAGAAAACTTAATTGCTAGATTAGATGATTGCTAGAGTTTCCTCTTGCTTCTGTATTCTGATATCATTCTGTACAGAAACCAACGATTTTTCAAATTGTTTTCTGTTTTCTAAACCTCAGAGGAAACTTCCAGTTCTTTCAAATGTTTAACCTGAATTTACTCATAACTACATCTGAATGTATCAAAATAAAAAGTTTGAAAAAGAAAAGAAAAAGAGAAAACAACAGTGAAGAGAAAAGATAAGAAAAACAAAAATGAATGAGAAAAAAAGGAGTAACAAAAAAACTCATTCAAAAGCAACTTTCGGAATTATAACAGAAATGTTACAGAAGTTGAAATGTGATGTCTTTTTTTATAAACGTTGGCAGTGGTAATATTTGTTTATTGTTTAGGGTTGCTCCCCAATCCCCCAAATTTTGCATCTAGACAGTCTAACCACAAATCAGCCAACCGGTACAATTATTCATGCTATTGCTAATAATCACGTCTGCATATTTGCTACATAAACCTGTAATTACACAGGCAGGATATCCCCAAGCGTTGGGAAACAACAATAGCTTTACAATATGAATTTGACAAGCTGAAACATATATGTGATTGAAAACTCTTTTCAAAGAAAACTCAAACACTGCTACTTATAATAATTGTTGTTGTTTAGTCGTTTTTTCAGTAGTTTCCAACTCTTTGTGACCCCTTTCAGTGTTTTCTGCCAAAAATACTGAAGTTGTTAGCATTTTTCTCCAGCTCATTTTACAGGTGAAGAGACTGAGTCAAACAGAGTTAAGCAATAACAACAACAACAAAAAAAAAAAAAAACAGAGTTAAGTGACTTTCCCAAGCTAATAAGTGTCTGAGACTGGATTTGAACTTAAGAAGAGTCTTCCTGATTCCAGGCCTAGTGCTCTATCCATGTGGCCATGTAGCTGCTTTCTAATTATAATAATAAAACTATGCAATTCATGTTTAAAAATCACATTAATTGCCAATATAGTACATCAAAAATATTTTCCCATCTCCATCTAAATGATCCTACCAAAAAACTGAACAGTAAATATTAATGTTTAAAAAACAACTTTATTATTGGGTTGCAGAGATGATAAAAACTATTCTTGACCAATAAGGCAAAAAAAATGCATGTCATATACTAATTTTTTGATACCTGGTCCATATTTACCAGATTTTGTGGAGTAAGGCATACTTAACTGATTCGTCATGTTTAAATGGAAGAAAATACACAATCTTTTCTACTTGTGAGGGTACTTGCTCAAAAGTACCAACTTCAACCTTAAAAACAGTGTTCTTATAGTGGAATGAATACTAGAACTAAAGTAAGTAAGACCTTAGTTTGAAAGCATTCTATCATTTACTATCTATTTGACCTAGAAATTGATTTCCTCATGAATACGTCCACATCAGGTAACACTCACCCCGTGTACTTCAGAGTTATTGCAATGTAATGATATTATTTTAATACTAAAGCATTATGCAGGCATTTAAACTATTATTATCATTACAACTCCATTACAGTAATTCACTATAAAAAGACACGCCAACATCCAAATATACTAACTAAGGATATGATGTCTATTATCTTTTTATCTAAGCTTCGTTAAGTAAAACATGGGATTATAAGTACAAACATTTTTAAATACCTTGCCAAAGAATACTCTTTGAAGGAACTTGTTCCATATTCTGCAGAGAGTCAAATTGTTCACCATCATCTTTTACAACTGGTGTACTACACATATCCACTAACCTACCCAAGCTTTATTTTCAGGTGACCAAGAAAGTTAAAAGGAAGTGAGTATTTCCATATATAAGATAAATCACCAATCAAGTAAAAGAAAATTCAAAGCACAGAAAGACAATAGATTGAGAAAATTATCCATGGTCTAATGAATCTAAAAGCAAGAGAGACTGCTATTAATTTTGATTCTGTAAGACAACATAATTAGCAATGCTTTGCTTGTAAATGAAAAAAAATAATTTTTCAATAGATAATAAACACACATGGAATAGAGAGAGCAGGAATAAACATTCATACAGCACTTACAACACTGTGATAAATTTGATCCTCACAAAGCTCCTACAAGATAGGTGCTGTTACTGTCCCCATTGTAGAGTTGAAGAAACTGAGGTAAACAGGTTAAATGACTTGTCCATGATCATATAAGCATTTGAGGCTGGATTGAACTTAGGTCTTATTGACTCTAGGCTGTATCCACTGTTTCACCAGGTTGCCAAGTATTAATTAGATCCAAATCAACTGATAGTCACAGAGGTTGTATATGTGTATGAATACACACATTAAAAAAATTGTTATACTGTACAAATATATAGATCTCAGATCTAAATTAACTTCAAGACATCACATTTTCCCAAGCTTTTGGATGTTACTTTAACATTTAATGAAAAGTGACTGTGATATCTAAACCATTTAATGTGTTCTCTCCTAATTGATGAGTCAGCCTTCATTCACTAATACCCACTATTTTCAGAGTGCTAGTAACCCTTTTTCAAAGTATTTTTTTTATCAATTTCAATGCAACAAATGTCTATGACAGGCATATGAAATAACTACAATAGGTATTATTTCCACTTTTCAGATGAAAAAACAAATTGAGGCTGAGAATTGAAATGGCTTAATTTGGGTTACACAACTAGTATTTGGCAGTGCTAGAGCTAACACACAAGTCTGACAGTCTGTTTCTTCTATTCCAAGATATTGTCAACTATCTTAGCCAACTCATTTCTAGATATTAAAAACCCAGGATATTGCTGAAGTGGGACAAACTTAAAAATGTCTAAATGTTTCCTAATTTATTCACAAACATGCATTTTTAAGTGAATCATGGAAAATTTTATAAAAGCTTGACTTATTTAAATAGAGGTGAATCCATGATGAGTTTCCAATGTCATCATTATTTCCTATATGCATAGTTCAATTTCCAAACAAGAAACAAGCAATAAAGAATCTTCATTGCTTCTAATTCCTTTTATTTAGTCTTTTACCTAGATGAAAACACAATCAAAGACTTTCACATGCCTGTTTTTCTATTTAAGTTTTCCACAAAACTTAGTTGGAGAACTAATTTTGGTACATGTTTCTGTACCTTCTCATACATTGGTGATAACAAGTTTCTTAAAGTGTACACTGTTACTTCCTCATTCAGGACCTTAATCATAGTAAGAGTAGCTATTTCACTCAGTCACAAGCATTTTAAAATAAATTACTGTGTGCCAAGCACCACACTAGGTACTGAGGAAAGGAAAAAGGAGAGAAGAGAAAGAAAGGAAAAGAAAGGAAGAAATCTTTACCTCAAAGAGTTAACAGTTTACTGAGAAAACTTAGGAAAATACAAAAGTGAAAAGTAACTGGCATGGGCAGTAAACGGAGCACTAGCGAGGAATTCTCGGAGGCAGCACAGGTATTTTATACAGACACTTCATATATAAGGAGGTATCATACTTTAGGCACAGAAAAGTCTGTGAGAAGCAATGGAGACAGAATGTGCTGCTAAGGAATTGCAAGTATGCCAGTTTGACTGACACACAGAATATGTGAAGGGGAAATGTAAATCAAAAAGGATTTATTAAAATCTGACAACATGTCAGATCCTGTCCTAGGCATTAGGTATACAAAGACAAAAGAGCTGGGGATAAAAAGTTAAAAAAAAATGGAACTTCCTGCTCTCAATGATCTTATGTTCTATCAGATGAGAAAATATACAGACAAAAAGGTAGAAACAAAATTTATACAAAGTAATTTATGGAAGAGGCACAAAAAAGTGGTGTATAATGTAGCAGGTAGCACTTCAGCTAAGAATTAAAGGAAACAAGGAATTCTAAGAGGTGGAGGCGGAGATGGGGCACATTCCAGGAATGAGGAACATCCTGTCCAAAAATACGGTCATTGGAGGTGACATGTCAAGAGCAGGAACAATAGGAACAACAATTTGGCTAGATCATAGAGGAAATGAAACATAATCAGGTATAATAAATCTTGAAAGCTTGATATAAATCAAAATGCGATGGAAATTAAAAGCTAAACAAAAGGATTTGTACTTTATCTGAATGGCCACAGAGAAGTATAAGAGTTTTTGGAGGAAGAAAACCACATGGTCAAACCCATGATTCAGTGTGTCATGACATCACCTACCTGATGTTGCGATCCTCTTGGAGAATAAAGAACAACCATGTGAGTAGTAGAAGCTGCCCCACTGGTGACCCAACTAGAACTGGTCAATTGGACAATATAACTCATCCTCATTCTTCTTTTTCTTCTCCTCTTTTTCTCTTCCTCTTTTTCTCCTCCTCCTCCTCCTCCTTCTCTGTCTCTCTCTGTCTGTCTCTCTCTCCCTCTCTCTCTTTCTCTCTGTGTCTCTCTCTCTCTCTGTCTCTCTGTCTCTCTCCTTTCTCTTCAAAAAGGTAGTAAGATACCTTGGGGTTTACAGGGTAGATTTCTTTCTTAAAGATCATGCCTCAAACTAGGCATAGAAACCTGCAGATTCAAAGCCACATGAAATGGAAATAATACTTGCATCCCTTGAGGCTTCTGATAAAGGAGAAAAGTCCAGAGTTAGGAGCAGAACCAGAAATGAAGCCTGGCCTGCCTGCCTCCCTCATGAAATGGTAGTTCAAACCAACAACTCATCAACCAGAAGAGAAGGTTACAGGGCAGAAGCATCTGTAAGTTGAAAAGGTTGCTGGTGGGGTGGTTGAGGAGTATGGAGAAATAAACAGTAGAGCAAGGAATGAAATGAACATGATTCTACAAATTAAAAAAAAAGAAACATTTGGAGGATACTCTCTACAAAACTTGCAACTTTGGGAACAATGAATTGAACCCAAATATTCTCAAAACACTCTCAAAAAAGTATTTGTTCAAAACATAAGACATTGTGGACAATTAGGACTATTAAATTATAAACCGATTAAAAAGCAGCTATAACCCAAGATAGCATAAAACTCTTGACTAGAATACTCTCCAGAATTTTTTAAAACTGCCAAAGATTTGGGCAAGCAAGAAAAAAAACAAAAAACGAGAGGCTTTCTGCCTATGTAAATCAAATTGAAACTCCTCTCGGGTATAGATTTAATCTAAAAAGAAAGTCTACAAAACTAAAATCTCTGGTGTAAAAATAAAAACACTGATGGTTTAACAGTCTACCTTTATTTTATAAATAACTTCAGTAAGTTGCAACCAAAAATATTATTTCCTTAAAACATCCCACATCTACAAATACTCCTTAAAATCTGATTTTAGAGAGAAATAACCATCCACAGATATAATCTACTTTGTATACACCAAAGCATTCAGCAAATCACATCTTTGATAAAATTAAACTTCTAGTAGACATTAAAACACAGAAGTGGCGCCTGCATAGCCTATTATTCTAAACTACTTCTTTAAAGCTGTACAAAAAAAAAAAGATAATAGATTTCATTTTCCAAATGGATCTGGTAGAAAAAGTAAAAGGCTAACTATTAAAGAGAACATTTTTTCCAGTTATACAAGCTTTTAAATCCTAGGATTTTGTTACTACCATTTTAGTCTGATATAAAATATCTCCCCCTGACAAAAAAAAAATAGCTGTGAAGGACAGCAACTTTCAGAAAAACTGTAATCAAAATACTAATATTCCAAATATTTCAACCACTATCACTGTCTGTGATACAAGACAATACACAGACAAAGTACAAACTGTACAAGGAACAGTTGAGAATTCTGAAATAAATACAGTTTTCCTGTCCCATAGGAGTTTAAAGTATAAGGCCACAATTATGGTTCAAAATAAAAAGGCAATCCCTGCTAGGCTACTAAATGTATAATGGCTCACAGAGATAAAAAAAGAACATAATAAATGTATTTGCTTAGACAGAAAACAAAGAACAAGTCTGATCGTGACACTGGAGGAAAGTAGGAAAATGTAGGAAAGACAGGAAAAGACACTCTACGTCTACTAAGAAATCACCAGTGGACATTAAAACATGGGGGGGTGGTAATATAGCCAATCATTCTAAACTATTTCATCAAAGTTGCAGAGGAAAAAATTGCACGAACCAATATAGCTAATACAAAAAAAAACAAGGAGGAAATTGAGGGGAAATTGTTATGGTAAGCTTATCTGATAAAGTTTCATTTCTAAAAACCAAGATCTATTCTCCAATTGATAAACAGTCAAAGGATATAAGTAGGCAGTTTTCAGAGGACAAAATCAAACCTATCAAGAATTATATGTAAAAAAATATTCTAAAACACTAATAACCAGAGAATTACAAATTAAAACAATTCTGAGATACTATCTTGCATCCTTCAGATTGAATAAGATGACAAAAACGGAAAATGACAAATGCTGGAGGGGAGGTGGAAAATAGGTACACTATTAGTGGAGCTATGAAGGAGTCCCATTATTCTGGAAAGCACTGTGGAACAAAGCCCCTAAAGCTACAAAACTGTAAATATCTTTTGACCCAGAGATTATACTCCTAGTCTATGCCCCAAAAAGATGAAAAAAGGAGGAAAAAGACCCATACATGCAAAAATATTTATAGTAACTCTTCTTGTGGTGGCAAAGAATTGGAAACTGATGGAATGCCCTTCAAATGGAGAATAGGGGAACAAGGAATGGTATATGAAGGTTACAAAATACTACTGTGTTTTAAGAAATGATGGTTTCAGAAAAACCTGAGACCTGTATGAACTGATGCAGAACCAGGAGAACAATTCACAGAACAAGAATATTGTAAAGATAATAAACTCTGAAAGGTTCAGTAACCAACATAATGAGTAAGGACAATCCCAAAGGACTCATGATGAAACATGCTATCCATCGTAGACAGTGATTGATTCATAGTGTAGACTGAAGTGTATTTTCTCTTATTTCTTTTTCTTTTTTAGGTGGAAGGGAAAAGAAGTACATGACTAACATGGGAATTTGTTTTTCATGACTATATATGTATGTATGTGTGTGTGTGTGTGTGTGTGTGTGTGTGTATATAGATATATGTGATATAGGCTTTATTTGTCTTCTCAATTGATGTGGGAGGGGAGAAAAGTGGAAAAGAACTGATACTGAAAATAAAATAAAATTTTTTTTAAAATTTTTTTTGAAAAAAAAATTATTAAAAGGGGAATTTCTGGCTTGGAAGAAAATTTGCTGTATGAGTGATATGTCTCAAAAACAAGAGAAGCATTTTACAAAATTAGCTGCTACCTCTACAATGATTGAGCATGAAAGAATATAGATATTGCTGTATTTTTATTATATTTATAAGTGAATTTATGCAGTAAAATTTTTTCAAAGATGATTAAATAATGATAAAATCTTTGAAAATTTATTATACTCAATTCCTTGAAAACCTCCATATTCAGCAATATCTCAGTGAAGTTGCCAGACTTCCAAAAACCAGAAACATTAACAGCCTTAAGCATAGCCATAATCCTCTCCAAAATATCAAGCTATAAAACAACTTGGCATTTTTTATGTTCTGTATGTTCTGTTCACTTTCATTCACTGCCTAATATAGTCACAGTGCTCTAGAGTTCTAAAAGATCATAAGACCATAGTGCTAGAGTTACAAAGAAATTTCAGAGGCTATCTCTCCAACCACCCATTAAATGACTTGTCCAAGGTCATGAGATAATGTCAGAAGAAAACTGAATCCAGAGGCACCACTCTTTCCACTGTACCAGTGGAACATGCCCTCTTGATGGGAGGAATATATAATAAATATACAGGAATATGATAAAAGAAATTACTTAATAATCAGCTTTATCTCACTTTCTAAAGATAATTTCCCAAATTCTCATATGTTCATTTTCCTTTCTGCTTCCCTTCTTTATCTGAAAATGCATTATGAAGCAGACAAATATGAATATTTCCATATGTAAAGGAAAAGGGTTGAATATGAAAAGATGTATCATTATCATATAAGGCTATTCAATACATATGAAATTTAAAAATTAGCACTTAGAATTTCCTGCTTGTGCATATTCCATTCTGAACTTCTTCATGCTGTGTTTTAAGAAATGTTTAACTGACATTCTTTTCTTTTTTAAGGCATTAGTTATCATTATCCTAACCCTTTCTCTTCCCAGTATATTTCTCCTCTAAATAAAGTATAATTATCCATTGTAATTAATAGTTACAATCAAGCAAAACAACACATTGTTGTTCTGCTTTAAAAACATGCTTTAGATACAACCAGTAGGCTTTAGATAGATACTAATTACCATATTAACTTGTAAAAGTCTCTTTATTCCTGTTCGTGTAGACTTTTAACAGTCATACATTTAGGAATATAATCATGGATTGTTTTTCTTATTACTATGGCCTACTACATTCACACTTTTTTCTAACATTGAAACATCTCTGTATTGCTGGCTAAAATTAAACTAATTTTTAAAAAGTAATTAAAAATAAATAAAAACAAATCCATCCTGATCAAAATGCATAATCTCTGTTCCTATAATCACTCTTATTGAACACTTTACATCCATATTCACTAGAAATATGGATCCACAGTTTTATTTTTGTTTCCTCTCTCTTTAGTTTAGGTATCAAGGCAATATTTGTGTCATGGAAGAAGTTTGATAGGAAGCTTTCTCTCCCTATTTTAGCCTCTCCTCTTCAGCAATAAAAATAAAATAAAATATTCATGTAACAAATATGCAAGACCAAACACAATGAATTGTTTGGTCATGTCCAAAAATGTAGGTCTCCTTTTGAACTTTAAGTGCACAAACTCTCTGACAAGAAATAAGTGGCATATTTCATCTTAGTACTCTAGGTTAATGGTTTATCATTGCATCAGTCATAAAGTCTCTCGTAGTTGTTTTTCTCTATAACATCATTCTAGATCTGTTCAATTAACTCTGTATCAATCCACAGAAATCTTCACAATTTCCTCTGAAACTATCCATTTTATCATTTCTAATGGCAGAAGAATTTTCCACTACATTTATAAGTGATAATAATTTCTTTAGTCATTCCATTATTAATGGATATTGCCTTGGTTTTCAGTCTTTAGCCATTATGAAAAAAGCTGCTATAAATATTTTGTATAAGTAGATACCTTTCTTCTTTTTTTAAAATCTCTTTGAGGGTATCTGGGTAGGCAGAGCCAAGATGGTGGAGTAGAAGCAGAGACCTATCTGAGCACTCTACCAAACCCCTCAAAATACCTGTTAAAAATGACTGAATAAATTCAAGAACAGCATAAGCCACAAAATTACAGAGTGAAACACATTTCCAGCCCAAGACAACCTAGATGACTGATATGAGGGGTCTACTGCATTGGGCTCAGGCCTACGTGTGGCCCAACAGCAGCACCAGCACAGACAGAACTGCAGCAGACTTCAGGGAGCTGAATTACTGTACCTCAGTTTACAGACTTCTCAACCCACAAGCACCAAAGACAACTTCACAGGTCAGTGGGAAAGTTTTCTCACCTGGTCGAGAGAGAAACTTGGTCTGGCCCTAGCCCTAGCACCAGCCCCAGGGCGGTAGCAGCTTCTGGAATTCTTCTCCCACAGACAGTGGAGGAATCCAGCAGTTTATCTGGGTTCCCATTCCTGAGTGGTGGCCCTGGGGCAAGGAGGAGCGCTGGCTTGGCAGAACTTGTGGCAGCTGTGGAGAAGGAATCCTACTCAAAGATTCAGGGCAGAAAAGAATGCTTGTGGTTGCTCACAGACCAGAGTGTAGGACAAGAAGAAGAATAAACACCTCTCCTTTGATCATACCACTTTAGAGGAGCTGAGACTTTACAGGTCCCTAGAGATATCTCTGCAAGTAGCTACACAAAGCCCCTGAAACTTGGGGCAGGGTATGCTCCACTTACCAAGGAGCTCAAAGTTAAGTAACTGGCTGGGAAAATGACCAAAGGGGATGGGAGGGAAATAAGATGATAGAAAGTTACTTTCTTGGTAAAAAGTATTGTCTTTCAACAAAGATCAAAGCATACAACAGAAGGAAGGTCAAGGCTCCTACATCCAAAGCCTCCAAGAAAAATATGAAGTGGTCTTGGGCCATGGAACAGTTCAAAAAGGATTTTGAAAACTAAGAGAAGTAGAGGAAAAATTGAGAAGAGAAATGAGAATGATGCAAGAAAATCATGAAAAATGAGTCCACAGCTTGCTTATACAACAGGAGATCCAAAAAAAAATGCTGAAGAAAATGACACTTTTAAAAATAGATTAACCCAAATGGCAAAAGAGGTGCAAAAAATCAATGAGAAGAATGCCTTAAAAAGTAGAATTGGCCAAATGGAAAAGGAGGTCCAAAAGCTCACTGAAGAAAACCACATACTTTAAAAAAATTAGAATGGAACAAATGGAAGTTAATGACTTTATGAGTAATCAAGAAATTATAAAACAGAACCAAAAGAATGAAAAAATAGAACACAATGTGAAATATCTCACTGGAAAATTCACTGACCTGGAAAATAAATCCATTAGAGATCATTTAAAAATTATTGGTCTTTCTGAGAACCATGACCAAAAAAGGGGCCTAGACATCATCTTACAAGAAATTTTCATGCAAAAATGTCCTGATATTCTAGAACCAGAGGGAAAAATAGAAATAGAAAGAATCTGCCAACCAACTTCTGAAAGAGATCCCAAAAAGAAAACTCCTAGGAATATTGTAGCCAAATTGAGAGTTCCCAGATCAAGAAAAAAATATTATAAGTAGCCAGATAGAAACAATTCAAGTATTGTGGAAATAAAATCAGAATAACACAGGATTTAGCAGCTTCTACACTAAAGGATCAAGGGGACTTGGAATATGATATCCCAGAGGTCAAAAGACCTAGGATTAAAACCAAGAATCACTTGCCCAGCAAAACTGAGTATAACACTTCGGGGGAAAAAATGGTCATTCAATGAAATAGAGGAATTTCAAGTATTCTTGTTGAAAAGACCAGAGAGGAATAGAAAATCTTACTTCCAAATACAAGAGTCAAAAGAAACATGAAAAAGTAAACAAGAGAAGCCATAAAGGACTCTTTAAAGTTGAACCGTTTACATTCCTACATGGAAAGATGATATTTGTAACTCATGAGACTTTTCTTAGTATTAGGGTAGTTAGAGGGAATACGTGTGTGTGTGTGTGTGTGTGTGTGTGTGTGTTATATGTGTATAGGTATATATGTGTGTTTGTGTGTATATATATATATATACATGTATATATGTATACATGTATATATATATGTATGGAGAGAGAGCTGAATATGAAGGGAGAATAACTAAAAATTAAAATTAACTGTTAAGAGGCATGTATTGGGAGAGAGAGAAAGGGAGAGGTAGAATGTAGCAAATCTCACATAAAAGAGGCAAGAAAGAGCTTTTACAATGGAGGGGAAGAAGAAGCAAGTGAAAGTGAATAAGGAAGCCTTATTATCATTGAATTTGGCTTATGGAGGGAATAGCATACATTCAATTGGTACGGAAATCTATCTTACCTTACAGGAAGGCAAGGGGAAAGGTCATAGGAGGGGGGGAAAGTGGAAGGAACAGGAATTTGGGGGACAGGGTAATCAGAAGCAAACACTATTGTGGGGGGATAGCACATGGAAGTATATAGAATAAATGGAGGGCAGAACAAGATAGAGGGAAATGTCGTTAGCTTTTTGCAACATGACTATTATGGAAGTGTTTTATGGAAGTGTTTTACATAACTACACATGTATGAGCTACATCAAATTGCTTGCTTTCTCAGTGAGGGTGGGTGAGGAGGGAGGAAAGGAGAGAATGTGGAACTCAAAGCTTTAAAAATGAATGTTAAAAAATGTTTTTCCATGCAACTAGGAAATAAGATGAACAGACAATGGGACATAGAAATATATTTTGACCTCTAGGAAAATAGAGGGGAGGGGGAGGATGATAGGGAGGACAGACCTTGGGAAAGAGTGGATGGGGTGTATGCTGTCCTGGGGTACAGGGTGGGGAGAGATGAGGAGAAAATTGGGAATTCAAAATCTTGTAGAAGTGAATGTTTTAAACTGAAAATAGATTTTATATTTTTTAAAAATTATAAAGATTCAATATAGGAACCTTTGAAATAAAGTCTCAATATGTATTGAAGTAATATATAATATATATATATACACATACGTATATGAAATATAAACTCTACCACCATCAGCTATTTCTATGACTCTTCTGTATACATTGTATAGACTGCTTGAAGATGTTGTCATTACCCATATGTAAGTACTCCCCCTAAGTAGCCTGAAATTCTCTCAATGGGATTATTAACAGATCCACAGTACTTTATGGCTTGTGCAGAATAAACTATGGCACAGTGAAAGAATGTTTCCTGCTGTGTGGTTCTGCCACCACACACATATAGTTTACCAATCAAAAAAATTTAGCACTGATATTTTGTGCTATACATAATACATCATTTTCTAAGAATCTCAGAATATTCTATTCCTATACATTATCCTCATTTCACACATGGATTAAGGTAGTTGAAAGAATAATAGAACTGAAAAAAAGGGTATGTCAATATATTTTATTCAGGAGAAAATGACAAAGACTAAGTAAATACTCATCTCATTTCATGTGAACTCTAATATTTTTAGTTGAAAAGGTAAAATATATATACAAAAATATCTATTTTTGGATGTTTCTTTAAAATGTCCTACTTCATTTATCATAAAAGAAGAAGCTTTTAAAAGAAGATCAAACTTATGAAAGGTTCTGTAATAATAGAGCCTTTGTTCACTTACCTCTTCATTCAAAATCAATTCATGAAATGTCTGCTATATGTATGCATCAAGGCAGCACAACAACACAGCACAGTGTGCGCAGCACTGAACCTGTACTGTGGAAGGCCTCTAAGTGGAAATCCAACACTAAGTGAACCCAGGTAGTCATTTAACCTCTCTGACCCTCAATTTTCCCTTCTATAAAATGGAGATAATTGTAACAACTCTCCCAAAAGGTTGAGAGCATAAAATTATATATTTTAAAGTTTATTTGCAAACTTTAAAATGTTACATATGTGCTAGCTATTTTTTTTATTATTGCTAGATGTAATATAATGGGCTTGGAAGGGAAACACAGACAAAACAGGACAGTCTCTAACCTCAGGAGCTGGTACTCTATAGGAAACAGACTATGTAGAGTTAATAAGTTAATATAAAATTAAAAGCAATGAAAGTGGTCCCACTGGGTCTAGATGGCATAAACTCTACCTGAAGGAATTCAGGTTGGATTCAAAGAATATTAGATTTAGGAAAGAGCAACGAAGGAGAGAGGAGGAGTAAAGAGAGGGAGAGGAGAAGAAGGAAGCAGAAGACTACAGGAGTAGAAGAGGGAGTAGGGTAAAGAAGAGGAGGAAGACGGTGAGGTAGAAGGTTATAAAGACGAAAAATTAGATATAGGGGTAGAGCAAAATCACTATTCAAACTCCATAAGACTGCTATTTTTCTACAATTCATACAGATGTTATTTAAATATTATATTTTTTATTATTAAATATAAACGTGATCATCACAGGTCCAAAGAGCAAGCAGACATGTAACAGCCATTAAGCTCCTTCTGTCACTTATGCTACATTTGCTGCTAATCAACGAAACCAGACAAGTATACAAGATATACTGCCACATTTTCTCATGTGAGTTAATAGTAAATTTTTACAAAAACACTTCTCTATGATCACTATAATTATATTCATCATTAAGACAGAAGAAGCTCCTTGAGAGCAAGAGTTGTTTTGTTATTAGAATTCCTAGCTCCTAGTATATTTTAGGTACTTAATAAATGCTTGCTGATTTATCTCATAATCTACCATCTCATATGGATCATTTGAAGCTACAGATCTGTGGGGAAGTAACAGTACAAAATAAGAAAATACCTCAATTTTTATGAATCTTTCAGTAAAAAGCATACAAAACAAAAAACTACATAAACATACAGTGAAAAAATAAGTTCATTACATAAGACTTATAAGGTATAAATCTGAACATTCTTTTGTCTTCTCATAATTTTTTTCTGATGGAAGAAAGGTACATATATATATGGAGAGAGAGAGGAAAAAACATCTATGTATGTATATATACATATACATTTCTATGTATACATACATATACACACACACCTATATATATAAAGTTAAAATTTTAACTTTATAGTTAAAGGTCCAGCACATAGTAGGTACTTATTAAATGTTTGTTGACTTGATTTAACTTTCATATGCATCTTATCAGTATCAATCATTTTAAAATGTATCCTATATTATATCAGGTACACAAAGCATAGGGAAAGTATTGATTTATTCTTGGTATAAATGTGCTTCTTTCTCTAGGAAATGCTCTATCTCCATCCCCCACTTGATAGGAATGAAATAAGCCATAAATCAGTAAGGATGAGTTTAGGAGAAGCAGCAGGGTTCAATGGAAAAAGCATAGATTCAGAGTCAGAAGATCTGAGTATGAATTCCAGCTCCATTGCCCACATGACCACAAACAAGGCACTCCCATAAAATGAGTGGGCAGTGCTGGATAGCCCCTCCTCCACCCCACCCCACTCGAGCCAAGATCCAATGACACTAGGGGTTTTATGACTCCCAGATCTGCCACCTAACTTGTGTGAATCTGGGCAAACAATTTAACCTCTCTTAGTTCTCTCATTTATGAAGAGGAGGGTTTGGATTAGATGACATCGTGGGTCTTTTTCAGCTCTATATTTGTAGTCTATCAGATAATGTATGTAAAGGGCTTTCTAAACTTTAAAGCCCCACAAAAATATAAACTATTACTTAGTGTTATCAAGAGCAAGTTACAGGATCTGGGGAAATCAACCAGCAAGTGTTAATGAAATGCCTGGCACATGCCGTGTACTGGACACAAGTACCAATGGTGAAACATCCTGACTCACAAGAAGTTCGCTCACATTCCAACTGTAAGAGTGAAGTAAGAAGGCAGGAAAACACTGTGGCTATTGTTTAGCTGCTCAGTTGTTTCAGTTGTGTCTGAGCCTTCCTGGAGGGAGCTGACACTTCCTCCTCCAGCTCACTTTACAGATAAGTAAACTGAGGCAAACAGGGTTAAGTGATTTGCCCAGGTTCACACAATTAGTAAGTGTCTGAGACCAGATATGAACTCAGGAAGAGCTTTTCGGACTTCCGGCTTAGCACTCCCTGCGCCACCTTGTGGACATAAAAAATATTACACAACATGAATATAAAGTGAAAAAATACCTTAGTATAGTTTGGGGAAGAAGGGCCCTGGTTAGGGGAATCACAAAGGCCTTAATGGAGAAGCTAGGGCATGAGCTTTCACGTAAGGGAGGAAGAAGGGGATTGTCTGAACCAGAGAAAAGGAAGAAATACATTCATGGTCTGTGGGACAGCAAGTAGAAAGGCATGGCAGCAGGAGATGGAGGAGAATAGGTGAAATTGAGTCTGGTTGGATCATAGGCTGTGGGAGGCAGAGTAACATCTTCCTGAGACTGGAAAAATAGGTGGGAGTCAGACTGTAAAGACTTTAAAAGACAAATAAAGGAGTTGATATTTGATCCGAGAAACAATAAAAAGTCACTGATGTTTACTGGGTAGGAAAGTGACATGGTCAAATCTTAAAAGAAAAGTATTTTGACAGTAGGCTGGACTGGATCAGGCAGAGCCTCTAAGAAGGGAGAGCAATGAAGAGACTCTTGTTGTGATGCTCTAAGTGAGAGGCTGAGATGATGTGGACTGGAGTGATAGTTGTGTACATGAAGAGGACTGTTGCAAGAGATGTTGTGGAAGTATAAATGGCAAGATCTGGCAAGTAACTAGCAATGTAGGGTGAGAGAGGGAGGAAGCAAAGAGACAACTCAGCGATGAACCTGAGAGACTAGAAGCACACCAGTACCTTCAGCACAAGTGAGAAGTATGGAAGAGGGAGAATTCGTGGGAAAAGATATTGAGTTTTATTTTTGACATGCTGAGTACAAGATGTCTCATGGACACTCAGCGTGAAATTTCACTGATACTTTATCAGCTCTCGTGGATTTAATTATCTCTCTGGTGATGTTTTCCAGATATATATCCAACCCTCACTTCTCTCCTGAACTCCAGTCTTGCCTACTTGGACATTTCACATCAAAGAATAGGAAAAAAAAGAAAAGTGTAAGAAACAATGAATCACAATTACGCAGTTTGTTTTTTTAAGTACATAATAAATATCATACTGTAATTCCAGTACTGTCCTATCTGTGTCTCTTTCTGAACTTCATTCTGTTCTCTTCTGTGTTTATTTTTCTCTAATGTTCTATTTTTTGTTTCTTTTGGCATAAATGTTATTACTCCACGCACAAATAATTCTCATCATAAAAAAATGGTCTCTTCGCAATAAATGAGTAAAGTCAAGAAAATAAAACTACATATTGATTATATCAGAAAATACATCACTCAGTGATTCATCATTTGAAATCCAGGAACATGGCTATTTAGTTTTCATAGATCAGAAATAAATCTTTTAAAGCTGTTTTCTTTAACAATGTGATGAGTTGTATATAATGTTCTCCTGAGTCTAACTGCTTTCCACTCATTTAAGTCTTCCCAGGCTACTCTGAATCCATCCTTCCACTATACGACTCAATAATATTCCTCCCTTGCTATGTTAGCCTTCTAGCTTTCCTCAATTCCTTCAAATCCTAGCTGAAATCTCACCAGCAAGAAGCTTTTCTAGATCTCACTTCAAGTTAGAACCTTCACACTAGTGATGATTTTCAATTTATCTAGTATATAAAATGTTTCTACAGTTACTTTCATGTTGTCTTCTCCATTGAACTAAGAGTTCTTGCACAGAAGAGACTTTTTTGCCTTCCTTTGTAGTCCCAGGGCTTAGCCCAATGCCCAGCAGATAATTGGTTGTAGTCAGGGTCAAGGTACAATGTGACCAGCTGTGACTGATCAGAACAATATGAGCTTAGAAGGCTCCATCACAGGTTGAGCACAAATACTCCGAATGAACATGTGGAGTGGCGATGGCTCTAAATTTACCCATCTCACGTTTTTTCTGAGTTGCTGCAATTCTTTGTTCACAGAGCAACCTGTCTTCTTTGGTGCAAACATGCCACACTAGAGAGTCCTATGCAATGTCTCCCATGTCTCATAATCAATTCCAAAGTTCTTCAGAAACTTTGAAAGTGTGCTGTATCACCTCTGTGTGAGCACCTGCTATATGCCTGGAGTCAAGAGTTAGTGTTCTGTGAGAGGTACAGCAAGAAGCCCTGTATCACTGGATTATTGAGGATATGGAACTGATTAAGATTTAAGAAGACTGGAAAAGTTAGAGGGAGGGGCAGATTACAAAGGGCTTTGAATGAGAATGGATTTTATATTAGATTTTACAGATAATAGTGAATTGAGTGGAGCAGTGGTCATATGGTCATGATGGGATACAGGCTCTGGTAACCCTCTTGAACTCTTCTCGAACTTTCCCAAATGGTCAAGTTTCAGATGTTCACCTGAGGCATCCCAGTAATCTGCTCAACTGGCCTTTCATTGTAGCCTACACCTAATCTCCCAATTTTCTGTTGTCCAGCCCTCCATTGTCTGTTACCTCCCTGTTGCCCTAGCGACTTCCTACTCTTGATCCTGTCTAGAGTCCATTCTCTTGATTCAGGAGTTCAACCTCCAATCATTTCAGCCTACTGGCCACTCACATTGGCCACTCCTAGATCCTTCCAACAGTTTTTATGTATATAAGATCCATCTTGTTTCTATGAAAGTGCTCAGATTCAATCTGGCCAGCTTACATTAGCGATACAAATGCTCAGCTTCCTTAAGAGTCTGGCCAACATGACAGATTTTTAGAATAATGCCCACCCTTGATCAGTGTTCTAATAAACTTTGTCTTTGGCTGAAAGAAGGCTTGGGTTGAATTCATTTAGGCAGGATTCAGGTAGTTATTTTGGAGTCCCAGCACCCCTAAATCTCAATAGGCAGATCTTCATTTTAGGAAGATCAGTTGAGAGGAAGATAGACCAGTGTAGGGAAAAAGATAGGCAAGGAAAAAGATAAAAAACTATTGGAATAATCTAGGTGTTAGGAAGAGAGTCTGCACCAAGGTGCTGACAGTTATCAGGGAAGAGAAAGAGTTTTACAGGGAGATGTTATGAAGGTAGTCTACAGGACTTGTCAACACATGGGGTATAGTGGGTTAAGTAAGAACAAAGAATTGAGGATGAGAATTAGGTAAGTAGGGCAGTGATAACCTTTATTGTAATGGAAAGCTTACCATTAAGGGGAAATTAAGATTGTTCTCTATGGAGAAGATGTTTTAGAGAGCTTAGTGTCAGAGGGCAGGTAGTTTTAGAGAGAATCATTGTGAGATGGTTAGGTTATAGGGGATGGAGAATAGGGTTTGAATCACGATTGCCAGGAGTTCAAAATCCCTGCAATGGAGAGGTTACTAATAAGTGGGAGTTTGTTGATCATTAAGAAATTAGTTTGAGCTATCACATCCCTAGGGTTTTAGCCTTCAGGTTAAGTTTTCTCAGGGTATTAGGCATCTCAAGCTATATAGAACTAGTACTTACTAGCCAAAATGTCCCTATATTGATCACTGATTGGCCAACAATATTTGGCCTACCCAAAAATCACTTAATGGTTACTATTTGGTCCTTGATGGCTCAGAGTGAAGGTAAATAGCAGTTGTTTCTCTTTTGGTCAGGAACCCTGAGGGTTTTCTCTTCCCAGTTTGATTTTTTTTTTTTAATAAAGGGGTCATCTCTTGGCTCACTTCTTAAACAGCCCTTGCCTCAGTCAAAGTGAAAACTTAAAAAGACCTTAGCTTAAAAAGGTCAAGATTATCCACTGCATCCTGGGCCATCTCCAGTAGTCCTGATCTATATCTGGCCACTGGACCCAGACTGCTCTGGAGGATAGAGTGAGGCTGGTGACTTTCCACCCTCCCTGACTTAAATCCAATTTACTTGCAAGTCATGGCATTATCTCCCTGATGTCATGGTCATCATTCAGAATGAAGGACAAACCGCTCAATAATATTCCACTGCACTCATGATATACCTTGCTTAATCATTCCCCAATTGGACAATCTTTTTATTTTCAATGTTTTGCTACAACATAAAATGTTACTATGAATATTTTTGCACATATGGTTCCTTTCCCTCTTTCTTTGATTTCTTAGCGATCTAGGCCAATTAATAGTATCACCAGGGCAAAGGGTATGAAGATTTTAATAATAATGAGAGTAGAGCTTGAAATTGTTTTTCTGTGAAGTTGGACCAAGTCAGAGATCAATACCCCTTATATATGTGGGGTCATGCGAAACATATTTCCATATTATCCTTGAAACAAAAAGCAAGAAAAATAAAACCAAAAAGAAAACTTCAATCTGTACTCAGAGTCCATCACTTCTCTGTATGGAGGTGGATATAGCTTTTCATTATGAGTCCTCTGGAATTGTCATGGATCATTGTATTGATCACAGTAGCTAAGTCTTTTACAGTTGATTATGGTTACAAAATTACTTTTTCCTCTGTAGGAAATTCTCCTGGTTCTGTTCACTTCACTTTCTGCCAGATCATATATGTCTTACTAGGTTTTTCTGAAAGTATCCCCTTCATCATTTCTTATAGCACAATAGTATAACACCATCATAATCATATACAACAAGTCATTCCCCACTTGATGGGCATCCCTTCAATTTCCCATTCTTTACCACCACAAAAAGAAATGCTATAAATACTTTTGTACCTATGATACGTTAAAATTGAATTTTGTTCTGATCTTCCTGACCACCCAGACCACCCACACCTTCTAGTTAGTTATAGTTACTAAGTTTATAAATAGGCAATAGAAAGTAACAGTAGCAGGAAGACTGCAAAAGGGAACTCAGAAGTCATGAACAGACTGTCACAAAGATCACAGGGGGATAATTTGGAAACTGTATTATAAAGTAACTAAAAATTTCATTCTGACGCCATGTGCTAATCAGGGGAAGCCACTTAGATTTTGCTGTCAGGGCCTTTTGGTCCTATAATATGCAAACCTTGGTTCAATTAATTGATTAATTAATTTTACATTTTAAGTTCCAAACTGTCTCCCTCCCCGTTCCTCACTCTGCCCTAGAGAATGGCCACCATCTAACCAGGTATCCATATATGTGCATGTGTATACAATACACACAAGTATGTATGTTTATGTATACACATAAAAAACCATACTTCTATTTATCACTTCTTTCTCTGGAAGTGGAGAGCATCTTCCTTCATAGGTCCTTTGTAGTTGATTTGAGTATTTATAATATTCATAATAACTTAATCATTCACAGATTTTCTTTGACCACTATTCCTGTTACAATATACCTTGTTCTATTGATTCTGTGCATTTCACTCTTTATTATTTCATGCCAGGCTGTCCATGTTACTCATCATTTCTTACAGCACAGTAGTATTCCATCACAATCATATACCAGAACTTGTTTAGCCATTCCCCATTAGATGGGCATCCCCTCAATTTCCAGTTCTTTGCCACCATAGAAAGAGCTGCTATAAATATTTGAGAACACATAGTTTCTTTTACTTTTTTCCTGATTACCTTGCATATTGCTTGGTCATAGAGGAAACCCAGTTTTTTAACTCTTTGGGCACTTATTCTCTTTTAAACAAAACGTTTGCGGGAAATTTCACAATTGCCATAAATAGTTAATATTTTTTTTATTAAAGAAAGGTTTTCAATGCTTTGTCAGATTTTTTTTTCCCTCTTTTTGATCAATCCTGAAGTACTGGTGCCATGGAAAGCAAACTCTGAACTACTGGCACTATCCCAAAAAACTGAGGAACAAAGGAAGGGGAAAAAGTCACCAAAACAGGAAGCCATGCATTGGTAAGAAGGAGAAAAGGGTTGGAGAAACTGTGGAGCACTCCACCAAGCCTGAAGGTTAGAGTTTAGCATCCATTTGGGGTCAGTTCTGACCATTCCAAAATCAATTGAGGCAGAAACCTAGATTGGTAAACTGTGAACTAACTAAAGCGCTAGGTGAGTGGTACAGTTTGAAACTCAAACTACAAGGTAAAAGAAAACCCAAAGACCTTGAACCTGAACAAATCAGTCAACAGGAAAAAAAAACCCACTTAATAGCAGAAGTAAATATCACCTGAGGACTGGCAAATGAAATCAGGTGTCTAAATAAACACTGCAAAATAAAGGAAGAAGACCAACACTTGACAAGAAAGAGGACCCTATGGAATTTGACAAGGACACACTGTTCTTAAATGGTTTAACAGAATCGAGATTTATGAAACTGCATAGAACAACGAATGGAATAGAAAAATTAAAATCTGCAACATAAAGCTTCATGACAGAAACACAAAAGAGAGTGCAATAAAGTGGAGGCACAAATACACAGAAGTGAAGGACAACCTAGAAGAAGAGAAACAAGAAAAAAATAAGAGCAAAAGAAAATATGCTCAAGTATGTAAGCAAAACATACTGAATTCATAAACAGGACATGCAGAGACAACCTAAGGATCAGTGGTCTCCCAGAAGAACATGACAGAAAAAAACACTTAACAACATAATGAAGGAAACAATAGAAGTACCTAAAACTCATGAACATAGAAAATGAAATTCCAATAGAAAGAACTGACAGATTACCTCCACGAAAACAAAACAAAAACAAACCAAAAACCTATAGCTGCAAACTCATAGTGGATAAATTATTCAACTGAGAAATAACAAGTTCTTCAAGAGAAAGATCTTCAAATAAAATGGAAAGAGCATTCATATAATGCAAGAATAATCTTCATCCTCTAGAAAATGTCCAGAGCTAAGAAATGAAGTGCCTTGTTTATCAATATCAGAAGCTTTGCGTCAGTGAAAAGATGACTAGATGAGGCTATGAAGCTGAAGGTGGGACTGTGAAGCCTAGAAGGGTGGTAGAATGAAGAGCTGTGAATACCAAACAGTGGATTTAGTATTTGGAGTTGATTGGGTGCCCCTAGAATTTATTGAGGTAAATCCTTCTGGCAGTTGAATTGAAGATGAACTGGAATGGGGAGAGATATGTGTCAGGCAATCAGTAAACTTTTTGTAAATGTCAAGTGATGAGAGCTTGTGCTCAGATAATAACACTGTCAGAGAAAAATGGTGTATATTTGAGTGTTCAAATGGTGAAATTAGTCAGTCTTAGCAACAGTTTGGATATGGGAGATGAGAGGTTGTGAAGAGTCAAGGATGAGACCTAGTCTGGGAGCCTAAGGGATCTGGAGGATGGTGGTGTCCTTGACAATGGATGGAAGGACAATTTAGGGAGTAAGATAATGAGTTCAGTTTTGGACATGTTGACTATAGAACCTTACTTTGGTGACAAAGAAGATCAAAACATGCAACCAGAAGAAAACAAAGTCAAAGCTCCTACATCAAAAGCCTCCAAGAAAAATATGAATTGGTCACAAGTCATGGAAGAGCTCAAAAAGAATTTTGAACATCAAGTAAGAGAAGAAGAAAAACTGGGAAGAGAAATGAGAATGATGCAAAAAAAAATCATGAAAAAAATGAGTTAATATCCTGCTAAAGGAGACACACACACACACACACACACACAAAAATACTGAAGAAAATAACATTTTAAAAAATAGACTAGCCCAAATGGCAAAAGAGGTCCAAAAAGCTAATGAGGGGAAGAATGCCTTAAAAAGCAGGATTGGACAAATGGAAAAGGAGGTCCAAAAGTTCACTGAAGAAAGTAATTCCCTTATTGTTCTATGAGAAAATGCTTTAAATCACTGCTGACTAGAGATGCAAATCAAGACAATTCGGAGTTACTACATTACACCTATCAGATTGGCTAACAAAACAATGCAGGAAGATGATAAATGTTGGAGAAGAAATGAGAGAGTTAAAACACTAATTCATTGTTGGCAGAGCTGTGAGCTGATCCAACCATTCTGGAGAGCCATTTAGAACTATACCCAAAGGATTATAAAAATGTGCATACCCTTTTACTCTTCAATATCCTTTAGGGTTGTATCCCAAAGAGAATGTAAAAAGGAGAAAAGGTCCCACATGATTTATAGTAGTTCTTTTTCTGGTGGCCAAGAACTAGAAATCAAGGGGATGCCCATCAATTGGGCAATGGCTGAACAAGTTGTGGCATATGAACGTAATGGAAAACTACTGTGCTATAAAAAATGATGGACAGGTGGACTTCAGAAAAACCTGAAAAAACTTATATGAACTGATGCTGAGTGAACTGAGCAGAACCAAGAGAACATTACAGTAACAGCCACAGTGTGAGAGTACTATTTCTAATAGACTTAGTCCTTCACAACCATGCAAGGACCTAAAACATATCCAAAGGACTCTTGATGTGAAGTGCCATCCGCATCCAGAGAAAGAACCATGGAATTGGAATGCATAATAAAGCAGACTATTTTTTCTGTTGCTATGTTTTGTTTCGGTTTGGTTTTTCTCATGATTTCTTCCATTCATTTTAATTCTTCTAAGCAACATGACTAATTTGTGAAAACATGTTTAATAAGAATGTATGTGTAAAACCCATATAAGATTGCATGCCATCTTGGGGAGGGAGACAGCAAGGAGGGGGAAAAAATTTGAAACTTATGGAAGTGACTGCTGAAAACTGAAAACAAATAAATTAATAAAAAAAGTACAAAAAAATTGCTTCAAAATTAGAATGGTACAAATAGAAGCTAATGACTTCATGAGAAATCAAGAAATTATAAAGCAGAATCAAGAGAATGAAAAAAAAAAGACAATGTGAAATATCACTTTGTAAAAACCACCAACCTGGAAAATAGATCCAGCAGAGAAAATTTAAAAATTATTGTACTATCTGAAAGCCATGATAAAAAAAAAAAAAAGTCTAGGCATCATCTTTCAGGAAATTATCAAGGAAAACTGCTCTGATATTCTAGAACCAGAGAGTAAAATAGAAATTGAAAGAATTCACCTATTGCTTCTTGAAAAAGAGATCCCAAAAGGAATACTGTAGCCAAATTCCAGAGTTCCCAGATCAAGGAAAAAATATTTCAAGCAGTCAGAAAGAAACAGTTGGAGTTTTGTGGTAATACAATCAGGATAATACAAGATATAGCAACTTCTACATTAAATGATCTAAGGGCTTGGAATATGATATTCTGGAGGTCAAAGGAAATAGGATTAAAACCAAGAATCAGCTACCCAGCAAAACTGAGTATAATCCTTCTGGAGAAAAAAAAATGGGTATTCAATGAAACAGAGGACTTTCAAGCATTCTTGCTGAAAAGACCAGCAATGAATAGAAAATCTGACTTTCAGGTACAAGAATGAAGAGAAGCATAAAAAGGTAAACAGGAAAGAGAAATCATAAGGGACTTGTTAAATTTGAACTGTTTACATTCCTGCATGGAAAGATGATATTTGTAAGTCATGTGACCTTGCTTAGTATTAGGGTAGTTGGAGGAGACAGATAGAAAGAGAAAGAGAGAGAGATAAATGGCACAGAGTGAGTTGAATATGAAAGGATGATGTCTAAAAAATTAAGGGGTAAGAAAGGAATATATTAGGAGAAAGAGAAAGGGAAAGATATAATGGGCTACACTATCTTACATAAAAAAGATGCAAGAAAAAGGTTTCACGGTGGAGGGAAAGAGGGGAAAGTGAGAGGGAATGAGTGAGCCACTGGACTTGGATTAAGGAAGGAATAACAAACATACTCAATTGGGTATCTTACCCTACAATAAAGTAAGGAGGAATAGGACAAAGGTAGGGACTGATAAGAGGACAAGTTGGGGAACGGGGTAGTCAAAAGCAAATATTTTTAAAAAGGGACAGAGTCAAAGTTGAAAATAGAAAAAGTGGGGGTGGGAAGTACAGGATGGAGGGAAATATGGTTAGTCTTACACAACATGACTGGTATGGAAGTGTTTTGCCTAACTACCTATGTATAACCAATACTGAATTGCCAGACTTCTCAATGAGAGTGGGTGGGGAAGGAAGAATGAAGAGAATTTGGAGCTCAGAGTTTCAAAAACCAATGTTAAAAATTGTTTTTACACGCAACTGGGAAATAAGATATATAGGCAATAGGGGATAAAAATCTATCTTGCCCTAGAAGAAAGTAAGAGGGCAAGAGATAAAAGGTGGGGTGATAAAAGGGAGAGCAGACTGGGGGAAGGGATAATCAGAATGCATGCCCTGTTGGAGTGGGTGGGGATGTGAGAGATAGGGAGAAAATCTGGAACTCAAAACTTTGTGGAAACCAATGTTTAAAACTCAAAATAAATGAATTAATTTTAAAAAGATTAAAAAGAACAAACAAAAAGAATTATTTAAAATAAAAAGATTGGGAGGGAGGATGAATTCAGGAAATACTTTATGTAGAAGGTGGTTTTGGGCTTGCATCTTGAAGGAAGAAAAAGTTTCTATAAAGTAGAATAGAAATGAGAAGGGAATTCAGTTCAGGCCCAAAGGAGGTAGGAAATGGTATCAAGTCTGTGGAATAGAGAGGAATCCAGTTTGGTTTCCTTGGAAAGTATGAGATTCAATAACATTTATTAAATGCCTTATACGTGCCAGACATTGTTCTTAGTACCAGGGATACAAAGAATGGGAAAAGGCAGTTCCTGCCCTCAAGGAATTCCTAATTCAATGGGGGAGATAACATGCAAATAACTATGTACAAAAAAGCTACATACATGATAATCAACAGTAGGAAGTCACTAGTATTAAGAGGGATTGGGAAAGACTTCCTCAGTAAGGTAAGTTTTTATCTAGAGCTTAAGTGAAGATAAGAAAGGAAGGCATTCTAGGCTTGGAGAATACGTTGAAAATACCTGTAGCCAAGCTATGGATTGTCTTGTTTGAGGAACAGCAAAGAGGCAGATATCCCTGGAATGAACAGGAAAGGAAGGATGGAGGAAGTGTGTAAGACTGACCTGCACTATGTGGCAGTAGATAGGGACCAAAATTAAAATAGGTTAACCTTCTTCAGGTCACAGATAGGTTTTTAGAGGTTCACTTTCCAAGTACTTTCCAAGTATAATTAATGATTAAACTATTTTGCAAATAAACTAAATTTTAAAAGAAAGAAATTTTAATTAATATCAATTAAGTACACTTTTTACTTAAGATTTTTATCATGAAATCGTATTTATAAGAATTTGCTAAGTGGCACAAGTTTCAATACAATTTGCAGATTTTTTTTACTGTTTACATTTTGTTAATGGGATGTATTACACTTCTTGTCAGCAGTCAGTTTATTGTATTCTGTAATCATGTTTGAAATCAATTTCTTTAGGAATCTGAAAACTAATCTTAGTAGCCACTTCATTTTCTGAGTTTACTTTCTTAAAAAACCATTGTTCCCCACTGAGATTTTTCAACAGTTTGGAGACTTTAATTTGTTTTTCACTGGTGTCCAATTTGCTTAAATCAGGATGTTTTGATTTGAAATGGTGACAAAGATTGTATTCCTTTGGAACAGAAATTACTTCTCAGCAAACCAGGCACAACATTTTGTCTCTCGTGTTAAGTGAACAAGTATCTATTTGTCTATGCCAGATTAAACACTCTATGTTCTGATTTGATCTTTCACTTCTTTTTATCATCCATATTACAAAGTCACCCCAAAAACTTTAACGTTGGAACCAAAAAAATCTCCACAGCAGCTGCTCACATACAAAGAAATACTGAACCAAGCGTCTGACCTTGGAGAGAGTGCCAGACATTCATGTAACTTTTCAGGGTGACTGTGCAGTGAGGGAGAGGAAGAAGTCTTCGTGTTGTAGCCACTCATCACATAGTGGGCATCAGCTGCTTTGGTACCTGGCTGCACTCACTTTGTCCCCTGTTTAACACCAGTAATGACTGAAAGCATAGTGAAAAGATATGATTCATGCTCTTCTCAGCATTGTGGCGGATCATGTGACAAACCGGAAAGAGTACACAGTGGCAACCCACTTGCCAAGTTATATGTTGGACACAATACTGACTGGGGAAGGTGGGTTAAGTGGGGCATGGACAAAGTACTCATTCCATCTTTACTTTTTTTCTACATCTACATTTTTCATGGACTACCTGGAATCCTTTGGTAGGCCACAAGCAGCCCAGTAAGGTGTAACTAGACTGGAAAGGAGACCTCTAGGTTACAAAGGACCTCTAATGACAAACACATTCAATCCTGGGGATTACAGAAAGGGAAGTAATGTTTAATAATGCTGGAAAGATAGATTGGGGCCAGGTTTTGAAGGATTTTAAAAGCTCAAAAGAGCTATTTATATTTTATTCTCAAGGTAACAGGGAGCCACTAGAGTTTATTGAGTAGGAAGGTGACATAGTCAGATCTGCACTAAAGAAAAATTACTTTGGCAGATGCTTGAAAGATGGACTGAAACGGGGAGGGACATAAGCTAGGGAGACCAAATTGGAAGCAGCTGCAAAAGTCTAGGTGATGTGAAATAAAATGGTAAGTGTAAATAAAGAACAGGGTTCTGGTATGAGTAGGGCTCTTGTAAAGGTAGACTTGAGAGGATTTGGTTCCCTGTATATGTAGGGTAAGAGGAACGAGAATTTGAGAACAAGAACAGAGTGACACATTTGAGAGACTGGGAGGATGGCAGGGCCAAGGGTAGAAACAAGGAAGTCTGTGAGGGCCAAGGGTTTGGGGGAAAGACGGATGAGGTCAGTTTTGTGGACGTCAAGGGATCTCACCTAACAGCGTTGACAAGAGGGGATGATGGAAGTACACGTGCAAGTAAGGAAGATGGACCAGATGTGAGAGATCCTGCGGAGGTAGAAACAATAAGAGCTGGCAGCTGATTGGATGAGCGGAATTAGGGAAAATGATTATCTGAGTAGTTGGTGGGATTACACACACACACACACACACAAATGTACATGCATGTACACGCGTACACACACATACACATAGAGACAGAGCACAGTTAATTGAATAGGGTGGGATCATATCTTAAAAGAAATCAAGGTAAATGGTGAGAGAGAAATGTAGTGGGAGGAGAAAGGGTGAAATGGAATGGGGGAAATTATCTCTCATAGAAGAGGAAAGCAGGAGGCTTCTTAGTGGAGGGAAGAAGAGGAGAGCTGAGGAAAAAAAATATGAAGTTTACTCTCATCACATTCGACTAAAGGAGGGAATAAAATGCACACTCATTTTGATATGAAAACCTATCTTACAATACAGGAAAGTGGGGGAGAAGGAGATAAGTAGGGTGGGGGGATGATGGAAGGGAGAGCAATGGGAGGAGGGAGCAATTTGAAGTCAACACTTGGGGAGGGACAGGATCAAAAGAGAGAATAGAAACAATGGGAGGCAGGATAGGATGGAGGGAAATATAGTTAGTCTTACACAACACGACTATTATGGAAGTCATTTGCAAAACTACACAGATGGCCTATATTGAACTGCCTGCCTTCCCAAAGAGAACAGGTGGGGAGGGAGGGATGGAAAGAAATTGGAACTCAAAGTTTTAGGAACAACTGTTGAGTATTGTTCTTGCTACTAGGAAATAAGAAATACAGGTAATGGGGAATAGAAAATTATCTGGCCCTACAGGACAAAAAAGAAGATGGGGTAAGGGAAGGGAGAGATGATAGAAGAGAGGGCAGGTTGGTGATAAGGGAAATTAGAATGCTGGGTGTATTGGGGTGGGGGAGGGGACAAATGGGGAGAAAATTTGGAATCCCAAATTTTGTAAAAATGAATGTACAAAGTTAAATAAATTTATATTTTAAAAATTTTCATTAAAGAAATAACTAATGAAGTCTGTAGAAGACATAGTATGAAAAATGTTACCATAACAGGACTCATGTTATGAAAGAACACATAAATTTCTGGACATGACTATGTTGTGGATTTGCTTTGCTTGACTATGATCACTTATTAAATTACCATTATCCCTTCCACATCTTGACTTTCCCATTGCAAACAGATTGTGGGTCAGCATAATTAATCAAATGGGAATTTGGGGGGAGTTTTGCAGAAGTTGCAGACAATACACAATACACAGCTGCAGGCATCAGCAGATGGCACATAAAAAACTCAAGCTCAAAAATGTGAAAAATTTATGTATAGTATTGTAATAATAACAATATTTTATCTTTTAATACTATAATAATTCGGACTTCTTTTCTCATTATGGAGAGCCAAAAAATTTTGTGTCAATTTTCCAGATTGCAGGAGTGCCACACACCTAACTCCTGCAATGTGGAAAGGATTAGTGTATTATATACCAGGGTTTGTTTTTTCTCCTGCTTTTAAAAGGGGCAATGGGGCATGCCCATGGGGGTAACAACAGATTGAGAAGGAACAAAAAAAAAGAAGAAATAGGAGGATCACTGAAACATTTTTCAAAAATGCACACAGGTGAAAGTGCTTCAAAAGTAAGCACAGACAAGCAGGTCAATTTGAAAGTAGCAGGTTTTATTACATACATTCAGAAAATGCATTTGGTATAGAAAAATGATTCCGAGTAATGCTCACTTTTTAGCATTAAATAAAGAATAAAAAATTAAATTAGATAAAGCTGTAATACTGCTTTTCCCATCCACTTTAAAACTGTAGATTTTGCAATGTTCCTAATAATATGAATGGAAAAACTCAAGATTACCTTGTCAATTGAGAGGGTAACACAAATATGGAACTGAAAAGGATCTGTAAAGACAGGTCATCTGCATTCTACAGGCAACAGAGTCCCAAATAAAATTACAGTGTACAAACAGATATTGTTGCCAAAAATATGTTTTATAATGAATTGATAGTCAATTCTCAATTACCAACAAAGCAGACTAGCGGCACAGACAACCTAAGAATCTTTTGTGAATTACATGTATGAATATATAATTTCACTTTGAATGGAGCACAGGCTATGGGGGCTAGGAGAGTCTGGTGGAAGATAAACTGAAAATACCCAGGATGCAATAATAACAGTAATAGTACCTACTCACTTTTCTATAACTCCTAAAAGTACTCCACAGAAGCGCTATATTCTCTGAAGTACTTTCTAGAGAGGATTCTGAATATTAGAATTAAAAAAGCAACTTTACCTGCAGGCAGTTGCTATATCAAAGAGCTGCTATAGGAAGATTTATCTGGTAGCCGTATATAAAACAGATATGGGAAAAGGAGAACATCAGGGAAGAAACTAGAGGCAAAGTGAGAAGCTGAATGATTTACAGATTACTGAAATAGTCCAAACAAATGGTAATATTGGTTCAAAATAGGGAAATTGCCATCAGAACGGTAAAAGACAAGTGCAAGAAATATTGCAAAGAAACAAGCATCATGACACTTTGTAAATCACTGAATATGTATCCAAATATCATGAAAGTCATACAATAATGGGTTATAATAGTGCTCTATACATTTTTTGCAAATATAGCATTTAAAACCCAACTGATGTTTATAATTTGTAATTAATTACTAATCTGTAGACGAAAGGCTTTTCATTCAAAATAATCCAGCCTTAAGAGCAATGAGTCACTCATAGATAGTATGTATATAAGCATTAGTTTGTAAAGCACTTTGCATGTATCTCATTTGATCTTCACAAAGTATGTCCTATTGCCCTCATTTCATCAATAAGGAAACTAAGGATGAGAGAGGTTAAGTAATCTGCCCAGTATCCCAAAGCTAGTAAGTATCTAAGCAAGAGATGAACTCAGGTTTTATAGGTTTTATATTGTACATAGAAAAAACAGCAAAAAAAAAAAAAAAGATGTGCATGAAAGTGCCAAATGGTGGCATAAAAGATTAGCGCTAAAGAATCTGACAGGAGGTGATAGTGAAAATCAAGAGAAAAGTTAAGATCTGATAGGGAGACTGAAGAAAAAGTTGGTTTTCCTTTTCAGGTGTTTTGTTACTAAAAGTCTTCTATTTCTGGTTCCCATCATGCAACAAACTATATCTATGACTAATTAAAAATAAAAGCATAATGATCACATTATTCCAATATTTGAAAACCAAAGTATAACAAAAGTAGAAAAAAAAATTTCTATGACAATAAAAATAACATCATTCCCAATAAGGGAAGCGAGGCATTGTGCATTTTATCAATGCTTCCCAAATGTCTAGCACAGTGTTTTGGCCACGGTAAGTGACCGATATTTTTTTTTCTGGAAGTAAGATATGCATGAATATGTCCATATATGCCCATAATCTGCCAGTAAACAACTGAAAACTGACTATGTCAAAAAAGTTGAGTAAGCACATCCATGTCTACAGTTTCTAACAAAAAGAGAAGATAAGGAATAACTAGAAGAAAACAATAGTTAATAAATGACTCTTAATGGAAAAAAAACTTTAAATTGAAAAAGGTCAAAGTACCTTTTCGAGAAAAAGAATCTTTAAAAATATTTTTTCTAATGCATTCTTTTCAAAGCTGTGTGTGGCTTTGACTAAAAAGAATTTAAGAATTTAGTTTAATTGATAATTATTCTAATTACTTCATTCTGATGGTTTGATATTTATTAATTATGATTGAATAAAATATACTATCTTCCATAGTCATGGTATTAAAATATTCAGTAAAGCAAATGGCTTAGATTTCCTATATTTTATATACTAAATACTTGCAAATTAACAACTACTTCCCTCCAAAGTGGCATGATAAACTTAACATTTGCTTCCTAGAAAGAGATGAAAAAGATGAAAATATCAGATCTTCAGCACTGAAGGAAAAAAAAATTTCAAAGCATTCATTTTCTACCAAATATGGGTTAAAAATAAATTATAAACAAGATCTTCCTTTAGACAGAAGTTTTATCATATAATTATAATACTGATCATTTGAAAGTATCTAAAATGTCTCTAGCATTTTAAAGAGCTAAGCAAAGTTATTTTTAAAATCAAACATATGTGCCTTTTCTGTTTATGTCTTCGGAAAGAACATTCTGTATAATGAAAAACACGACCAAATTTTTCACAGTACATCACTATAAAACCCTGTAATTGACTTTTTGGGTTGGTTTACTCTATATCTATTTTTGTCCAACTAGAAAACAGCAATGATGTGGTGAAAAGACCAAAATGTAGGTCCCATTGCAGGATAAGGCTCCATCCTGATTAGTGCAGAAGTATCATATTTGCTCTGGGAAATGTGCCCATTTTCTAAGAGAGAATTCGGTCAATAGGAACCTCCTCTTTTTAATCAAGCCATGTAAAATGCAGCAATACTGGTGCCCAGGCTGGGCTTTGGTTGGAACCAGAATAACAACACAGTGAGCTCTGTCACTGAATTTAACAGCACTTAGTGCCTATCCATCTCATTTAGTTTGATGGGACATATAGATTTCCATCAATTCACCAGATTGTCTCTTTAAAATAAGATGCTAACCAATCATTTTTAATGCTTTAGATAAACATTCTCAACTTTGAAAGAAAGCTTTGAATATAACACTTAGAAAACATTTACTGAAGATTGTATTGTGAGAATTGCATTCTAAACTCTTAATAAAACTGATTCTCCTCATGCAAAATAGTATTTCTAAAGCAGAGTTCCTAGTATTATTGACAAAATTTCTATATCACCAAATAGCTCTAAACAAAATAAGCAAATTGACATGGTGGTATCATGTTTTAAAAACCTGCTCCACAACACCTAGACTCCCTGGAACCACAAATTTATCTCCAGTGAGTTGACTAAACTATTCCTTCTCCTGAGGTAAATAAACTGAAGTCTATGTAGTGTACTGTGGTGGAGGTTTCCAAGGGGCCAAATGGGGAATGTCTATTAGGTGGAAACTTCCAGATTGAGAACCTGCCCACTCTGGGTGGGCATTAAAAGATCCAAAGCACTTTATGTGCTAGCCATGGTTTGCTTATGTGACCATGACTAAAACTTCTAGTATATCTGAAGAGGAACTGAGAATTCAGTGTACCTCTGATACATTTCATCAATACCTTTGCGTGTATGTGTGTGCTTTAAGTGACACTTCTGAATGGTGAGCTTTATATTGCTCATTATTTGAGGCTTTCCAGAACTGTTACCAGTAGAATACTCATTTTGACTACAGAATCATATTTACAGTACCAATAATGTATTCTAGAAGTAATGACATCTCAACTACTTAGGAGAGGTATTCTGCTAATCATTCTATCACAGTCCGTTTTAACAGATTACACTAGGACAAAGAGTGTACTTGCATCTTCTATAAACTAAATTTTGGGGAAACAATGGCTTGGGAAAACACTTTTGTCATCAGTAATTTTACAAGGTCACATTATTCTAAACTTTGAATGTTCAGAAGACTTAGGCAATCTTCTGAACAATTCCTATGCACTGAGTCTTTTTTTTTTTGCCCTACTTTTTATCAGATGTCATGATGTCTAACATGTTCCTTGCCATATAACCTTGACTCCACAGCATTAATAGAAAATCTTGCATCTTATTTGCCTAGTTTTTCCATTTGGAAAAAAAGAGTTTGACACAATTGGGGCACAGTAATGGCTTCTTTGTATCCTACAAGTTTCATAGTTGTAGGAACAAACTATAAGGCACTAATGATACAAAAGCATATTCTCGGTATCAGTGAAATCAAAGCTATAACAGGTAAGTGTTCAATCTATAAAAAGTCCTAAGTAGCGCTATTAAACCTGTTAGAAGGAATTAGGAGGAAAATACAAATGGAAAGTTGTCAGGTGCCACACTGGGAAAAAACTTAGGTGGAATGATTCTTGTTTTAGGAGGCCTTCAACTATAATGATGTTATACAATGATTTACACAATGCTTTAAAAGTTGCGAAGCAATTTAGGGTCAGCATTGTCTCATTTAACATAACAACAGACAACAAGCATGAGTGGTTTTTTAAGAATTACTATTCTTATTTTAATCAATCCAGTCATTCTATAGATGAGAAAAAAAAGTTTAAATAAGTGAATTTCCCATATCACAGGCTAATCTGAACCTAGGTCATAGTGATTAAAAGTACAGAAGAATGTCTACACATCAAAGTTAACTGTACTTTATTGACATTTACAAAATTGAGAAATTGATATTTAGAGAAAGCAGGTATTGTTGTATCATCACCTCTGGCTTAAAGGAAAATACTAATTAAGGACAAAATTCCAATATCAATTCAATATGAACTCTTAAGCATGCTGGTTTTCTTCATTCATTCATTTCAATAAACATTTATTAAACACCTACTACATGCCAAGTACTGTGCTAAGAACAAGGATGGGAAAGGTGGATTAATTATAAAGGGATTTTCAAAGTTAATAAAGTGGTGTTGACACTTAGCGAATTTCATTTCCTTTGAAGTTCCAGACAAATAAAAGTGAAATGAGCAGAATCAGAAGAACATTGTACAAAGTAACAGCAAGTCCGTGGGATGACCAACTATTACTGACTTAGCTCTTCTCAGAAATATGATGATCCAAGACAATTACAAAACCCTCATGATGAAAAATGCTACCCATGTCCATGATAAGAACTGAAAGCATCTGAATGCAGATAAAAGCAGAATATTTTTACTTTACTTTTTTATAGGTTTTTCCTTTTTGCACTGTTTCCTCTTTCACAACATGAATGATATGGAAATATATTCACATGATTGCACACATATAACCTATTTTAAATTGCTTAATATCTTAGGTAGGAGGGATGAAAAAAATTTGGAACTCAAAGATTTATTTAAAAATTAATGTTAAAAATTATCTTTACAAGTAATTGCAAAAAATAAAATGTTATGTAAAAGTTTCAGGCAAATCAATCAGTCAATATGCATTTTAAGCACCTAAAAGTACTATGCTAAACAGTTAATAAGAGTTATATACAAAGAGCCAAGAGAGTCCCTATCCTCAAGGAGCTTATAATCTAATGGGAAACTAAGGAAATAAATACGTGTGAAAAAGCTGTAATACAAAAAGAATGGGAAATAATTAACAGGGAAGGCACTAAATTAAGAGCAACTGGAAAAGGCTTTTCTGTAGAAGGTGGGGTTTTAGTTGAGACCTGAAGAAAGCTAGGGAAGACAGGTGGTAGAGCTGAGGATAGGGTACACTAGGCATGGAGTACGGCCAGAGAAAATGCCTAGAGTCAACAGACTAAGAATCTTGATAACGGAACAGCAAGGATGCCAGTGTCGCTGGATCAGATCCCTTTTCTCCCCAAGAGGAGCAGGCACCTGCTGTACTAGTTTCCTTTCTCCAGATGTGGATGTATGTTAGAAGCTGAAATCAAAATCTAAAGACGCTACGAGAGAAGTACAGCATGAAAACCACGGGAGTAACATGACTCTTTCAGAGGACGCTTTAATGTTCTGAAAGACTCTCCTCACAATATTTGCACCGTTTAGGCAGGACAGAATCATTACTGTTCTAATTTTTCAGATGCGGAAGTTCACAGAGGTCACGGTGTGAAACAAAGGGTTAGACCCAGGTATACTGGCCCGAAGTCCAACATTATCCTCTGTATCAGACTTGCACAACTTGCCCAAGTAGTAAAGGACAAAATTAAAAGAGGCTAACCTTCTTTGGGCTACAGATAGTTTTTTTATAATTAGGTATAATTAATGATTAAACTACATTGCAAATAAACCATATTTTAAAAAGGGAAATTTCAATTAATATCAATTAATTGCACTTATTACTTAAGGTTTTTATTTATCATGAAATCACATTAATGTTAAAAAAATTACTTTGCTAAGTGATGCAAGTTCTAATACAATTTTCAGGTTTTCTTACTGTTTACATTCATCAATGGGATTACACTTCTTGACAGTCAGTTTTTTATACTCTGGAATCATGTTTGAAACAATTTCTTTAGATATCTGAAAACTAACATTAGTACTTCATTTTCTGAATTTCTGAATTTACTTTCTGGAAAAACAATTGTTCCTTTCGGAGATTTTTCAACAATTTGATGCTTTACTTTGTTTTTCCATTGGTGTCCAATTTGCTTAAGTCAGGATGTTTTGATTCGAAATGGTGACAAAGATTACTGTATTCCTTTGGAACAGAAATTACTTCTCTGCAAACAAGGCACAATATTTTGTCTCTTGTATAAGTAAACAAGAATCTATTTGTCCACTTCAGATTAATCACTCTATGTTCTGATTCAATCTTCCATTTCCTTTTATCACCCATTTTATAAAATCACCCCAAAAACCTTAAGATTGGAACCAAAAAAATCACCACAGCACCTTTTATCACCCATTTTATAAAATCACCCCAAAAACCTTAAGATTGGAACCAAAAAAATCACCACAGCACTGCTCACATACAAAGAAATAATGAACCAAGTGTCTGACCTTGCCAGACATTCATGTAACTTGGAGGGCGGCTGTGCAGTGCAGGAGGGGAAGAAGCACTCGTGTTGTAGCCACTCATCACATAGTGAGCATCAGCTGTTTTGGTGCCTGGCTACACTACTTTGCCCCTGTTTAACACCAGTACTGACCAAAAACACAGTGAAAAGAAACGATTCATGCTCTTCTTAGACTAGACACCAACTGACAATATTTGGCTGCGGACAGTCACATGACAAACAGGAGAGAATCCACAGTGGCAACTCACCCACCAAGTTATGTGATGGACACAATAATGACCAGTGAAGGCCAGTTAAGCAGGGCATGGACAAAGCACTTGTTACATCTTTACTTTCTTTTACACTGCCTACATTTTTCATGGGCCACCTGAAATACCGTATGTTGTGCAAGCCTGCTCTATATCATGTTGAAAAAGGAGGGGGAAAGATAAAGTAAAAGATATATGCTAAAATGAAAAATGAACTGACTCTAAAGTTAAAAGACCTAGATTAAAATATGGCTTCTGATATGTGCCCAGGTAATAATTAGCAAGTTATTTATAACCTCTTTGATCCTCAGTTTCCTCATCTGAAAATTTTGAGAACTGAATCATCTAGCTCTCTAAGGTAACTCCAACTCCAGATCTATGATCTCATGATATGATGGATAGGTACAGGCATTGGATCAGGAAAACAGGACTGTTTTTCTACTCCCTCTACTTCCATTGCAATGCTGCTTATTTTTCCTCCAAATTTGACAACAAATTTTAAAGTCTAAAGAAAACTGTCCTCACAACAACCTTCAAAGTAAGCGCTATTACTGTCCCCATTTTACAGTTGAGAAAACTGAGGCAAACAGAGCTTCAATGGTTTGCCCACAGTCACACAGCTAGTAAGTGCCTAAAGCTGGATTTCAATTTACATCTTCTTGACCGCAGATCCAGTGCTCTCTCTATTCACTGTGTCACGTAAGTTGAATTTAGTGTGTGGCAGTACTCTGTCACTGGGAACTTAAACCTGCTAGTGTGAGAATAGTTTGGGATGAAAAGACAATACCAGAGAGAGAAGTACATCGGGGTGTGACACATACACACACACACACACACACACACACACACACACACACACACACACCTATATAAAATAATCTACTTACACACACACATAAAATAATCTACTGTCTCTACAACCTACCTACAGTACAGGACTTAAAGTATCATACTAGATACATTATAAATTGTTGCCTAACTTCAACTGGGACCACAATGAAGGAAAGCAAGTCATTTGTCCCTCCCTGATTAGGTTTCTAATTTCACTCACAACAGAAGATAATCCAGATCTTTTCTTCCTTCCTCAATTATCTCATACTTCTCTTTCCTTTTCCTTCCTCAAATGAGAAAAGGGGCTTTTCTTACACTACTAAGAAAATTAAGGACAACAGATGCAAAGTTCCTCTTCTCCCATTTTTTCACCTGAAAATCACATACCATCATTCCCAGTCCTGGCCAATACCAAGACTTTTATATGCATATTTTATCCTATCCCTACCCACTCAAACTCTAATAGATCAGAACTTCAATCATCCTTTCTTCCTGCCTTTCCCTTTCTCCTCTCCCTCTCTCAAATCTTTTAACCTTTTCCAATCTACTGGTTCCATTCCCACTGTCTTCAAACATGCCCAAATCTCCCCGATTCTTAAAACAATCTTCCTTTGACCTTCCCATCCCTTCAAGCTATTGCTCTGTATCTCTCTTCACTCTCTCAGCCAAATTCTTAGAATTATATACATTAGTTTCTTCCATTTCTTCTCTTCTCACTCCTCTTCACCCCTTTGTAAGCTGGATTCCAACTTGATTAATGAACTGAAATGGCTCTCTTCAAAGTCACCACTGATTTCTTGTCAAATATAAAGGTCTTTTCTTAGTCTTTCTCCTTCTCAACTTCTGACACTGTTGGACATCTTCTCCTGCTGGATACTCTCCTCTATGGGTTTTTGTGACAGGAATCTTCCTGAGTTCATTTTGACCTCAAACACTTACTACCTGTGTGACCCTGAGCAAGTCACTTAACCCTGTTTGCCTCAGTTCCTCGTATGGAGAAGAAAATGACAAACCATTCCAGTATCTTTACCAATAAAACCCCATAATGGGCACAAAGGGTCAGACACAACTGAAATGACCAAACAACTCTTTCCTGGTTCTCCTTCTGACCGCCCCTTCTCTGTTCATCTTCTAGTTAAGCACTTCTTAAACTCTGAGTCATGACCCTATACAGAGTTGTATAACTGAATGTGGAGGTCACAAAATACTTGGCAACAGTATAAGGTTTCTGAACATGCAATGATCAAAAATTAATTCAAAATCAAATGCATAATGAATTGGAAGTGTTTCTGGCAATACTTTCCCATGTTGTAGCTCATAATTTCATTGCAGCCTTGGTTCTGAACACATAACATGCTCTTTACACTGCATCATGCCATGCAATGTCAATGAACGTGGCCAAAAACACCTTGTTTCATATTCAAGACTATATGTTATGTTATATGTTATGAATTGCAGTGTTTTTACTGTGCATACAAAGTATTCTACTCTTACAGAAACATAATAGTTTAATTATGGAAAGATCAAGACTGGATATTTTCCTACTATCATTCCTCAATATGTAAGTATCAAATAAATAAATCTTTGAATTGTATTGTGTGAGAATATTTCATTTTTAAAAATGCTGTTGCTTACTTTTACAGAAACGTGTGTTTAATTGTAGCAAATAAAGACAAAAGCCCTTTAATTATATTTCTGTACCATTATCACTGTATGAGTATGTAAGTATGAACATCAATTTTTAAAATTAAGCACAAATGTAACTTCGTACACTAAAGCTAGTATTTATTAGAGAAATTATTAGCAATATTTATATTTTAGGATAAAATATTTTTCAGTTATGGATAAGTGGCTAAATTTAGACAGAAGAGGTAAAAATACTGATGACAACGCAGCACAGCCTTCACTATCACGTTGTAGCACACCTACATTGAAAAATAAAACATGTCAAATCATTTTTGCAACATGGATTTACTTCTAATAATGATGACAGTGTGGGAAAATCTCTTTGCTTAATTTGTTATGAAGTTCTGGCTGCAGAGAGCATGAAACCAGACAAACAAAAATGTTATCTTAAGACCAAGCATGCATACTGCAATAAACCAAAGGGATATTTTGAATGACATTCAAAATCTTCAAATAATAAAAACAATTATTTTGAGAAATTTATCACTGTCAACAAAAAGTATTCACTTGTATCTTACAAAATTTAATAAATTTAAGTCATATTAATTAAATTATTAAAATAAATTTAATTGAAAAAACTAAAAAGCCCTACATGATAAGAGAAGATCTCTTGTTACCTGTTGCTATTAAAATATCAGAAACAGTTCATGGGAAAAAGTAATGGGACGAAATTTGTAAAATTTCTTCACCAAATGATACTGTTTCTAAAAGCATTTCTGAAATTAGTAATAACCAATTCCAGCAGCTTATTACCAGGCTGACGGGTAGTCCAATGTTGATAATTCAGTTAGATTAAAAAGCTGATATTTCTAATATGGCACAGTTATTACTTTATGTAAGGTATGTTTAAGAAGGAAGCATACGTGAGGAAATATTGTTCCATTATCCTTTGGAAAGATCACATGAAAGATGATGAAGATATATAGATATAGATATCTATATAGCTATATATATATATATATATATATATATATATATATATATATACATATATACACACACATATCTTAAGGTCAATGAACTTTTCACAAATGAAGGTTTACAATGCAAAAATTACACTGGAATCTGTACCAGATGACGCTGGAGCAATGATGGATGAGAATGGGGGATTTATAGCAAAATTTAAAGCTGGGGGCAATTAGAAATCGCTTTTACTCACTGCATGATCCATCAGAAAGCATTCATAGTCAAAAAAATATCACCAGTTAGAGGTGTTTCATGATACTATCAAAATCATTAAGTTCATTAAAAGCCACGCCCTTAAGAGTCATTTGTTTTCAAACCTTTGGAAAGACATAAACTCCAATTACAAAAGCTTATTACCACATGCATTACTAAATGCTCTCAAGAGGGCAAAGTCTAAACAGATTATTGAAATTAAAAGGTGAACTTACTTACTTTTGACCAAACAAAAATTCAATTTCATTAATTTTTTTCATAACAACTTATAGCTTTCAAAACTGTGTTATTTATTACTTATTTTTGAAAAACTCAATGATTTAAACATACTTCTCCAAGGAAAAAAATTGTAACTTTTATGTTAAAAGATAAAATTGAAAGTTTACTAAAAAGGTTAACATACAGAATAAGGTAGAAAATGGTTCTTTAAAAGTAGAAAATGCTTTTATAATTGAAAATAATCTCCCGAAAGACTTAATTTTAAGAGTTATAATTAATCATCTGAAATACCAATAGAGTTTCAGAAATACTTCCCTTCAAATCCTGAATCTAAAAAACTAAGTTGAGTTCACAAACCACACTCAATTAAAATAAAAAACATCAGTCATCTGCCATTAAAAGTTCACGAAGAATTTGTCAAGTTATCAATAACATAGGCTTAAAACTTGAAATTCCTAAAAAAAATGTAAAAATGAAATTTTGGCTTAGGATTAGGACAGATTTTCCAACAATTTCTGAAATGGCCCCAAACATACTTCTGCCACTTTGTACTATGTATTTATATGAAGTGACATTCTCAGCACTGATGATTATAAAATCAAAATATTGATCTACTCTGGAAAACATTAGGGATGCTTTACCTCCTGCATTATCAAATATTCTGCCAAGACTTAATTTTTTATGTAAAAATAGACAAGTACATCCATCTCACCAAGATGCAAATTTGCTTTCATCTTTAATAAATGGTAAATTTACATGTACAACAACAAAGAATTGTTTTAAAATAAATTTATGATTTATTATCAGTAAATGCACTTGATTTGTATACCTACTTTATATACCTATGTACCCAGGGTTGTATAAAAATTTATTGGGTGAAAAGAGATCACAAGTGGAAAAAATTTAAGAAGCCCTGATCTATATCATATCCCTTACCAGAGATACTGCACAAGGCCCTTATCCCTTCTTCCTCTACATTCTCTGTATACTGAAAACCACAGCAGCTCCCATGTGTTTAACAATTATCTATTTTCTACGTAGTCTCTCCCTCTATATGACAGTCTCATATCACCAACTATCTATCAGACATTTCAAACTAAGCAGTCCCAGAGATCTCCAAGACTCTGCAATCTTCATCATTCCATACATCCAATCAATCTTTTTTCTGAGTGACATTTTCTGGAATGCAGTAATCAGGAGCCAATTCAATAAACATTTATTAAGTGCACATTATGTACAATGTATGGTATTAAATGTTGGGACACAAAGACAAAATGAAAAATATATCTTTCCCTCAAGGAGCAAAAGAGAAACTACTAACAGTTTAACTAAGGGGACATCAGTAAGGGTACTTTGGTGATACCTGAGTTCAATTGAGAAGGAAGACAAAGATCTCAAGGGATGGAGGTGAAAAGGGAGTACGTTACAGAAAACCTTTCCAAAGGCAAAATGTTGAGAGATGTAATGCCACATCTGGGAAACAATACGGACAATTTGACTGCAAGGATATAAAGGACAGTTGTGTGAAATGAGCCCAGCAATGTAGGCTGGAAGCAGATTGTGGACAGTTTGTAAGACTGAGATTATATTTTATCCTACAGTTAACACAGAGCCACAGAAAATGCTTTGACAGGAGAGTTCCACAGTCATACCTGTGACTTAGAAATACTGTGGCAGCTGTGCTGGAGGTGCACAGGAAGGAACTGGAAGCAGAATCAGGAATCGATCAAAGATTTAAAGTTAGAAGGGACCTCTGAGATCATCTAGGTCAACCTTCTCATTTTACAAACAAGGAAACTAAGGCCAAGGGAAGTGAAGTAACTTGTCCAGGGTCACACAGGTGGTAAATCATAGACTTTGGATTCAAACTCAGATCCTGTGACTCCAAATCCAAGACCTTTGCCTCCTGCACCCTGCAACTGTGTGCTACAACTATTAGAGCTGATTGGTGGTTACTAAGAGGTTAAGTGGTTTGCTCATGGTCACAGAGCCAATATGCATCAGAGATTGACCCTGAACAAACTCACTGAAAGCAGGACTGTTGCTCCCTTTGTCTTTGTACCCATAGTGCACTGCACAGAGAAGGCAACTAAAAAATTCTTAATGGACTGGATGGGATTGAAATGTAAATTAAATCTCTTACATATTCAGTAGTCTGAAAATAATAAAGGATAAGCCTACAGAGAAGAGAGGGGAAGAAGAACCCAAAGGGAAACAACCTTTCACTGTACAGTTTTTCCCAGGATGAGCATTGATCAACTAATTATAAGTAAACATAGCAATTCTAAACCTAGCATCTTAACTTTAAAAAAATGGGAAAATGTACCCTTAGTAATTTTTTAAAGGACATTTTCCATAAGGGACTCTTCCCAGACCTTCTGTTTGAGAAGGGCAACAAAGGTATTCACCTCATCCTTTCCCATCCTGAAGATCTCCTGGATTTCATGATCTTTAGAAACTCAGCATTCTTCAAAATGGAAATAACTTTCAGATCATTCCCAAGTCCTGCTGTAGGACTTCATAATACCCAGGCCTCAACTCCCATCCCTTTCATCCAGATTTTCAGCTTCTTTTTATGTATTGTATTCTATTGTGAACTACTTGAAGGGAGGGAATGTCATACATATCCTCAGTGTTTAGCATATGTATTCTTTGTATGGTCAGTACTTAGCTTGGCATATGTTTAAGAAGTATTTATTGACAACTTACTATTCACTTATTCACTAGTGCAGTGGATAAAAAGAAACAGGGATAATTTTTCAAACCCTAAAAGTTAAAAAAAAAATTAAGATTGGTCTTCAACAAAGTTTGTGATATGTTGAGTTGTTGTTGTGTCACTCATGTCCAACTCTTTGTGACCTCATGGACTGACGGTCCATGGGGTTTTCTTGGCAAAGATACTAGAGTGCTTTGCCATTTGCTTCTCCAGGTCCATGCTTACAGGGACTACATGACTTGCCCAGTGTCACACAAATATTAAGTGTCTAAGGTCACAAATGAACTCTGGTCTTTTTGATTCCAGGCCCAGTGTTCTATCCACTGTGCCATCTACCTGCCCCTGATATGTTAAGTACTGTTTATCAAACCATCAACAACCTTGCAACATGCTAAGGTTCTACTATACTCAGACTTTAGGTTCTATTAAACTTGCAATTTTACTAAGCCTCTTTATAAAAAAAGGTCAAAACCTCATTAAAATATACAGTCCCTTTAATAATGTGGTAGAAATGAGCTACCTGCAAAAAACAATCATCTCTTCTCTGTCCATTAAGCGCTAAAAGAATTTAAGAAATCTAATCTAAGGGATGCTATTACAATGGCATAAAAACACTACTAGCAAAAGACAACTCTCATCTTTACCCTACAAGGTAAACAAGACTGAAAAGTGACTGAAAGGACACATCTTGACATGGTTAATACAGCAGGAGATATTGTTGCTTTTGCATCACTAATGGCATAAAAGCTAGAGATATGAAAGTGTTAGTAAGTTTCCTTCTAAAGAACACTGGGAGGTTGGTAGCAGAAGTAGCTTTCATTGCATACTTCTGTAATATCCCATAGCATGTAGCTATCTGAAAAATTTCCAACAGAGTTTACAAGAGAGTAAAATCTCACTAAATATTTCTGATTGATTGGTAGGCATCTTTTCAAGGTAAAAAAGACAGACTGCTCACATGGAGATAATATTTATAAAGCACTCAGTATAGTGCCTAATACACAGTATGTGCTTTTAAAAATGTTTATTCCCCTTCTCTCCCTTCATAAATCTAAGACATCTTATTTGCCTCAGAATTTTATGATGTCTATGTCGAAATGCAATATAACAAATAATTAGTCACTATTACCAAGTTGTTTATATGTTGTATCCCCTCCTCAGAGAGTAAGTTCCTTTAGGGAAGAGACTACTCTTACTTTTCCCAGGATACATGGTGCTTAGAACAGGGTTTGACTCACAATAGGTGCTTTAAAATTATTTTTTATTTATTCCTTATAAAACATAACAAATAACCTGGACCCTAGATTTGATCAAAACATAGAGCAAGATGTTACACACAGGATAAAAAATATATATAAAACTCCATGGAAATTTCATTCTTTCTGCCAGTCTGTTCCTTTTGCATCTTCATTGAAGCCTTCCTATGTATATTCATTCTAAGTTGCTTTATTTTCAAAGCCCACAAAGGTTATCTTCTTCAAGTCAAGAAGAAATTGGCAAAGGTCCCTTCAAACTTGCTTGATGTGGTAAATATTAAATAAAAAGTCCTTTATTCCTTCTAGGAAACTTAAGTTTCTCAGTGTTCAAAACTTAGTGACAACTAAGGGACTAAAAATTAAGTTATATGAACAATAGAATAAAAATTTTTAGTATATTAATATATTGTCAAATCTGTTTAAGAAAATTTTAAATAAATGAAGCATGATAAACTAAGGATTTTTAATTCCTGCATTTAGAAATAATAAGTCTTCAAGAAAAAAAAGAATCAACAGTGTCTCACATAGCCATGAAAGAACCACATAAAATTTGTGTGGTCCCTTCAGCAATCCAACACAAATTATAACTTCTCTCTGAATACAGGCTTTGAATATATTATGCATGCAAGATTATGTTTGCACCAATTAATCTCTTGAAAGGAAGTTTGTATTTCCTAGTCTTTTGCAGTGAAATATTTGAAAACACACCACACTAAAGAAATTATTATGAAGAATATATATCAGAAGTTTGGGCTACAGACCAAGGAGAAAAGATGGAAATTTGGTGATGCATTTCTCTATTGACTAGGTTGTCAAAGTATGAATGAAAATTCGTGAATGAAATCTCCTTATGTTTACTGTCCCAAATATAATTTGAGTTCAATAGGGTTCGATTTTTGACCAAAACTATTATAGTTAACTTTTTATATCCCCAACATATATTATATATATATATATAACGTGGTGAGAGCAATGATTGTTTTTCTTATCTCACATTTCATAATTAGTTAACAATAATAATGGTTATAATTATTAACAATTATTAAGCGCCCACTATCTGCCAGGTACGGTGCTGGGGTGGTCTACACATATCATCTAAACTGATCCTCACAACAACCTTGCTATTATTATCCCCATTTTACACATGAGAAAACTGAGGCACACAGCAATGAAGTGACTCACCCAGGGTCGCATGGCTAGTATATGTCTAAGGCTAGATTTGAATTCAAATCTTCCTAACTCCATCTAGTGCTCTATCCACTGTACCCCTTGCTGCTACTTCTAAAACTGCTATTTCTTATTCTTAAAATACTGACACATTCCATTTTACATGCTACATATATGACTTGAAATACCATATTTGTATCCATTTCCTATAGAGACTGTTTCTGACAAGAAAATGAAGAAAAATATTTACACAGCTCAGTGGTTCAATGCAGGCAGCATTAGACGAGGGGTCAAGAAGACCTGAATTCAAAGACTACCCCAGACATTTATTAGATACCTAACTCTGGGAAGATCAAATAATCTTCCTCAACCTCTTTTCTCATCTGTAAAATAGGAATAAATAAGGAAAAATATAAAATACTTTGCAAAGCTAAAAGTGCTATATAAATGCTACATAGTATTATTACTATTATTTCCTTGTATAATACACACCTACCTCACCCTCCGCATTCACATCATTTTTTTATTCCTTTTCTATATAATATCAACAAAGCAGCTTAGTCTCTCCAGAGAATATGAAAGTTATTTATCAAAACAATAGTAATTTGCAAGTATATAAAGTAAAAAGCTAATTGGCGCCATTTACTACTTCCCCCAAATTACTTTCAAATTCCCTTCAGGCAAGCAATATAGGCTTTATAATTTGGAAACCTTGTGGGGGAGATATTAATAGCATTACTTTGGGAGTACAGTACTGTCCTCCTTTTCCCTTGATACCAAAGGGCTTAAATTCCTAATTACTATATATCATAAATTGTAAACAGCTATCTGACACATCGCCTCCTTCTCCCTATCAGTATCAGAAGCACAAAATATAGACATAGTCACACAATCTCATTCCTAATGTAATTTCTCCTATAAGAAGTACCTTTACGGAATATGAAATTACTAAAGGAAAAAGTTGAGAGCCCAATTCTATTTAATTTTGTAACTATTCATCGTTTTGCAAATGAGTAATAATAAAAACTGACACTGACGGTCTCATTTGATCCAGATCTCAGAAGTCTTGAGACAAACAGGGCTGACAACAAATCACAACAGAGATACTCGAGAGGACTTCCTCTGTTTCTAACTCATACCTTTTTGTTGGAAGGAAAGTAAGGCCAAGACTATAAATAACAATAATAAAATTGTAAGTAAACTTGGCAAAATAATAAAAATATTAAAATAGATAAGGAATGTGGAAAGTAGCAAATACTTCATTTCGCTTAGCTTTGAAATATCAATCTACCTAAAAAGGGCATATGATTCAACATACTGCCCAATTTAAATAGAGCTGAAACTCATAATATGGTTCATTATTATGGTAATCTGGATATTAATCAAACTAAGTCAAAAAAAGATTGATAGAAAGTTAATGATCTCAACATAAGGTTTGGTACTCCTCCCATATTATAATAAGAGCTACCTCTTACATTTGTTCCAAATAGTAAATAAGCACAAAAGCCAAACAAAAAACTGATACTGACTGAGAATGAAAAATTAATTACCCTACTATGAGTTATTATCATAAACATTATTAAGAGGAAAAGGGAAGGGAAGCAAACATTACCAAGCACCTACTAATAGGCACTGTATTAAGAACTTTATAAATACTATATCAAATTTAATCTTCATAACCATTAATATAATTATTATAAGTAAACTTGGCGAGTAATAAATTATTAAGACAGATAAAGAATACAGTAAAAAGAAAACATTCCATTTCACTTAGCTTTGAAATGTCATAAATCTACCTAGAAAGGGCATATGATTCAATATACTACCCAATTTAAGCAGAGATGAAACCCATGACATGATAGGTACTATTATAATCCCCACTTTACAGCTGAGAAAAGTGAGGCAGACTAAGGCTACTTCCTAGAGGTTACATAGTAAGGGTCTGAGGCCAACTCCGAACTTAAGTCTTTCTGACTCTGGGCCCACTGCTCTTATATACTGCACTATTTTGCTATCTCCTTTACAAAAAAGGCAATTAACAATTTTTTATCCTAGGATTTGTCATTAAGCTTTAATTAACATTGGGTTTTGTTTTTTAATCTAAATTAAGAAAACAAATATGCTGCAAATATTCATGAAAGTCACCAAATTAGAGAGACATGTTTGCAGAAAAATAGAAGGACCAAATAACAGATAGGACTGTCTTTTGGTGGTAAGACATAGATGCATCATACAAGGTACCTGCAATACATTTTAAGAACCATTTATTTTAAACTCCAACATTAAAGATAATAGTGGTCTCTGCCCTTAGATCACCTTGTGGATTAAAAAAAAACACCCTAAAGTAGAGTCAGTTGGAATTTACATAAATTCAGCAACTCTAGATATAAACCAAGGTGGATTTGCCTGATTATGATTCTGCTTTACTACAAAAAGTTTTAGTGAGAATCTAGTGTGTAACATCCTTTATCTTTATTTAAAATATTTCCTACATTTTCCCCTTCTCCCAATAGATTCAAAGTTTGTTTTTGGCTTTTTTTAAAAAAGATTATTTTTCTAAATGTGAAATAAATGGAAATGTGGAAATCTCCTTTGAATATGGAGGATTAGTGAATGTGAAAATAGGACTTGGTAACAATCATTATGAAAAATATTTAACACTCTTAAAACCTTTCTTAAAAACACTAAATGCAAAAATGAAAAGACATGGGTAAGGAGAAAGACAAAAGCCAACATAAGGAAATAGCATTTACTAATGGGTAGGCTTTAGGAAGACAAAATACAAGCAAAAAGAAAAACAGACCCTGTCATCAGAGTCACAATACAATACACAAAAAAGGAGCAGAAAAGAAGGGAAGAGATAGGAAGTACGGGCAGTGAAAATGGTATTAAAATCTAAGTCCATGGTACTGAAACCTAAACCCGGAAGAATCAAAACAGAGAAAGAAAATTAATTTCCTTAATGAATATAGATGCAAAAATTTTAAATAAAATATTAGCAAAAAGATTACAACAACTTGTCATGAGAATAACACACTATCAGGTAGGAGTGGTTCAGTGCAGGGCTGGTTCAATATTAGGAAAACTATCAGTGTAATTGATCATATCAACAATAAAACTAATAGAAACTATATGATTATCTCAATAGATGCAGGAAAAGTTTTTGACCAAATATAACATCCATTCCTATAAACAACACTCTACAGAGCATAGAAATAAATGGAGTCTTCCTTAAAATGATAAGTAGGATCTACCTAAAACCATCAGCAAACATTATATGTAATGGGAATAAGCTAGAAACATTTCAAATAAGGTCAGGGGTGAAACAAGGATGTTTATTATCACCACTATTATTCAATATGGTACTAGAAATGTTAGCTTTAGCAATAAGAGAAGAAAAAGAAACTGAAGGAATCAGAATAGGCAAAGAAGAAACAAAGCCATCACTCTTTGCAGATGATATAATGGTCCTAGAGAATCCTAGAGAATCAAGTAAAAAGCTACTTGAAATAAGAAACAACTTTAACAAAGTTGCAGGATAAAAGTAAGCCCACAGCAATCATTAGCATTTCTATATGTTACTAACAAAGTCCAACAGTAAAAGATAGATAAATGCCATTTAAAGTTACTGTAGACATTATAAAATATTTGAGAGTTTACCTGTCAAGACAAACCCAGGAGCTATATAAACACAATTACAAAAGACTTTTCACCCAAATAAGTCAGCTAAATAATTGGGAAAACTTCAGTTGCTCATGGATAGGTTGAGCTAATATAATAAAAATTATATTACAATTCTACCTAAATTAAATTACCTATTCAGTGCCATACCAATCAAGCTACCAAAACTTTATTTCATAGAGCTAGAAAAAGACAGTAATATCATTCATCAAGAAGAACAAAAGGTCCAGAATATTAAGGGAATTAATGAAAAGAAATGCTAGGGAAGGTGACCCAGCCATATCAGATCTTAAATTGTATTATAAAGCAGCAATCAACAAAATTACTTGGTAGTGGCTAAGAAGTAGAGTGGTAAAGCAGTGGAACAGATTAGGTACATAAAACACTCTAGTTAAGGACAACAGCAATCTACTGTTTGATAAATTCAAAGACCCCAGCTTCTGGAACAAGAACTCATAATTTGACAAAAACTGCTAGAAAAATTGGAAAACTTGTACCATATACCAAAATGAAGTCAAAATGGGCACACAATTTAGATATAAAGACTGATACTATAAGCAAACTGGGAGAGCAAGAAATAGTTTACCTGTCAAATTTATGGAGAACAGGAGAATTTATTACCAAACAAGAAATAGAGAACATTATGAAATGCAAAATGGATAATTTGATTACATTAAATTGAAAAGTTTTGCACAAAGAAAGCCAATGTAACCAAGATTAGGAGGAAGCAAAAAACTGGGAAAGAATTTTTACAACTATTGTCTCTGATAAAGGCCTCATTTCTAAAATATATAGTCACATTTTTAAGAATAAAAGTCATTCCCCAATTGATAAATGGTCAAAGGATATGAACAGAAAGTTTTCAGAGAAAGAAATTAAAGCTATCAATAGTCATGAAAACATGCTCTAAATCACCACTGATTAGAGAAATAAAAATCAAAACAACTCTGAGGTACTACATCACACCTATCAGATTGGCTAACGTGACAAAAGAGGAAAATGATAAATGCTAGAGAAGATGTGGGAAAATTGGAACATTAATGCATTGTTGGCTAAGTTGTGTTGATCCAACAATTCTGGGGAGCAATTTGGAACTATGTGCAAAGGTCTATGAAACTGTTCATACCCTTTGACCCAGCAATACCACTTTTAAGTCTGTATCCCAAAGAGATCACACAAATGGGAAAAGGACCCACATATACAAAAATACTTACAACAGCTCTTTTTGTGGTGGCAAAGAACTAGAAATTGAGAAGATGTCCATCAACTGGGGAATGGCTGAACAAGCTGCGATATATGAATGTAATGAAATACTATAAGAAATGATGAGCAGGCAGACTTCAGAGAGGCCTGGAAACACTTCTATGAACTGAAGCTGAATGACGTGAGCAGAATCAGGAGAACACTGCATACAGTAACAGTCACATTGTGTGATGATTAAGTGATAGACTCATCTCTTTTTAGCAATGCAAGGATCTAAGACAACTCCAAAAGACTTATAATGGAAAGTGCTTTCCACACCCATAAAAAGAACCATGGAATATAAATGCAGATCAAAACATCATTTTCTCTCTCCGTGTGTGTGTGTGTGTGTGTGTGTGTGTGTGTGTGTGTGTGTATTTTCTTTCTCATGGTTTCTCCCACTGGTTCTAGTTCTTATATACACCATGACTGATGTGAACATGGGTCTGGTATGAATGCATGTGTTGAGCCTATATTGGTTTGCACATTGTACTGGAGTTAAGGAAGGAGAGAGATGAGAAGAAAATGCGAAACTCAAAAACTTATGGAGGTAAATGCTGAAAATTAAAAATAAACTTAAAAAAAATTTTAAGTCTAAGTCCAAAGAGTCAGAATAAGTAGAGCCAAGAAGGGAATGAAGGAAAGTCATGTTGAAGCAGGGAGGAAGTCACCTGTGGGAAAAGGAGGACCATGTGGCAAAAGATAATGAGTGGTTTGGACATGCTGAATTTGAGATATCTATGTGACATGTGATATATATCCAACAAAGAGCTGGTGATATAGATTGGGGTTACATCAGGAGAGAGACTAGGGCTAGACATAAAGATATGAGAGCTATCTAATAGATATGATCACAGAACCCTGGAAGCTATTAAAATCACCTAGAGAAGGGGTATAGAAATAGAACAGAAGAGTGTCCAGGAGAAATCCTTGAGAAAGGAAGACATAGAGATTCTAACAGCCTTCGCTATCCTACTTTCTTATTACTTATATGACCCTGACCAAGTTACTTAACCCTCTTGTACCTATTTCTTTGTTTATAAAATGACAAGGTTGGATTAGATGACTGCTAAAATACTTCCATCTTTCAATCTATCATCTTATGTTTTTAGATTGACAAAATCATTATAAACAAGACAGCATGATATTCATTGATGAATCTCATAAAAGGGCCCAATACTTATAATAACACTAAAAGGATCAATTACAATGACTGGTTTTCATTTTATCAGTACAGTATTTTCACCAATTATATTTGAAAGAGAACCAGATTCATGTGCAACCCATTTCTGTCATCCACACAATTCTTTCAATGTTTAACATTAATCACCCTCTAGTTGGTTGGTGGAACAAGAGCTTCTCCCAGAATCTTCCTTTAAGGAGGTTACCCAAGCCTGCCATACTTCATTTACCCCCATGCACTCCTTTGTTCTTCTCCATTATGTCCCACCGCTTGGGTACTTTCTTTACCCTTTTCTTTTTTAGTTTCTTTTTTGTTTTTGTCTTCCTCCATAAGACTGTAAGCCATGAGGGCAAGAGCTATCTTTATTTTTCGTGTTTGTATCTTCAACACTTAGCACACTGTCTATATTTCCTTCTGGCTTTCCTTCTATTCTCTTCTGTAATTTTTTTTTACTTCTCCAATGACTCTTCTCTTTTTTCTCTCTCAGCTTCACTTTCATTACTTGTAAAACTGAGATGATAATAGCACCTACCCCATAGGTTATTGGGAGCAACCAATGTGATTACTCATGCAAAGTGCTCTACAAATCTCCAAGTCCTATACAAATGTTATCTATTTTTGTTTTTTCTATAATTCTATCCCTATCCAACCTCTTCCACTCACCACTGCCCCAATTAAAAAAAAAACACCTTATAACAAATAATCAAACTCAGGCAAAACAAATTTCCATACTGGCCGCGCCCAGAAAGTGTAAATTTCATTCTGCACATTTAATTCACCATGTTTCTATCAGTAAGTGGGTAGTAAGCTTCATCCTGAGTCCTCTAGAATCTTGGTTGGTCACAGAACTGATGAGAATTCTTAAATCTTACCAAGTTTTCTTTATAATGTTGGAATTATAGATGTGCAGTTCTACACATTTCATTGTGCATCAATTCATATAAGTCTTCCCAGGTTTTTCTGAAACAATCACTTGTCATTTCTTAGGAAAAACATTACATTATAACATTTTGTTCAGTCATTTCATAATTAAAGGGTACTCCTTTGGCTTCTATTTCTTTGCCATAACAAAAAGCACTGTAACAAAAAATTTTGTGTGGGTAGATTACTCTCCTTTTCTTTGACTCTTTAGGAAATAGGTTTATGAGTACAATTTCTGGGTCAAAGGTATTGCAAGTTACTTTGTGGGGGGATACATTTCCGTGCTGCTTTCAAGAATAACTTTAACTAATTCACAGTTCCACCAACAATACATTATTGTGCCAGTTTTCCCACTCTTCTTCTATTAAATAATATTTTTCCTTATTGTCATCTTAGCCAAACTGACAAATGTGAGATGGAACCATAGAGTATGTTTCAATTTGCATTTCTTTAATGGTCATAATTTGAAGCATTTTTATACATACACATGTATTGAAATCTTAGAATTTGTCCTTTGAGAATTACAAATTCATATTCTTTGATCATTTTTCTACTAGGGAATAGCTCTTGTTATATATTTGAATTCCTTTCTTATTTATCTTGGATATGAGACCTTTAGCAGAGAAAAATACTAAAAAATGTTTTTCATATATTTGCTTTCTAATAAACTACATGATAGTTGTGCAAAAAGTATATAATTTAATGTAAGCAAAACAGACCACATTCTCTTCTATGATTCTCTATCTCATTTTTTGATTATTAACCAGTTTTCTATCCCTGTGCAAAAAAGTTTTGCCTTCCTTGATACTTTATTATCTGATCACTATATCTAAACAATATATCTACTTAACGCTTATCTGAGTATATGGTGTGACATGTCATTGTGTACCTAATTGTATCAGTTTCCTCTGAAGGGTAAATACATATTCCAGGAGAAAGGAGATGTGTATTTATCAGAAACTACGTTAATTTGTTTTCTAGATTGTGTATTACTCTTTATTGACCTGTGCCAAATAGTTTTAATGATTACAACACAGTAGTAGAGTTTGATATCTGGTGGTACAGGGAGGCTCCCTTCATTCTTAATATGTTTGTTTTTTTCCTTGAGAATCCTGACCTTTTTATCCCTCTGGATGAATTCTGTCAGTTATTCTTAGTTGGTATGGCACTGATTAGAAAATTAATTTGAGTATTATTGCCATTTTTAATGATAGCTAGCATTTGTATAATGTTTTACAAATATTTCATTTTATCCTCACAACAATCTTAGGAGGTAGGTGCTATTATTATGACTGTTTCACAAATGATGAAACTAAGGAAGAGAGAGGTTAAGTGACTTTTCAAGAACATTCAGCTAATAAGTATCTGAGGAGAAATCTGAAATTGATTCTTTTTGCCCCCTCGGCTAGAACCTACCACCAAGTTGCCTCTATTATGCCTTTTATTATACTGGCATGGTCTCCTTACTACTGACACCATTTTACCAATTATTTAGATATTTCTTTCTTAAAAGGGTTTGTAGTTGTTTTCTCATAATCCCAGCATATATCGTTAGGTAGATTCCCAAATATTTTATGCATACTACAGATAATAATGAACAAAACGTCTCTTTATATCTTATCCTATTGGGTTTTGTTGGTAATCAATCAGAAAGCATTTTATTAGGTACTTGGGGTCCCAGGCAAAGGGTACAAAAAAATAAAATAAATTCTACCCAAAAGGAACTTATAACCTTAAAGAGAACTAAATAAAACATAGGTAAGGAAGGAATGCATTATGAGCATGTGGGATAGCCAGTACAAGTGCAAAGAGAAGGGAGACTTTATGAGTGGTTTTATGAAAAACTGAGAAAAGGACAGTTTGGCTGATTCACAGGGCAAAGGGAAGAATATAAATTTCCAACGACGCAGAAAAAATAGGTTGGGGCCAGATTGTGGAGGGATTTAAAAGCTAAACAAACAGGTTTTTATTTTATCTTAGGGGTAAAGAGAAGCCAGGAAATTGACTAAGGAATCACATGAACAAATCTGCACTTAAAAAATTTAGTTTGACAGCAACATGTAGGATGAACTGGGTTGATGAGAAACTTGAGACAGATATATGAATTAAGGCTGTTGCAATCATCTAAATGAGAAGTGATGAGGATCTGCTGAGTAAAGAATAGAGGTCAGAAGTAAAAGATATTACAGAGGCAAAAACATCAAAATTTGACAACTTACTGGATATGTAGTGTGAGAGAATGGATAATTCTGAGATAAGGCTGAGTGAAAGGATAACACTGAGATTATAAACCTTTGGATATAAGGGATGGAAGTTAGTGCCTTTGACAGAATACAAAAGATATATACAGAAATTCTAATGATTTATGTGGGTATATTTTATAATTTGCTACATTGCTAAAGCTATTGCTTCAATTGATTTTAAAAATTATTAACCTTTTATTAAAGGCCAAAAAATAAGACATTCTACACAAATTTATGTAACATCTTTTTGAAGGGGTCATGCCAATATCTGTATTTTTCCAATTTCAGTATATGTTCTGCTGAAATGAGTACATTGCAGGTAATTTTTAGCTGAACCTCTAGAGTTCTCTAGAGAGACCCTTATATCATTTACAAAAAGTAAGCTCTATTTTTTCTTTGACTATGTTTATTCCATTAATATTTTTCTCCTTACTGATATAACTACCATTTCTAAAACATAGATATTCAGGATAGAATCTATATTTTCCTTTCTCTGCTTTGTCAATTCCTAATTTAAGTATCAAGATTATATTTGGTAAGATCTCCTCTTTTCTTTTTTAAAAAACAATATACATGATATTGGAATTAACTGTTCTTTAAAAGTTTCATATTATTATTTGATAAACCATCTGGTCCCTGGTTTCTTTTTTTCTCGTAAAGGGGAAGGACAGTTCATTTACGACTTGTTAAATTTTTCTTTTTTTTTTTTTTTGATATTGAGATGGATAGCCTATTTCTTGTTTTTTAATTGTTCTAATACTAATTTTTCTAATATATATTTTCCTAAATATACATTATTTATATATTTTCATGTAAGTTATAAATCTTCTTAGTAAAATAATTCTTCTGGGTAAAATAATTTGTAATAGCTTCCTTTATTTGATCTTCAGTTGCAAATACTCCCATTTTTATATCGAATAATGTTTGGTTCCCCATTTTTTGAAAAGACTAACTTTATAAATTTTTTGCTTAAAAACAATCTCTGGGTTATATATTTTCCTTTCAGTGTTGTTAATGTTTGATTTTCCAAAGCCAAAATTGTAGGGTGAGGAAGGAAACCTCTAAAACCCTCCAAAATTCCCCTGCAAACAACTAGAAAAGCACCTTAAAACTGATCTAGGAGCACAGAAGCAGCTCAGCAACCCAGCAGGAAAGGCCTGTCTCACTGGAATGGGAGGGGAACAAGGTCCAAGAGCAACAGCAACCACCCTCACAGAAGGGGGTCTACAGCAAGACTCCAAGTCTGGGACAATTCACCAGCCAGGACCTGCTCTACTGCAAGTCATCAGCTCTCTAGGCACATGAGCAGTCTGTGCAGCTCAGCAAGGTGCACCCTAGCAATCCTATACCCATTTTAAACTATAAGCTAGGAATTAACCACCCTGCTGACGAGAATTTAAGCTCTGCCCTGGGGCTGTCAACAGGGGGACCCCACCCCTGGGGCCTACCAGAAGAGAGACCCTGTTTCCATAGCAGCCCAGTAGCAAAGTCCTAACCCTGGAGCAGACTAGCAGCTAAATCTTACACCCAGGAGAGGCCAACAAGAAGGCTCCATCCATCCAATAAAATCCAGAAGGGAAACCTGCCCTATAGAGAAAGCAAACAGATCAGCTCTGAAGCCCAGTAAAAGTCAGAAGTAAAACCCAGAGCCATAGCACAAAAAGCTTGGGATAATACAGGACCAGAGCTTAATTTTCCCAAAGGGTGAAAAAATCAGCAAAAGACTAACAAACAGGGGGCGGAGCCAAGATGGCGGAGTAGAAAGACTCACCTATACTAGGTCCGAACCCACAGCCCATAGATTTCCTGTAAAAAGAACTCCTGACAAATTCTGGAACAGTGGAAGCCACGCAGCAACACAGTGAAGGAGATTTCTGTTGCAGAGAGCCCTGAAAAACTGACCGAAAAGGTACCCTGGACGGGAGCGGAGCCCTGCCCAGCTGAGTGCTCCCCTCCCCTGCCCTGGAGCTCTGCCCGGCCACGCGGCACTGAGAGGAAAGAGCAGACCCCAGCAGGCTTCAGGGACCTGATTCTTCCACAGCTGCGAAGGTCCCTCCACCCACAGACGCACAGGTCAGTGAGAGAGACAGGCTGAGAGGGGAGCAGGGTATCTCTGGGACTCGGACCCCCTGGGAGGCCGCCACTGCGGCAGAGGCAGCTACGGGCAGAGCAGGCTGGAGCTTGACCTCAGCTCCATTACAAAAGTTCTCGGTATAAACCCCCTGAGGGAACTGAGCCTGAGAGGTAACCCTGCCCCCACCTGAGAACAAGCAGATAAGCTCCCACTGAAGAGCAGTCAGGCCTGCAGCCAAAAGCCCTGAGGCTGGGGAGCAGCATTTGAATCCCAGACCCCAAGCACTAGCTCCACGGATCTAAGCCAGGGGGGTGGAGAGGACTCTGAAAAGTCAAGTAACTGGCTGGGAAAATGCCCAGAAAAGGAAAAAAAACTAAGACCATAGATGGTTATTTTCTTGAGAAGATAATTCCGCCATTCGTCTCTGACGACTAAAAGGTCTGCTTACCATCAGGTAAAGACATAGGAGTCAAAGCCTCTGTATCCCAAATATCTGAAATAGACACCCCATGGGCTCAGGCCATGGAG
>CM053770.1:327386080-327600125 GCA_028658325.1 Potorous gilbertii
TAGCGGGGGGAACATGTGGGGGGGATAAAATCTTAATTTTAAGGAAGTCATTGTAGAACATTTATAAATAAATAAAATAAAATAAAATTTAAAAACAAAAAAAAATGATTTTAGCAGTGAACCAGATTGTAGAAAAAAATGGTACCTTGTAGGGCACTTTGATCTCATTTGTAAGTAAACTGCATTTGTCCACTTTCATGTTCATGTTTGTTTCATTTGATTTCATACCCTTGCCCTCAGAGGGCATAGTAGAGTGGAGTTCAAATTCACCCTCAGATTCTTATTAGCTGTGTGACCCTGGCTGGGCAAGTTACTTAACTTCTTTTGCTTCAGTTTTCTCAAATGCAAAATGATGGTAAATAATAGCACCTACCTCCAGAGTTGCTGAGAAAATCAAATGAGATAATATTTTTAAAGCACTTAGCACAGTGACTAGCACATAGTAGGTATTATTATTATTAGACAAGGATAGTTTATGATCAGCATCATTGGGATAGTATTCACACTGACAATATCACCAGTAGATCTACTGGCATACTATCAATAAATCAACAATCCTTTATTAAATGTCTACTATGCACCAGCAACCATGTATAAGAAACTATTTGAGTTTGAACCAGAAAGGACCTTAAATTAACCCCTTCATTTTACAGATGATGAAACTGATACTCAAAAAGAGTATACTTTACCCAAATTATATATATAATAAGTACACACAATGTTCATATATTTTTGTTGGTATGTATTTCATGCACATAATAGGTATATGTATTGTATGCACGTGTATGTGTGCATACCAGAGACATACTGACAGAGAGTGATTTTCCTACTGACAGAGAGTGATTTTCCAAGTGACTCAAAGGTTCTTCCTATTGTCCTGTCTCTACCCACCTGGGTCATGTGCTACCAACAAATATGAAGAGGGTAAGAGAACGAGTGTACCTCGCTGTACAGAAAGAGAACTGCATGTGATTCTCAGTACATTCCAAAATCCAATATTTTTGGATAATCTTTTCAATTTTCATACCAAGTAACCTTTATTTAAATATTTTAAAAGTTTCTTCCTAAGCACTGCCTACATTTTCATTAGAATTAACTATGGATAATTAACTACAAAAGTTACTCTCAATGTTTGCAATAAAGTGAGAATCATCTCATATAAAGATACCAAAGACAGCTCAAATAAAGATCACCAAAAATAATTCAAAAAGCATCAATATATGAATATGGAATTCACAGAGTTCCAAACTTATATATGCAGCAAATCTGCCTACTTAATAATTTTCAAAGGTTATACAAACTACAGAGCATTTCCTCAGGTCATTACACCTAATTACAGAAGGCAGGCAGGGTAACAAGAACAGACTGGTCTTTCAATTTCCCCCCTAGATAATTACAGAATAAAAAAAAATCTTAATAAATTAGAAGGAACTTTATCTACAAACTGGAGAAACTAGGTGGCAGAGTAAATAAGGTGCCAGTCCTGGAGTCAAGAAGACCTGAGTTCAAATCTGACCTCAGACACTGACATACTGTCTGAACTTGGGCGAGTCTCTTAACCCTGGCTTGCCTCAATTTCCTCATCTATAAAATGAACTGGAGAAAGAAATAGCAAATCACTCCAGAATCTTTGCCAAGAAAACTCCAAATAGGGTTACAAAAAGTTGGGCCCAGTGGAATTCTAGCTCTTTCAAAACCTAACTAATCTGGGTTGAACTGAAACTTTAGCTTTAAGATTTAATAGCTTAAAATTACCATGCTATAAGATATGATAGATGAGTATCAAGAAATATGGGAAGACCTATACAAAGTGAAGTATAGAGAACCAGGAAAGCATAGAAAATTAGCATAACAATGAAACTGGAAAGAAAAACAAAAACAAATTACATAATATTACAATCACTAAATTTAGGTGTGGAACTGTTCATAAGATAGTAGACTTTTTTGCTATATTATTTAGTTTGCTGAAGTTTTTTTTCCTTCTTTTTTCTTTACTACAAAGAATTACTGCAGGGTAGAGAGGGTGGACTATAGTGGGAAATGTAGGTAACAGAAAAACACAAGCTATAAATAAAAATGTATTTTTTTAAAATGTGACCTTATGAATTTAGCTAGAACTTAACTTCCTAATCTTAAAGAAAACATAAAAATATGGTTTTCCATCTGATTAAGACATTGGACTTCTTTAGGTCAAAGTTACTGCAGAACAAAATTGCAATACCACATCATCCATCTGGCATTATTGAGGTGTTTCTCTTCTGAATAAAGCGCATGAAGATCATAGTATCTATTTTGACCACTCATAAGACTTTTTAACTTACTTGTGGTTTCTAGCAATATTTTAGACAGCTGAGGTTGCTACACAAGTGACTTTTGGAAAAGTGAATTGTAAACAGCCCTGGGGATGGAGTCAGAAAGCCTGAGTTTGAATCACAGTTCTGCTATTTACTACCTGTATAAACTCAGCATTCTGGGTGTGACTTTCCTCACCTATAAAATTAGACTAGTATTAGACTAGATGACCTCCAACATTTTTTCTAGTTCTAAGTCATATGATACTATAACTAACCTATTACTCTAATATTACTATTGGGTTTTTGTCTCAAAATAAAAATGAATCTTCTTTAACAACCATATTGGCTTTTGAAAATTCCAATTATTCCCTACTGGTTTCACTATTTACTACAGGAAAAAAAAATACTGAAAATTATTTTTCCCCACAGTTTAGCCATCATCACAGAATAAATAAATATGGGTCATAGAAGTAATTTGGTTTATGTTATTTCTAATAGTCCTATATATCCAACAAGAGAATAAGTAATACTGTAAAGAATTCATGATTTTGTTATCTTTACTTTTCACACGAATTCTACAGGACTTCTCATACATGGAAGGGAAATCAGAAAACTTCCCTCTACCATTACCAGAAACAACTCTTGGCATTAAATCTTTTGTGCTACTAACAAGAGGTAAGAATGACCTTGGGGATAGGACCTAGTTTTGATAAACAACATGCAATTCTTAGACACAGGAATTTAGAACCACTTAATCTAATAAAAAATGATAAATTTAGAGTTTTATGGCTTACAACCCTATGAGGTAGGAAGTGCAAATAATATTATCCTTATTTCATAGATGAAGGAAAAAGAGATTCGGAGATTTAGTAATTATAACAGGGCCACACAATTAGTTAGCTCTACAGCCAGATTAAAATCTAGTCTTTTGCTGACTACAAAACCAGTGTTCTAGGCAGGAAAGTTAATACGCTAAAAAGACCAAGTCAGGATTTTAAAATATTTTGACAAGCTACAACATTGGACTGAATCATATATAATGAAATCTTACAGGGATGAAAAGAAACGTCTTTCACTTAGATTGAAAAAAAATCAACTTCACAAATACAAGAGGCATAACTAAAGAATAGTTCATGTAAAAAAGAGTTTTGGGGTTTTAGTGGAAAGAAGGATCTATATGAGTCAACAATGTAATGGGGCAACTAAGAAAGTTAATATAATTTTAGATGTACTTTCAAAAAGCACTGAGTCTGGGAGTAAAAGAGCTGAAAGTTCCAGTATATTCTGCTTGGTCAGAGCACATGCAGCACACTGTGCTCCAATTTGGACAACACATTTGAGGAAGGGTGCAGATAAACTAGAGTGTCCAGACAAGAGCAACCAAGATGGTAAAGGGTTTCTATATTTTGCTGCAAGAGGACTGCTTGAAGGAACTGAGGATGTTTAGTGAGGAAAAGAGAAGACAGTACCTGACAAACACATAGTGCATACTCAATAAATGCTTGTTGAATGAATTAATGATTTAGGAGGGCCATGAGAGCTATATTCAAGGATCTAAAAGGTTTGCAATATGGAAAAGGAAACAGACTAGCCCTATTGTGATTTCATAATTCTGTTTGGCCTCAAAGGGTACAATGGTGCAGAGTTGGAAAAAGCCAAATTTAGGTTACATACAAGAAAACATTTTCCCACAGTTAAAGTTATCTAAAAATGTTTCCTGCTGTAATAGATCCCAGGTCTTCAAGCAAAAGCTAAATGACCATTTGTTGGGTATAATATAGAAAAAATTATTATTAAGAATCTTCTATATGGACTATATTAGAAGGCCTCTGAAGTCTCTTCAAACTTTGAGACTGTGATGCTTTCCATTATTCCACAATATACCATTGGTAAAAAAATCTTGATAACTCAAACTGCATTTTAGCATAATTTCTGAAAATTCAAAAACAGTCTCATACAATTTCTAGGTATATTTATTGCCTGAAATGATTAAATTTTCTGAAATTTTAGAGATCTCTTTTAAAAAATTTACCAAAAAAAATACATGCTAATTACATAACACTAGTGTTCACTAAAGTATATGAATAAACTAATTCAGATAAAATTCAATATTATTATTCATTTGGAATCCATAAATTCAGAATTTTTACTTTGGATAAAAGTAGACTGATATCCATTTCTACTTACCAAACCTACATCGGCAATGCAAATCAACACTAGAAACAAATTTCTAAGAAATGTTTGGACCCAAAATTTTAAATATCCTTTCAGTAAAGAACAGTTTATAAAACTGAAATAATAATTATAAGTACTTATGAACAGATGTTCTAAGGATTTTTAGTGAATAAGGGTGTGCCTAAGTTAAGCTGCTACAGTTACTTTAAATAACAAAACTACATTTTAAAAAATATGCTATGATATATGTCTTTCATATTGGTATTTTCAAGTTAGTCAAGACTGAAAAAGCTAAGACTATAATATGAATAGTCTACAAATGATAATAATTTTTAAGAACATTTTTAAAGACATCATGCACATACGATCTATGCTATTCTTATTTTATCTAGCCTTGCTTAACAGATATTGCAAAGGCTTCATCCAAAAACACTTTCTGCTTCACTCAGAAATGGCAAAATATGAAATTTACAAAGTAAAGGAAAATTTAATCTCCATAAATCTATTCAGATCATGTTCTCACTATGAAACCACCTAAGAAGGTATTCATTAGTATTTACTGTCAACTAGGAACAGGAACTGAAACTTTAATCTTGTCTCCCATAGACCAAACATTTGGTTACAATTTACAGTCAAAGTCTACCTGAGAAACATTCAAATCATTGATATTAAAGTGAAAAGGCTCAAGTCTAGTAACCAGCTGGATCTCAAAAAGCTTAGTGATAATACCTTTATATCTATGCCTTTCTAATACTAATAAATCAGACAAATTACCATATTTTGTTACATATTTGTGAATGTGATTTGAAGAAAATGTTTATTAAGCGTCAATAATTACTTTAATAATCTATCAAATTACTCATTTGGTATCATGAATCAAGCTAATTAAGCATATTTTCTGAATCACTCATCTCCAAATTGGGCACCTTCCATAAACTATATACACATATCAAAAAGTTAGTTTTTTCAGCAAATGAATTCCAATATTAGTTGTTATTAAATAAACTAAAAATTCCTTTATCAAGGTTTGCTTTTGGCAATATTTTTAAATATACACACCCAAAGAGTAATGGTTATCCCAGAACATATCAAAAGTGATATAATTAAAGATACACATGTTAAGAAACTCACTCCTGAATTCTTTAACCTGGAACAATTTTGTGTTGTTGAACTAATTTGGAAAATAAGTACCTCAACTGAACAGAAACACTGACAAACTCACAACATCATGAATTTAGTATACTACTGCTTGAATTTTAAAGTGTCTATTTTATAAACTTGATTATGACTGAAAACAGAGTATTTTCTGCAAAATGTGTATGAGTTTTACAAATACAGACCTAAATCTGCAATTGCCATTACTAAAACAAATGAAAAAAAATACTATAAGCAGAAATGAAACTGGCATGCAAATAAAAGGACTGTCAAGACATATATTGCCTAAAAATAAGCTTACAATAACTATTTTAAAGACTGTGTGTGGTCTCACCCATATATTTTGGCAAGATGCACTTTCTCCAACCACAGCTAGATTCATCCAAAAGCAGTGGCACTGGAGAGTCTCTGTCTCACCTGTCAAAGTTGAAGAACGTTGTTCAACAGACCACCATGAGTCCATGGATAGGATCCACAGTCCTACAGCTGTTCTTGATAAGCGTTCTCTAACTAAAGAAAATACTTCAAAAATTTTCTACTGTTAAGAGAATCATCCTTAATATACATTCATTTGAAAACAATGAGAAGCAAGGAATGTAGCCTCTATGCAAATAAAACATTTTTGATTTATATGTTAGAATAGCCTATAGGGTCATTTCACAACCTTAAAGTTCTTTTTGATCCCCTGATAAAATGCATATACAGTATATTCAAAAATTATATATTATAATACATATATTCAAAAATTGAGCTTACTTTACTTCCTTTAAATCTCAAATTCTACCAAATCACAAAGTTTATCAGAATCAAATCTATGTAAACTTTTACAAAATGATGCTACTTAGAAATGTACTATACCCAGTTTTTTAAAGGGCTACATTAATATCTTTTTTAGCTACATTTTTAACAGAAACATTCTGACCTACTATTATCTCTCTTCAGAGACGCAGGAAGGAAAATGGAGTGAGAGGACCTCAACTAAACTGAAAACAGGTAAACTAAAATGTAAATAAAAGTAGAAATCAAGCAAATATTAAGAGAGACAAATACATACATACATATATATATATATATATATATATATATATATATATATATATATATATATATATGTAAGTTCACAGCCCCCTAAATTAGCAAGAAACTAATGTAAAAGAAACATTTAAAGGAACACAAGCTTTTTACATTCAAACATTTCTCAGTGAGTAAGACAAAATATAATACAATGTTTCAACCACACCAGAACTGCACCACAACACAACTTGCCACATAGAATTTAGTAAAAAGCAGGGCCTTCTTGGACCCTATCCAAGAGGGTTTAGTAAGTACGAAAAGTACCTCATCATAAGACAGTCTCAACTAAAAACCAGATCTACAACATGACCCTAAAAGGCAGAGCTAAACTAGGCTCCAGTGTACTATGATGGCCCAGAGATTCAGTTATTATGGTCAATAAGGACAAAGGCTACAGAAAGAAACATTAGTTTCACTTTTCCCTAGATATATTTAGTATGTTAACTAGCATAGTTATGATATTATTTTCTTTGGTTTTGTCAGTAGCATGTTTGAAATAAATTTTATTAAGTGGTAGTGTATGTAACATTGCATTGTGGGTAGTAGTTTCCTGCTAAAGCCTAGCCACATCCTCAGCTGTTATATGAGACAAGTTTCCCATATTTTCTGCAAGTTTTCCTTTTTTTATGTTTTAGAAAATTAAAGAAGTAGTAAAAAGTATTCTAATTGTAAGGAGCACAGATTATACACCTACTTTTAAGAAGTTTGGGCTATCCTGTACATTTAATAACCGGCAGAGGAAAAGTCAAATAAAAAGTGTTGGTCAATAAAGTGTTAATGAAATGATAAATGAAGTGTTCAAGTCAATGAAAAGTATCTACCATCAATTTTAAGTATTACCATGTTAAGAAAAATTGGGCATATGTATTTTATGTTCATTAAAATTTGTCCTTCTCTAATACTATCTGACAAATGAGTCTTAATATCTTAAGGCAAAATGAGGTACACTGCTAATGATTATAATTTGTGCTAACTACTTATTATAAGGATCAATGTCACCATCACCTATAATTTAGTCAATCTTTAAAATGTGTATTTCAGTACTTAATAAAATGTTAAAACAGTACACAGCAAAAATGCATGTTTGAATTTGAGTGAACTACTAAAAATGTTAAGTAGTCTCCAATTTCTACGTAATATACTTGAGAAAGGACAAGAACAGGTGACTCTGAAAACTGGGGAGGGAATAAAGTGATATATCTATAAATCTAGTTACATCAATAAAGCTTTAGAGTTGTATCTATTAGTATTACTGGAGACCAACAAAGCAAGAAATATAGCCCATCAAATCAAAAGTTTCCATAAATGATCTATGGATAATGACATTTTAAAAGACTTAATACAGGAAAATTGAAAGCTTCTGTTTCTACTCTTTTAAAATGAAAATATCAATTAAAACATATTTATATTTAGTGTTTGAATAACAAGAAATAATTGAATTATTTAAAGCTACTATTACAAGGCACAAAATGGTATAACAGAAAAAAAATTCGAACACATCAAATCATACTAGACAAATATCACCATACAAACTATGTGGAAATGATAAATTTAGAAATGCCAGTGATAAATTAAACCGTAGATCCAAATTTGCTTTTAACCAAATAAATAAATGCTTGCTTCATTAAAACAAAAGCTTCTGTTTGTAAAATTCCCAAATCGTACGTTTCTGATGTTTCTCTCAATTTTATAAAAGATCGGGAGGCTCTCTTAAGGTATAGCAATACACTGCATCCCACAGTGTTACCATGTAAAATTACACTATTAAAATGTAATATCTTTTCACAGGGATAATCGTCTACAACCAAAAACATAGCTAAAATAGCAATAATCACAGGTATACTTAGCATTTAAACATTATGATATATAATATTCTATTACTTCCAAATGTTTTGTTTTTTTAAAAGAAAAATGCAAGCCATCTAATTCTGAAAAAAACATGTAACAGACTCAAGGGAGTAGAAGAGAGTGACACCAACGTCTTTACTTTTTTGTGATTTACTTCAAATTCAAAGCTATACTTCATGTCTGTAAAATTAAAGTATATAATTTATACAGTAGATCTAAACTTGCTACTTAAGCATACCAGTTACCAAAATATTCCCAAAGGAAGAGGGTTTTTGTTTTTTTTTAAATAAAATTGAACTGTGGTTTTCAGTTCTGATTTTAAACATAATACTTCATGGATATAAATCTGCAATCAAGAGATTTATTTGCACGGTGACTCTTTTCAGAATTCATCTCTTCATTATTACTTTTAGTAAAAATTTCCCAGTGAAGCAAGTCATTAATTGTCAAATTATACAAATAACTGCTTTTGTCTTTAAAAACTCATCACAATGGAAAAAGTTGATCCAAAGAAGATATATATTAATTTAGAGAGAGCACATACAAGTATAATAAGCACAACATGCCCAAAATATATTAAAGCATACCTTGGTACTATTTTATCCTTTGTTGAGTTTAATGGGCCTCATGCATAAATGAAATTATCAAAGAGATATATCCAACAAATAATTAACAAGCATCTATTAGATTTTGATGAATAGTACTGGTATGAGCCTAGGTCATTACAAGGAAAATTATGCAAGCAACCACATGACATGATGAGTATATTTTTCAATAATCATCAACTTTACCTAGGATTGAAGATTATACCAGTATAAGGGTCCAAATTATAAATGCATGAGGAAGGAAATAATGAAGGGAGAGGAAGAAGGAAAGAGGGAAGGTAACAAAGGGTTTGGTATTTTTTGTCGTTTGTTCCAAAGTAAATCAACGTTTCAAGTTGTATGAGAATGTCAGAGAACATCCAATCCTGATACAGAAATAAAAAATTTGTCCAAAACAAATTACTTAGCATAATGCAACAGTTAAAGTTATTTAATCACTAGACTATGTCATTATCACATAGGAAAAACATTTAGAATTTCAATTAAAAATTCACAAATTACAACAAAACTCTAAAAAAGTTTTTATCACTATTAGCTTCCTAGATTATACCACTATACTTTGCTTATGCTAACAGGATAATTAATTTTTTTTCTTTTGTTGTTTTTATGTGAATAACTCTATGATAAATTAAAGTTTTCTTCTTTTCAAATAAAACAAGTATATAGGCATAAGAACCCTACTTTAAACAGTTTAAAATGCTTCTGGTTTCCTAACTTTGTTAGTTTATTATGAAAAGAGAAATACAAATGTGGAACCAAAAACAAACCAAAAAAAACCTGATTCTAACGTTTTCCCATTTTGTGTTTTTGAATATGTCTTATATCACAGCATTGCACACATTATGCACTTAAAATGTTCTTTGAAATGCTGAAATCACATTTCTATAACCAAATCTCAAGAATGTGTTTATACCCTTTAAGGTGATGGAATAGATAATGATCTCCTCTAAAAGAGTATATAGATTTATTATATATTTAGCTGCAGTTAACTATATTATTCACATGCATTTCCCCAGACCTCACCCCATTCACTATACACCTAAAAAATGTACTGCAGATCACAGTCTCCACCCACTCTCTCAGCATTAACTTTATGCCACTCCTAGTTAAAATCACACTAGGAAGAAGTCTAACAACTAGAGACATGCAAATTCAGAGTGGCATGAATAAATGGTGAAAAATGCCTAGAAAATTGGACTGCTCAGTTTTACAATTTTTGCTGAAAAATACTCCATCTCTCTCAACTGATGAAAACAGGAAGCCCTATTCATAAATATAAAATTCACTGCCTATGATATATAATCATCCTAATAAGAAAATGAGTTCTACACATACATGTCCAAAGGGGGCAAAAAGGAGATAGTTTCCCAAAGATGTTTCCAATTTTGTTCTGAATCAGAGTTAGCAAATCGAGACGACTAACACACTCTGTCTGTGTGCATTATTCCTTACTACACACAGCATTTTGTAATTTATTTCAAAGCCTCTATTATAAACAAAAAAATACAGCTTCTGTTAACCCACTCCATCCTGAGTCTATAAAATCCAGCATTATACAATCTAAATGACAACATCAGTATTTTATCCTATATATGTATAAGATTTTCTATCAAAGAATCTATTAGTTAATAGTAGAATAAAGAATAAAGCAACAAGTGAGTCAATTATATTTGTCAAAATCATTAAAGAAACTAATATAAACAACCAAACTTTTAAAGTGATCAATACAGTTCTATTCTCTAAAACTTCTCATTTTATTTAAATTTCACAATTTATACAATCTTCAAATTATTCAAAAGTGATAAATAAGATACTGTACATCATATAAAAAGAGATGTTTAATTATATTTAATTTGTTTTTTAGGAAGCTACCATATAGTTTTGATGATACATAATCTAGACAGACGTGATTTAATATTTGTAAAAGAATCCTTAGACTAACACTTCCATGACAGCCAATTACAGCACAAAACACAGCCCAGCAAGTCTGCTACCAGACCTTAGGAAAGGTAAAACTTCTTACAATGAGTTACAGATTCATAAGTACAAGAAGACAAGAAGAAAAAGAAAAACAGAAGGAATCCAGCCACCCAGCAAATATGAAGCAGACCCTAGATCGTGATACAGTCCAAAGATGTAAATTATTGTAAATCATCACTGTTGTTCAGAATTTCACACAGTCACTTGTGCCAATTTTGCTCACTTTTCCACAGACACAATAATGAACTAAAGAGAAGAGGCAAAAGAGGGGGAAAAACCTGAACTGCAGAGTAGAAATAGAGTTCTGCTCTACATATGCTTTTACTGTACAGGAGTTTGGGCTCCTTCAGCATTTGTACTCTCTCCAAATCCCCATGAGTCACAAAATTAAAAAGCTATATCCTTCTGGATGCCAGGAAGGGCCTTACCACAGACCTTTTGTCAAAAAAAAAAAGGGGGGGGGGGGAAGAAAAAGAAAAGGAAAAAAGCCACAGTGGTAGGCAGTCCCACTTTACTTTGAGTACTGTGAGGTCACAAACCACATGATTCTGTCTCTCCAGTAATAGTGCTTGCAAAAAAAAAAGGAGTTTTAAAGCTTTTGCTTTTTTGGATTGTGTGAATGCTTCATTCGCCTCACAAACAACCACAGAACCACAAGTGCGGTGCAAACTTTCTCCAGGAGGACAGCAAGAAGTCTCTGGTTTTTAAATGGTTAATCTCCGCAGGTCACTACCAGCCACCGAGACCAACAGAGTCAGTGAGTGCTTTCTAACCACAGTCTATGCAGTAATAGTAGGTCCTTCAAATATTTGCTCATTCTCTTTTTTGTTTTGTTTCTTTGCTTTTCACATGTTACCAGCTACATAATTTCTTGACAGAAAAAAACAAATATAAAATCTATGCACTCCAGGCATACTGTAAAACTAAAACAAGGTTTGGCTATGGTTTGTATTTTCAGTTTAAGGAGGCAAGCAGTATTTACACCAGAGGGTACAAATCCTATCTGAAAAAAAAAGAGGGACTATGGCATCAAACAGCCTCTTCAGCACTGTAACACCATGTCAGCAAAACTTCTTCTGGGGTAAGTGTTAACAATATTTTTAAGTTCTAAAAGTAATTTTGCTTATTATCAAAATATGAACCTGTTAAGTAGAAAGGTCTGTTTCTTAAATAAGATATTTGATTTTAGAGATAATGTATCAGGATACAAAAAATAAGTAAACATGTAATGTAGTTTGTTACATGGAAAGCTGGAAAGAAAAATAATCACTGTAAATCTTTGCATTTGGCAATAGGCATACCCATTTGTCACTTATCTAATTCACTTCAAGCTAGAAGATAGGAAGTTCCGTAGAACAAGATGAAAAGTTGTCTACAACTACTGAACTGAAAAAGACATTATATAAAATATTAGAACACTTTTATATTTTACCTAATGCATTTAACTAAGATTACCCACTAAAACTAACATGCTAATCAGATGACCGAGAATTATCTGACCTCTGACAGCACCTAGTATTTGATCAAATTTTCAAAAAAATGCATTTTTTACCAAAAATATTCTGCTAATGCATGATCTGAAACTACTATGTTTATAATGTACTTTAAACAGGGAATTAACTCCTGTTCAACAGTTATCAGTTTAGCCAGTATCATTAATCTGCACTCATCCTTTAACAAAAATGACTCTGGAAATATTGGCACAGATACTTTACAGTTTTATATAAGAATAATCAAGGCATACGTATAGTTTACATAGCTGCATGAATATAAGGGGGATGTATGATTATAAAGGAGAATAAAGGAAAAGCCATACAAAATAATGCTTGAATTATAGTAGCAGTTTTAAGAGCTCTGTATAACAGAATGTCGCTAAATATTGGCTTAGATATTCAGAACAGTAAACACAGATGTCTTTAAAAAAATACCTCCATGCAAACATGTAAATAATTCTCCACATGTTTAACTCTCCACATACATGCACTATATACATAAAAGTATATTGGTATTTACAATAGACAACAGTGAACACTGAACTTTAAATCTTAAATTCTCAGATCTGTCAGTGATTATCTTTTAGTCTCAAGTAAAATAAAGTGCCATTAGGATTACATAGAAAATCATGATAATGTATCATTTAAGCAGTCTATATAACTGGCATGAATTTAAGATGTGATAAAATGTCAGTTTCCCATTAACATTTAATTATAATCCGACGTTAACAAGATTATACTTGGTAATGTCCGCAAATTACTTCATCATCTGACACAGTCTGATAAAGTATCTAAAAACTTACAAGATTTTCTTTATGATGTCCATGATGTTCCAACTAAGAAGAGTTTACAACTGGTGTTTTTTTTTTCACTATCTTTGAAAAAAGAAGAAAAGGGAAAGATACTAGACATCTTTTCACTGTGTATGCCTGGATTAGCTTTGCTTTGTAACATAACTAATGATTGGAGTTTCCTTCACTCCTCCTACTTCACACATTTTAACTGGCTACTACTTAAGGATCAGTCCTGGTGTGGGTCAGCAAGTGAAAATTAAATCCCTTAAAAAAAAAAAAAAAAAAAAAGCTTGATCTTAAAAGGATGGGGAAAATGATTTTATATGTTTTACAAAACTTCTAACCTATGGCATAGTCAATGACTATAAGGAGTTTACTGAGTTATAGTACATAAAATCTCACAGTGATGGTATAGGAAATGATCCTTTGAAGTGGAAAGAAGCTAACATTTCTACAACAGAAAACTATTACAATAATGAATGTTAACAAGTTCAGAGTACTCATATCCTCAGGTTCATAGGAGACAATATGGCTTTCATAAATGGGAACTTCTTTTGCTTCCAAAAGAGATCAACCAATATTTACTTGGTTAAAATAATAACATACAAGCCTTAATTGCTTCATATACCTATTTCAAATCTTTTTTAAAGCACATTAAATATGCTGGAATCACTATTCTAATTCTATTCTGAGCAACATTTTAATAATTGTTAATAATACTGATAGCCTCTACAGATTTTACAAAAAACTACATACATATTATGCCATTTGAAAATAAAATTAGGACTAATTTCAAAATATATTTATTATATTTATTAAAGAGAGGGTTTGGTTTTTTTGTTGAGCTTTATTTTTTTAATTGAATAGAGTCATTTTGTTCACTATTTGAAGTAATAATTATTTCTTCATGTTTCAAGTATACATTTAATACTTTCAAAACAATGAAAATAAAAGATAAAGGGAGGCACTGTATTACTTAGAGGATTCTATATTATTTTAGGGGTAGAGGAGATTAAATGTTAACCAAGTTCTCCTTCATCTTCTATAACTTAGGCTCTGTTGTGTTTTTGGAGTTACTGAGGTTTGTTGCTGTTGTTTTTTAAGTTTTCCAATGTACTAATACGCCAAAAGAATCATAGAAGGCTAGATGTGTAGGTGGGGCAATTATATATAACTATCACTATACTTTTAGATGAATTTCTACATTCTCAAATCTATTTAAGTGAAGGTACTAATAAGTTCACTTGTACCTCCAAAATCTAATATTATCATTAGAAAGATTTCTTGAGTTATCAAGAATTACATACCCTTGCTTAATAAGCATTCCACGCTCTTTTCAAGATAATGCAATAGCATAGGCCTAATCAATTGATTCATTTCACATTTTAAAAGTTGCAGAGTGTTTTCAGGATGAATAGTACCACTTTTTTCAAATAACTGGTAATATGCCATTTATTTCAAATACAATCCAGAATCTCCTTATTCAAAGTCTGTCAGCTACTTACAAGCAACACCAATGCTATGCAATAGCAACTTGAACAGTAATGATAGAAGATTAAATGCAATACTTCTAATGCATATTTCTAAAAAGAAGTTCTTTAAAAAAATAAAATGTTATAGTTTTTATAACTGACTATAATTGAACCAAAGGAAGTAAACACTGATTTCTGTCCATCTTCCATAATGCACTAAAGAACTTTTTAGTTTAAAATTTTAACAGCTAAAAAGTCTCATAGCTTTCATGCTAATTAGAATACTACATTCCAAAATTCAGGGAAAGGAAGTGAAAATGCAAATATGCATTTTCGTGGTCTACTAAGACGGGGAAAATGACTATTAATACAATTCCCAGGAAGTTACACTATAAAGTCTTTTAACTGTAACAATTAAACTCAATTTTATAAATACATATCATATTTATGAAAGATCTTACTAGATATACTTTGAAAGAGTCAGTATTCCTTTTTCTTCACTTTAGTGTATAGCTTATGATAGTCTCTGACATGAAAGGCATGAAATATGCATGATTACATCATAATACATTCTAACTGTTTTTAAAAGGACAAAATACTGATCTATTCAAGTACTTCCTTTGAGCTAATCACTGATAGTCTGACTTGTTTAAATCAGTCATGCTAAAATTAAATTCAGTAAGATAGAAAATGTTCCAGTTAGTTAAAAGAACACTGAAATATTTGATGGTTAAATAAACTGCAGAGGAAAAAAAAACTATCTCATTGGAGGCACTAAGATTTTATCAAACACATAGGATTAATCTTTATTGAATAGAACCATTCACAAATCAAAACTTACTACACTTCAATTCTTTCAAGCAGCGCTAATCAATTACAAACCTTTTCTAGTACTTCAAAATTCATGTGCTTTTAATTTTATACACTGGTGGTCTAAAATATAGTATTGGGGCTGAGCTAATGTATCACAACTTTTCTTTTTTCAATAAATATCCATCTAGAGGTTTTCTTAAAAAGGGCTGCTCATATGAAAACTGTGGTAATATTTTTATACTGTACCTCTTTGTTGAAGCAAAAGGTTAGGGGTTACCTAAATACCTCAACTGTATATACAAAAAAAGGAAAAGGTAAGTATTCACATGAAAAATCCAATGGGACTGAATTATTTATTTTTGCATTTCCTATGATTAATGATGCACCAGTGCATACTTGAAAACAGAAGTCAAAATAGGGTAACACCTCAAATTCCTTGCCAAACTGTACAAATATGAAGCTTCCGTGCTGCACTAACTTGTGTACTAGAAATTGAAATTCAGTAACTAAATAACAAAGTAATGCAAAATTTCCTTAAAAAGCTATGAGATTTCATGTTTTTAACCAAATAGTCTTAAGGAGCAACATTTACAAAAATAGTTGATTTGAATAACAGTATTATCAGGCAAGCTGATATATTAGACATAAATAATTCATTTGTCTCACTTTTGTTAAAGCGTCAAATACTTAAGGACTCAAGTGAACTTGCCAAAAACTTTTTTTTTCTGAGAGCACTGACATTTTAAAACTTGTTAATTTTTAAATATAAATGCAATTCTTAAGAATTAACAGTCATTCACTTTGTAAAATGTATTATTGCGTGTCAGCAACACTATAGTTATTTAGGCTCTGGTTTCCAATAAGGAATTTTAAATATACTTAATACTATAGCTTCTCTCATAGATAGGATACTTCACCCTTCCCAAAGAAAATAAGCAAAAGAATGCACTTCAGTAAGAAGTACAATGAACTACAATGTTTATGACACACTAAAGAAATATTTCTAATTGAGATGCCTCAGGAGTGTAAAAAAAATATTAAACATTTCAGGTTTTATGGAAAACACAAACCCTATAAAAATGAAGTTTTCATATGCTGAAAATATCTATCTTGATATGTTCTATTGTATTTGAAAAACAGATTTTGGACTTCAGTTGGCCTAGGAGGAATTAAAACTTGCTTTATTATGACAGATGCATTACAATATGAAAAATAACGAGGAAATACTATTCCATGTGAATTTCATCAAGCTTAAGGAAGTCGACCACAATTTTTGTCTCCTCAAAAGCAAATACCCACAAAATAAACTGTATATACTCCATCATTACCATATGATCCTTAAAAGAAACTTATTAAGAGAGAGAACAGCTATTTGGTTATCTTTAGCACAATATTTTTTAATGTTTAGAATATTTTATATTCTTGTTTCTTTATACTGCTTAATGAAGGATGAGAAACTGAAGGATGAAGCAACAGTAGAAATGTTAAGCAGGATATCAAATACCTTAGGTGTTCATTTTCAATGGAGGTGTTAAAACTAAGAATACATTTCCTTTCATAAAAGTGTTCTCTTTTTGCAAATAAATGTTATCACCTAATATATTTTGAAGCAGATGACCACACACATGCATTTTAAATGAGTTAAAATAGTTACTACTGCATACCTAACTACTCAATTTTTAAGAATAGTTATTTACACAGCAGTTTCCTATACTGTATGTACTTTTTAATTCTCATTAGCACGAGTCAACCTCTATCACACAACCAAGTGTTTTAAATATGATAGTAGTTGTCTAAAAGAGACAACCAACACAGTAATTTATTTTGGTAAAATTATTTTCACATTTAAATAATCCCAAATAAACTTCTAAGTAACATCCTCAGATGTTTGAATCTTTTAGATATGCAGATTTAAAAGTAACTATAATATCAAGTTTTAAGTATCTTTTATATTACTCTTACTTGAAAAATTTTCCCAGTTACATTTGTTCTCAGGAAAGTTATTTAGGAATATTTTGGCCAAAACTTTAAAGGCTACCTTATCTCTAATAGCTGCCATCTACATTTTAGTAAATTGTATTCATTTGATAGGTAGAACTTAACAATAGTCTTCAATTTCAGCAAGAGAGATAATCTTTGCCTTACAAAGTAAAGAGTTTTCACCTTAAACACAGTGAAATGAATATTTTTACTGTTTTTAAAAGCTAATCTATTAGAACCATCCAACTAATCTCATCAAAATTTATTCAAATAAAAAGGAAAAGTTAAAAATTCAAGGTCTTAAGATATATATTTAAATTTTCTCCTAAATTTATGTGAACCATGAGTATGCCAAACCATTGTTTACTTATCCTTTGTGGTCAGATACCCAACATCTAAATCCACTTTGTGGTTAGGTAAAAGAGAAAGACAGAAAAGTTGACAGCCATATAATGTTTTATTGTTTTCTAGGGGGGAAAAATTGCCAAAATAACAATGACAATCAACAATAAAATCAACAAAAGGCACATATACTTTGTTTTGAAAGGAGATATAAGGTGAGATTTTCTCAGAAAAAATGTAATATTAGTACACTTCATATGCTAAAATAAAACATCTTGCCAAGTATATTCAACTTGAACTTCTTCTGCATCAGTCTAGCTTAAAATTTTTATTCACAGTTTAACACATATATGTGCTACATATGTGTATTACATATCTACATTACAGCTGAAGAACCTGGGCTCCTCTCTGTAAACTAAGAATAATTTACAAGTAAATTTCTGAGTTCTTCAAGTTCTTTTACTAAATTATATAAGTTAACCATATCTTAGAGAACTATCAGCCTATGAAAATATTGACTAACAGTAGGAACTTACTAGGAAAAACATTCTTGAACAACTACAATGCCTAAATTCAAATGCATTATCTCCCTCTAAGAGGTAGTAATGACAATAATATGTTACGGAGATTTTAGATAAAATAAGTTATTGTACTTGACAAGATTAATTGCGTGAGTCTAATGAAAATGATTAATAATATCAGCCCTAAGTTCCAACCTGGTTTGATTCTTAACATATATGTTTTCTATTTGCATTCACATTCACATATACAAAACATGATAGGCCCCAGAGATATATATTACAAATAATTTTTTAAAAAATTATATTGTGATGCCATGTGAGAATGTTAACTTATAGTTCTTTTTAACTATTTAAAAAAAACTTTATATTTCCTCTAATCATCTGAAATTTTCAAAAAGAATCGTCTTTCAATTATATCTACTTAAAAATGAACTCAAATTTACATAATAATAAATTATAAGTATATTATGCTGTAAAATTTACAAAACATTTTATATATCTCATTTGAGCCTCATAATAATACGTTTACTGGTACTACCACATGGAACACAGACCCTCAGAGTCTCAGTTTCTTCAATTGTAAAACACAGAAAATAAGATCTGTAATATATGCTCCACAGGGTTATGGGGAGGCTCAAATGAGATTATGTGTATAAAATTCTGAAGTCTTACATAAATGTCAGTTATTATTAACTCCATTTTACAGATGAGGAAGCAAGTTCAGAGAGAGTAAATGTCTAGCCCGTGGTCACCAAGTTAAATAGAGTTTGAGGTAGGGTTCAAACCCAGATCTTCCTCACTACAGATTCAACATGCTAACTACTCTAAAATTTAGCATTTAAAATCATGAACACAGGCTAGAGTTTATAAACTCAGTAGTGAACTTATGCTTTAAAATTTTTACTACACTGTACATCTAGTCAGTTCTACAAAGTATTTCAATGCATCATGAAAAAAACAAATGTAGCTTTTATTTAATTTTGAAGTAATTTGTTCCTAGAAAATGGCCTCTTTGATGTCCAGAACTAAACAAATTCCTTTCATCAGTATGAATAACTGTATTATAAAAATGGTTTCATATAAAAACTCCTTAAGAAATACCAAAAATATCATGAGTAAAGAGTAAATCTCAGCTTTACTTCATAAACAAGTTTTACCTCAACCATAAATTGACTAGTAACATATGTTAACATTTATCTTGATAATCAGTTTTTGAAAAATGGTTCTTAAAAAAGTGATAACTGCAGTAGTATAACATAGCATCCCTACTGTGTTGAATGTCAAAGGATTTAAATGTCCAGCACTGAAATATTCAATTTTATAAGATTTTCATTGAGAAAATGATCTGAAAACAACAATTTCCCAACAATGAAGACACTATATTGTTTTTACAAAGGAAAGCAATTTAGTGAAGCTGTTCTTTAATTTCTGTAAGTTCTTCAGTAATAGTTCTCAAAATAAGTACATATGAAAGGCATACAAATTTTCTAAGTCGTACACACACACATTCACTTCCCTATTCATCATATCTTAATCTCACCTTTTTAATCTACCTGTGTTGTAGCATTACTTATTAGCATTACTCCATAAAGATCACTATAACAGACATAAATATTCAAATTTTCCCAATTTTTTAAGTTGCTTAAAAATTCAAAAGACATAGACTAATACTTTTTGACATGTTTATTGATACCATCAACTTCATTAAAAGAAATGTTAATTTGATAGGGTAAATCAGTAGAGCCCATTAGACTTCTTTGCTCACAGTAAGTACTAAACAAGTATACAATGAGTTGGTTTACTTTAGTAATACCAAAGAGAAGGAAATGTTCTTTCTATTCACAAAAGCATGCCTGAGATTTAAAAGGTAAGACAACAAAATTATTTATTGCACTCAATATGACTACAAAAAAAGATAAATTTATATGTTTCAAACATCTTAAAAAGCATATTTAAAGTCACACAGTTGCATGGTGATTATGAACTGAAGTTTCTCTCTTCATTTTTTTTCAAAAATAATTTTTGACTGAATTTTTATATAGTAGTCTATGTATAAAGCAACCTACTTTTAATTAATATTATTTCAAAATTTTAAAAATAAAAATCTAAATTTATGTTATTAAGAATGTTAAAAAGTTCAAATAGGTCCTTATAAACATATAAATATATATATATATATATATGTATACACATATATGCGAAAATATCTTCTGAGGAAACAATTTAACCCTATTTTCTAGTTTATCATTCCAATATGAAATATTAAGGAAAATGTGCACTAATAAATATGATTTTGTGTGTACAATAAAATGTGATATAAAGTCCATATACATCATACATAGCAAAAGAATGTCTTAATATAACTAACACATATGATTGAGATTGAGTGTATACTCAAAAAAGTAAACGGTTAAGTCACTGAGTTTTCATAATTAGAAAATATAAACAATAATCACTAGTAGTTGTTACCCTTACTTTAAGTTTTAAAAGTAATCTATCCTAAAAGTTTTAGAAATACATTCATTAATTATTACTACTAGTTGGAATGGAGGTAGTATTTTTTAAACAGTAATCCCCCCAAAAATTAGTTTGGTCTTAAAACCATTGAATGCAGAAAAATCAACGATAAAACACTAACGTATATTTGAAACCAAATACACAAAAATGGAGCTCCATATTGCAAGAAGAACATTCTGTAGTTGCTTCAGTAACAGGGTATTCTAAGTGCACACGGACACAGACATTTTTCCAATAAACCTACAAAAACATACTTTGAAAATTCATGCTGGACTTTTTAGCTGCCCAAAACAACAAAATTATCATTGCTGAATGACTACTGCATTTTCTTATATACCCATAGGACTAAAAGCATCTAACTGCTAAATTTGGCTGCTATGGAATTATATACTTTATCAGTTTTAAAATTATCCCTCATTCTAAATAGGCTTCGAAGTCTTATGTATTATATCTTGTCCTGTACATACCTGTTTCTTATCAATTATGGAAGAAACTTCAGCACTCTGGTAGCCAAAAATAAAAATCCTTAAATGAATTACTAGAGAATACAAAATATGACATGAAAGACATAATACGTACAAGAATGTTTTGAAATGTTCTAGAAGCCGAGAAAAATCTGCCTGACTTTTTTTTAGGCTGATAGCATCTTCTAGAATGTCTGCATGGAACAAGCAGCGTTTAGTAAAGCCCTTTCTGCTGCGCCATAATGATCCGATCCAGAAACTCAAGGGTACCTAAAACAACGGGCTACCTGTTCTAGCCATGCTTAGGAATGTGGCCAAATCATTTTTATTGATTTAACCTTTATAGGAATGCTACATATCCTCAGAGCAAAACATTTCTAATGTATTTATAATATGATACACCTCGAAAAGCCATGAAAAAAAGGCTAAAAACAAATACACCTCCTCTACTTTTGGTTGTTTTGTTTTCATTTTGTTTTTTAAGAGTACTAACTGACCATACTGCTCAATGATCCTATTTGTGAAAACTTGGTTTAGTCTGAAGGATTGGTTATGATGGGAAATAAAAATGCATTCAGAAATATGTACATTTAAACATATCCTAGCTTTAAGTGTGACAATGCCCACACCTTTAAGCTCCAAACATCTCTTTCATACTTGAGTTAGATATTAATCATGTAACTTACAAACATATCAAGCTTAAACTTACAGAATTTACAGCCCTTACTGAACAAACTAAACAGCATTCTAGCTACATTTAGAGAACTTACAGAGAAAGTTTTGTATAGCATATCTCTTTAGCTTTCTGCAAGTAGTACATTTCAAATTACTTTAGCAGCTAATGCTGACATTACTTATATTTGCCAAACAATAATTCACAATATTATGCTTCCTTGCATTATGGCTCAATGTTAGTTAATTTGAACCTCACCTCTAAAGAGGTTATACTTTCATTGCAGACTGTTCTCTCAAATATGGCAAACAACTGTTGAGCATTTCCAGATGTATTACCGAAAGAAGGGTAAAAATCAAAAGCAAATCTTCTCATAGGATGCTGAAATTGTTAATAAAACGTTTAATAGAATAAGACTGTACTTAACTATTTAATACTTAAAGTATGACCACATAAACTTGAAATAGGAGCTCAGTACAGCCCATTTCAAATTAAGAAAGCTATGCTAGCTATCAGAACATAGATTTCAGGTAATTATGAATGGGTAAAATTACTTTTTCTACACTGATAGACTGCTGGAGACTATTGCAAATGAGAACTGAGACTTGATAGCAAATAAATTATACCAAAATTATACAGTTAATAGCATTGGGGGTTTTGAAGTATTTCTGTAAGATAAAAAAATTGTCCTATCCTTTAAAAAAGTACCTTTTCTTCTCCTACTTGATACAAATTTGAGTTCCAATAAAATATCTGAATGTTAATGGTTACCAAATATTTATTAAACACCCAAGTTAGCTAAAAATTCTTTGAATTGGGCATCATTCTGTGAGAATTCAACTAAGCAGACCATTGAGTCAAAAAATTAAGTAAAAAATTAAGAGAAAATACAGACACAAAAATTAAATATAAATTGGAAAGGGGTACTTTAAAAGCTTTGTGTTTTATCTGGCTTGTATTTTTCTAGGAAAAGGAAAAGTGAATTCTTCTCATTTAATCAATGAATTCAGGATAAAACTTAAATTAACATTTAAAAATTAAGACCATTAGTTTAAAATGAGTAATATTACCTTTTATATTTCAAAGTGCTTCTAGAGTAACACAAATAATTTGTAATTCTTTATTAAATAATACTAGTAACCACCCAATCTCTTGCCACAATGGCAATCACACCTCACATTTATGATGATGTTTTAAGGCTTACAAAGTCATTTCCCTACAATAATCTTTTAAAATACGTAGTATAAGCATTATTATCCCCTTTCATGGGTTAAAAAACAAACTCAGAAAGGTTGAATAATTTTCCCATGGTCACACAGTTGGGAAATTTCAGTCAGTCTTTAAAATCAGGTATTCTGACTCATGCCCTCTGCTCTTTCTTCTACGACTATATTGCCTCTACAACATTATCACTTGACCTTGAAACTATGAGGACACACACACATATGTCCAAAATTAAAATCATCTTTCCTTCCCTTTTCCTAATTTCCATATTACTGTTAAGAGTACCCCCATACTCTCAGTCACTCAGGTTTACAATCTGTCACTCCAACTACTCATTCTCTCTCACTGCCCATCCCTACTCATACATCCTCTCGAATCAGTTGGCTAGGCTTGTTGATACTAGCTTCAAAATACCTCTTGAACATAGGCCCTTCTCTCCTTTGACTCTTCCACCAACTTGGCTGAGGTTCTCATCATCTCACACCTGTACTGCAATAGCCTATTGATTAATCTCCCTGCCACAAGTCCACTATTAAACATTCCAGTTCATCACATGTTAAAGGGGTCTTCCTAAAACCTAGATCTGACCATGTCACTTCTCTAGTCATTGAGTTCAAGCGATTCTTTATTGCCTCCAAGATCAACTATAAAATCCTATTTGACTTTTAAAGGTCCCTTCCTATATTTCCGATCTTTCTACACCTTCCCTCCATATACTTTGCAATCCCAATGAGGCCAGCCTCATTGCTCATCTTCTCCCATGACCCCCCAACTTCCAACTCCAATCTCTGTAATTCTCTCCCTTTTTTTCTTTACCTCCTGATTTCCCTGGCTTCTTTCAAGTAGCAGATTGAATCCCACTTTCTAGAAGAAGCCTTTTCCAATGCCCTTTAATGCTAGTGTCTTCTCCCAGTTGATTATCTTCAATTTATGCTCTATGTAGTTGTTTGCAGTCATCCCCCACCCCACTGGACAATAAAAAAGAGAGAGTCCCTTGAGCAGGGTCTGATGTCTGCCTTTCTTTATATTCCCATCTCTTAGCCAGGTGCTTAGTACAAACTGGACAAAATGCTTGTTGACTTGACTGAAAACATAGAAAGTAAAGAAATGTATTCCAATTTTAATTTAATGGGATATTATGTGATCTGATATATTTAACTCTCATTTATTCCTGACAGTAAGGAAGACAGAAAATAGAACAATGAAATAAATTAGTTTCCATATCTTTATCTCACTAAACATTTGCAAGAACTATTTCTAAGGAGCAAATATTTTGGGGTTTCACTTCCTCTCTCTTCCCTCCACCCTCCTTGCCTTAATGAAGAGTGACATGGACAAATTAAAAGTATTAGAAAAGAGCAGGAGGGACAGATAATCCAACAGGATGAGAAACACCTGAATGAAAAGTAACAAATTTTTTTAAAAATTCACTGTCTACCTTCTGAGAAATATCTATAGATATATTATTGATCCAAAGAAGTCTACACAAATTAACTTGATATAGTTTGTGCTAAATATCCTGCCTTCCACACACTGTCACATGACAATCTGTGACCCATTACAAATTATCCTGGAATAACTCTATGGCGCTTCCAAGTATAAATGTATTCATGGCCCTATTTCTGCTTTACATTAGCTTTTTATGCATTAACAAATCTTAAAGCTAATAAATTTTATTAAAGTAAGTAACTATAAAAATGATTACCATTTCTAACCTCTTGCTATCTTCCTTGCCCTCTCCAATGGCAAAACCTTGACTGTCACCATCCTATGATCATTGCTAGAGCTCTACCAATACTGATATGTCCAATGTGATTTGATTCTGGGCTTACTTTTGTATACCAACTACAATCTTTGCCAATATATGGAAAAAGAAAAATGAGTGTCGAGGTGATAAGGGATTTAGAACTAGTTGTATGGGCCAGATTCAATGAGTGATTGATAGTTTAATGTCAATGTAGTAGAAGATCTCCGTTGAATTACCCCACAGTGATCTGTGCTTGGTGCTATGTTGTTTAACAATTCCATCAATGGCTTGGATAAAGGCATCGTTAATGTGTTCATAAAATTACCGATGGCACAAAACTGGTAAAGATAGCTAACACAGGGGATAACTAAATCCAAAAGGACAATAAAACCCTGGTCTGAATCTAAGAAGATTAAATTCAATAAGGAAAAATGTAAAGTCTTACTCAAGTACAAAAAAAAAATCCATTTCAAAAGTATAAATTGGGGAAGTCACAGACAGAATTTGTGCTGGAAAAGATCTAGGGATTTTAGTGAACTGCAAGCCCAATATTAATCAGTATTATGATGTAGCAGCTAAAAACCTACTGTATCCTTGGGCTGCACTGAGGAGCATAATTTTCAGTAAAAGGTGACTTTGTCAGGCCTCATCTAGGGTATTTTATTCAGGTCTGGGCACCACAATATAAAGATAATAGTAAGCTGCCAAATATCCACAGAAGGGGAACCAGAATGAATGGCCTTAAGTCCATGCCATGTCAGTCATATGCTTCATGTCATATCCTTAATTAACTGAGAATGTTTAGCTTGGAGAAGAAAAGATTTATTGGGGGGAATATGGCAGATATCCTCAAGGGACCAGACAGATTAGTTTCTTTTTGTTTCAGAACACAGAAATAGGAGCAATGGGTTGAAGTTGCAGCAGGACAAATTAAGGCTCAATTTAAAGAAAAATTTTCCAATAGTGAGAGCTGTTCAAAAGTGAAATGGACTATCTAGAGAAGTGCTGGGTTTTCCCTGGTTGGAAATCTTTAAGCATGGGCAGAATAACTACTTGCTGAGTATATTTCAGCAGGGATTTCTTCATATATATATAAATTGGACTAGAGAGTCACTAAGATCCCTTCTAACTCTCAAATTCTCTTATTTTATAGTATGGTGAATAATAAAGAAACTTTTAGCCTTCTTGTTGCTAATAAAAACCATAAGAAAAAAAGATTAAAGGGAATATATGATAAGAGAAGGGGAGAATCTGTGAGACCACATTCTATTTCACAACATACAAGGAAAAGAAAAGTCTTGGTCAGAAATCACAGATGGTGGCAATGAAAAGATAACAGGAAAACCAGTCCATAGGACTAAAAGGAGAAAAACAAAGGAATAACTAATGAACTATCCCAGAATTAAAAGGCATTCCCTGTAGTCTGTACTTTCAGATGACCCAAATCTCACATTGTTTATCTTGGAAACTTTGTATTCCCATTGAAAAACAGTAACTGGCATAAAATAAGTAGTTATAAATGCTTGTTGACCGATGGACTTCACACATCCCTACCTAATAGCCTCCATTCCTGCTACTTATTCCAGTCTCCAATGCAAATCTTCTTCACCATTGAACTTCTGTTAACTCCTACCCTTCATTACCTCTCCTCTGCCAAAATTGCCCATCAGGGCCCCATTCCAAGTCACCAGCACTGATATGAGTTGAGGGAGTCTTAATTCCTACTACCAAACGAGAAAAGTAGTAAGAGGAGTCCCCAGTACTATTGCCAAGAGCCCTACCAGAGGTAGACTTCTGGCTTCCAAAACTGCATTTTCCCACAGAAACTCGTATACATGGTGGGTCAGTTTTATAGGTTTTATTAATTCTTTATTTCATGTACAGTTTAAGTGAAATTGGTTTTTGTGGTTTAATCCACATCAGCATATAGAACAGAATTATAAGAACATGTGTTCTTGCTACAAAACAATAAACAAAAGAATGTTTAAAACAATCCATTCACAAACTTGGGCTGCACATAAATATATACTAAATAAGGAAATTCACAGATAGTATAGAATACATAGATATAGCTGTTGCTACATCTAGATGTTGCTGTAGAACAGTGAGGCTGATTAGAATTTAAAAGAATTACACCCAAAATTATATATCCAAATGAGCACTGTCTCTTTCAAGGAAAACAACTTTGAAGGTTTTTGTTTGTTGGTGGAAGCAGTATGATTTCACCATTACAGGGAACCCTAGGGTAAAGAAACGTCCTCTACCAAAGCAATTCATCAACTATTATGAAACTTACATTCTTAGAGAATAGACAAGGCACTGAAGTTGTAGCTTGCACAGAGGGACACAATTACTATGGGTCAGAGTAGAACCTGAACCAAAGTCTGGCATGCTGTCTTTCAGGATATCCATATTTTCCAGAAATAAAGACACTGGTGGAAATGTTTCAAACATCTCTTTTAGAATTCCCACCAGCTGTTCATAAGCCACATAAAGAAATGAGTTTTTTTCACAATTATACTTCATTTTTGTCTAAAACCAGAATTGCCCAGTTTGATTGTACCTTCTTTATAAGACCTAGATTCAAATTAATTTTTTCAATCCACTCTCAAAGGATAAAAATCACCAATAAAAATTTTATCTGTTTCAGGCTTAGAATGCAATTCCAAAGTTACCAAAATGCTTTAATCAAAGGAATCATTGTTAGAACATATGTACACCTTCCAAAGGTTTGAAATGTACAACTCCTTTGAATGTGCAAATTCTTATGTTAGTTTAAAAAAATTTTAATTTACTTCATTATTTTACTCATATTTATATATGTATATTATATAAGCAAATACATTCAAACATAAATATATTCACTAAAGGATGTTAATGTGTATGTGTATATCACATGTATATAAAGATATATGCATGTGTTTATATGCATAATATACATATATTCACATATATGTATCTATATTTAAGACCTACTTTAAGCAAATGAATATGCTGACTGAAAATACATAGAGACAAACATACCCACACTATCAAATTAATGAACAGAGAGACAAATTTTTCCAAGTATTGTACAAAGTTTTAAGCAATACATGTAAGGACCATGAAAGAAAGAGAAAAAATAGGTGTATAAATAGCTCCATCAACAAAGGAAGAATGTACTAAGAGGTGAACAGAGTCATAGGAAAAGAAGGTTTTCATTTTGTTTTGAAGCTGGAAAAGAACTTGTATGTTAGTTATTACATTTTGTTTTATAGATGAGGAAATTAAAAACCAGACAAATGAAATGACCTCATCAAGGTCACATAGCATGTACCAGAATCAGGGTTTGAGCCCAAGTTACAACTCCAAATCTAGTTTTCTTTCTACTCTACATGCTCTCTCTCACAATCACCCATCTGCCCCCTCCCCCCAACACAGGCACACAGCCTTAAATTTAACCAAGGACCACTGAAGTGAATTTTGAAGGTAAGGGACCTTGTGATTTAAAACTCTATGTATGCCAATGTGCGTACAGTACAGACTGAAGAATGATTTGGATATTCATTAGTCTAGCCTGTCACTAAGTTCATTGATATAATTAAGTGTATTGTTAATGGAAAAGAGCAAGAGTGAAAACGAGGAAAACACACACACACACCAGTTAATGTTCTAACTGGGTAGTACATGAAATTGGTTTTTTAAAAAAATTAAACAATATGGAATGAAGACTTAACGAGCTGACAGATTCAAATCCTGCATGTGAAGCTTATTGCTGAGAGAACTTGGTTGGGTGAGCCACGTGGTCTCCATCTGCTGGGCTGGATGTCTGTCTCTAAGACAAGGACACTGGCCTGGATCTCTTCTGAGGCCTTTTCTGACTCTGTGATTTCTGATTCTACAGTTTGATTCTAAAGTTCAAAAAGAAAGTGGCAATCCTTCCAGCAACCTTAGAAAAGCTGGGAAAAGGTTTAAGTGGGAAGAGTCTGTCCTAGTCATTAACATTGGGTTAAAAACATGGTATCATTTTAAAGGTATAGGAAACTTTTTCCATACCAATGCTAAAAAGTAGGTACAACAAAGACTTTCTTCATGCCCCAAATTATGCTTTGAAATAGGAAACCATTTAAGTAATTTATTTTGAACTGATTTTCAAAGGGAGAAAAATGTTTTAGGCATTATTGGATATTTTACAATCACAGTTTCCTACTCTTGACTTTTGCCTCAATTACTAGAAACAAAGTAAATCATAGTAATTGGACAGACAAATGTTAAGTTTAGGAAACTATCATGCTAAAACTCTATTCTAAGTTCTAGTTTAAAAAGATGAGGGACCTTCACAAGAAGCAGTATAGCACAGCAGAGAATATACTGGAAATGGAGTCAGGGATGTGGGCTCAGTTCTCATCTCTGACATCAGCTGGGTGACCTAATCACTTAACCTCTTAAGGCTCAGTTTTCTCATATGTGAAATGAAAATGACAACACCATCTCAGTCAGTTACTTTCAATAAAGTATTTTACAAACCCCAAAACACTATATAAATAAGAACAGTTTTTATCAATAATATACTTAATGTTAGCCCAATAAGGAAGTCATTAAAGTCATACTTTCATTATTAGGTCTTTTCATACTGACCTCAAGAAGACAACTGACAGTTTTCCTTCAATCACACAGAAAATGATGTTTTACATGTCTGTTACTTTAAACAGTATACTCTTCTTACTCTTATAGCCTTATTTTCCATCCCTAAAATGCACTTACTCTTTACCTGTAGATGGTATCAATATTTTGCTATCATGTGTCAGACTATCAGATTTGAAAATTTGGTACTAATCATTAATCTGCCAGGTGTATTAAGAAAAATACAATGAAAGGCCTACAGGGGAATCTGATGAATATATAATCAGAGAAAATCAAAATATCTCATTTTAAGTCATTGGGCTGCTACACAATAGGTTACTAGACTATGGTATCATTCCATTCTTTCTGTAACCTGAAGCAGACATATTTTTCCATTCAAGGGGTATATGTTTAAAGGAATTGGGACCTACTACCTCCATGTACATTGTTAAAGCTGCACTGACCACGTCCTTTCTCTTCATCCTTTCTTTATTTAAATTCCATGCTGTATTAGCTATTTCGAATCCCATTTTCTCCTGAATGACCAAAGGGCTTCTACTAATTTCAATCAAAAGACAATTCTTAAAATGGAAAACATAATGGACTTGGAGTCAAAGGACAAGAATTCAAATACCACTTCTGTCACATGCTACCTGCGTGAATCATTTCACCTCTGTTTATCTTAGCTTCCTCATATGCAGGAATGGGTTCTTAATTGTTTTTGTTCTCATATACCCCTTTTGCACTCTGATGAAATTTATGGACCTTTTCTCAGAAAAAGGTTTTTCAATTACAGTTATCCTTTCCATATCATAGGGGTTAGGGTCACAGCACCTCACAATCTGGAAAATCATGTAAATTTTTTTCTTCCTTCATACCACACAAGACGTCTGAATATTACAGTATTAAAAGATAAAATATGCTGATATTACATAATACTACACATATATTTTATGCATTTCTGAATTTCCAAACTTTTTCTGTGTTGTCTGAGAGCCTCTGTGTGTCATCTGTAGCTTGCATAAAAGTCCTAAAAAATTCCCATTTAATTTATTATGCTAACCTGTGAGATATCAAAAGTGAGATGAGGGAAGTCACCATGTGGAAGGAATAACTGCATAATCAAATTGACAAGTTCCTAGATGCCAGGTTAAGAATCCTATCTCATATGTAAATAAGGGATACTTCTGCCACTGCCTAATAACTACCAAGGGCAGGACTAGAAATCAGTCCAGCCATTTGTACCAAACCGAGCCTGTTTCTTTTCTGCTCCTCTCATTTGGGTTCTAGCATTGTAATCTACTAAAAGTTGTTCACAATTAATTACTAAATTTAAAAATATATTTAGAAATCTTTGCTAGTCATGTGGTCTCAATTATTATTAGAGTGAAAACAGTAACCTATTCTTATAGTTTACAAAATGTTTTCCTCAAAAAATATGACATACATAGTGCAAATACTCTATTCTACAGATAAGAAAATGAAGGCTCAGACAAGTTAAACAATTTACCTACAAACATACAGCTGCTAAGGGCAACATCATAGCCTGAACCCCTGGAGTCTCATTCTAATCTAATGTCTTTCTAATATACCACTCTGCCTCAACTGTACATATTTTTTAAAGAATATCTATGATTTTATCAATGTAGGAAATTCTTAGTGAAGAATTTCTTCTACCAACACAGATGGTGACCTACTATGCTCAGAAAGTTGGCAGACACACTAAGAAGTTCAGTGACTTGCCCAAGAACACTTAACCATTATTGTGTCAGAGGCGACTTGAACCCAAATTTAGAATCACGGATTGAGTTTTTATCTTGAGCTTTTCTGAATTTGACTATTAAAATATGAACTCAGGCAAATGTCAGGTTATTCTTCTGAACTTTTAAATTCAGAACTTAGTCACTTAATTTATTTAAGTCATACTCTGGGATATTTGTGATTAATGCAAACCAGTCATCTGCTACTTAATCAGGATGCCATTAGACAATGTACTATAGGTTTCATATTCTTAAAAACACAGGTAGCTTTCGAAACCTATCATCATCGTTTTGTTTTATCAGTATATTTCATCAAAGAAATTTTAATATTGTAGTTTAAACTTATCTAAAGAACTCTGAAGTCAGATAAACATAACATCTGGTCATAATATAAAAAAGGTCAACCAAAAAAAAATGGTTCTTTAACCTATTGTTCCCTCCCAATAAACCACAAAATCAATTAAAGGCTGTCAAAGTTCTTTTTTATATACACAACTCCTTCTACATCTTTTTATGTAAAAAGTTAGTTTTTCAGAAATAATCATTTCAAGTAAAAGTCTAGGAGGATTCAAAGTCACATTCAAAGCTGTCAAATAACTATATAAATAATAAAAGGAGAAAAACTAATCTAAACTTTTTATAAAAAGGCAATTACAGAGGAAGATTAATACTTTATAAAATGCGGGTGTGTTAGATCAACGGTTTCTGGTGCCTAAGACCTTAAACTGCTGCTAATCTGTCTAAAACCCTCAAGAAGTTGACAAGTCAACTACAAACAGGAGTATATGGAGAAACTCACAAGATAAGGAGCCCTCTTGAATTCAGATTCCGCAGAGAACATCTTTCCAAGGGGTGAAGTGATGAATGCCTTTTTTAAAAGTGTGTTCCCCATCTCTATACTCATTTGATAATCAAAGACTCACTAAAGAAAGGTACCTTTGAGATTTCATTTACCATTGAATCCTATCTCAAGATATGCATAAGAGACATCTTGTTAGAAGAAGTTGAATTTTGCTCTGCTGAGTCAAATGCTTTTGTATACTCAAGACAATAAATACAAAGGGATCTAGAGTATTCTCTACTCCTTTCAGGCAAACATTTATCAGTGATGATCTGATCTGCTACAGAAAATTTGCAAAAACCTTACTCTTTGCTAGGTGGTACACTGGACAGAGTTACTGGGTCTGGCCTCAGGAAGTTCTGAGTTCAAATGCTACCTCAGAAGCTTACTAGCTATTTGATCTTAGGAAAGTCACTTAACTTCATTCTGCCTCATTTTTCTCATCTATAAAGTGGGAATAATAATATTTACCTCAGAATTCTAGGATCAAATGAGATAAGCACTTACAGTACCTGGGCATACAGAAGACACTTAATAAATGCTTGTTCCATTCCTTCCCCTTCCTCATGTTTTCATCAAAAATATCTTTGCTAAATAAGTAACTCATTCCCATAAAGATTCCATAAAGGTTGTAAAGTAAGAATGTGGATTTGGTACGACTGAAGTTCTCTCGATCACCTTTTCTGGGGAACAATACCATCTATGATTGAATTCTTGTCTCTCTACAGCCTCTCAGGCTGTCTTAATACCCTCTGTTCCTTGAAAACCTCCTCTCTCTCTAGAACTCATGACACTGCTCTGTTCTGGTACTCCTCTTACCTATCTTATTTTTCCTGCTGTCTCCTTAGTTGAATCTTTATCACCTTCATACCCACTAATCACAGGGGTACTCTAAGGCTGCCTTCCAGGTCTTCTTTTTTTCTCCTTTTATACTATTTCACTTGGTGATCTCATCAGCTGCCATGGTTTCAATTATCACCTCTACTCAGATGACTCTTAAGATATACTTGTCTAACCCAATTTTCTCTTCTGACCTTCAATCACACATCTTCAACTGTCTACTAGATATCGCAAACTAGACATTCTATAGCCATCTTAAATTCAACTTGTTAAAAACTGAATTCATCATCTTCTTCCCCATCCAAACGTTCCCCTCTGCCTAACTTCCTTTTTTACTGTTTTGGTTTCCACCACTTCCTCAGTAAAGGCTCATAACCTAGGTGTCATCCCAGTTCCTCACTCTCTTACCACTCTCATATTCAAACAGTTAAGTCCTATTAAGTCCATCTTCAAAATATTTCTTATAGATAACCTCTTCTTTCATCTGATTGCTGACACTGCTCCAGCCCTTTATCATAACAGGCACTGACTATGTAATAATTTGCTGCCTGGATTCCCCTCAAACCTCTCCTCACTTTGATCCATCCTCCAGGCAACTATTAAAATGATCTTAGTAAAAAATACAAATCTGAAAACATTACCCCACTTTTCAGTACACTCCAATAGTTCCCATTACCTCGAGGATCAAATGTAAAATCTTCTCTTTAATAACAAAATCTTTAGTATTCACAACTCATTCATATCCTCTGCTTAGGGTAAAAACCACAAGCTAACACGTTTCTAATTAAGGAAGGAGCATAGCAGGCTTCTCCTCATTTACAATCAGCTACAATGCTTTTTGGACTTCTATGGACTTCTCCAACATGCTCCTACTCCTGTGACTTTTCAGTTCCCTTTTGTGCACTGCCTTCCCCAATTAAACTACAAGCTCTTTGACATCAGAGACTCTGTTTTTATTTGTGTTTGTAGCCCCAGAACTTACATGACAGGTGCTTAATAAATTTTATTGAAAAAATAGTGTTTATTGACTTGACCTTTAAAACCCTTTATAACATGGCCCATTCCTACATTTCCAGTCTTCTAATGATATTGGCCTCCTGGCTGTTTCTTTTACAGGACACTCTTATCTCCTTATTCTTAGTTTTGATAACTGTCTCCCATGCTTACAACTCTCTCTCTCCTGGCTTCCATGGCTTCCTTCAAGTCTCAACTAAAGTTTCACCTTCTGCAAGAAGTCTTTCTCAGTCCTATTAATCTTAATGCCTTCCCTCTGAGACTATTATCCAGAATTTGTCCTATATGTATGTTGTGTATATAGTTGTTGGCATGTTGTTTAACCCATTAGACAATGAATTTCTTAAGAGCAAGAGCTTTTTTTCTTTTGGCCTTTCTTTGTATATCCACAGTATCTGCAACAGTGCCTAGCAAACAGTAGGCACTTATATATTAGTTTATTGATTTTTAAAAATCATTCTCTACCTTCTCTTTCTTTAGATGTTTTGAAGATGAACTTTCTCCTCAAGGCATTCAAAATCATGTTGTGACCAGATTCTTCTCTGTGTCTTTGTTATGAACTAACTGCTTTTCTTGTTTTCATATATTCTTTAGTTCATTTTTTTCAAACATCAAATATTAAGATGTTAACTCATATGTGGTCCTTTCATTATAATAAATGACAGAATATGTTGTTTTGAAAATGTTGACAGATTTGTTTCATTTTTCACCTGTTGTTTTCCTTTAAGTTTCATCTGTGATCTGACTTACTTGAATATCATAACAAGTTTTCTGCAGATTCATTTTCCCTATTACAGTTTTGCAGGTTTCTAAAGCAACACAGCTGTTAATCTTCTACTACTATCCCCCATACTATTTTGCAAAACAGTTTGCATTCTAAGCTAATATGGTTCTTATCCACCATGTCTCTCCTCTTGGAAAGAAAGCAAGTATTTGCTTACCAAGTCATTTTTGTTACCATGTTTTGTTTTTTAGCTCAAACTGCTTCACATTAGACTATCACCATTTCCTAGAAATTTCTGTCAATGTCTTTTCTTATATCTATTTCCCATTTTTGATCATGAATAGTTTGTTTGAATAATTCAGGTTGAAACTGTTGTAAGTGCCTGCAGCATCTTCTCATCTTTACTCTAACTTCTTTCAAATTGTTGTTGATTTTCACCTCTGATAAAATAAGTCAATGGTCTGATTGCACATACTAAGCCTATTCAGGAATGAATCCCACATTGCTGACTTCCATAAAAAGTGCTACTCTAATGTCTCATCATGGGACAGAGTTAACTCTAGGTTCTCAAAGCTATGCTGGCAAATATACTCTGGTCATTCCTACTAAGGTAGAATGGGTTCAGATACTATCCCAGTAACAAACCCATATCTGCTAACCAGAAACCAACCAATCAGCCCAGACAGATATGAAGACATTCATCACTAGTAAGATAGTTAGGTAATGAATTACTTGGTCAAAAGTAACACACGAAAGAAAGAAAAAACACAAAATGTTCCTCAGTTTTGTGGTATGAGAGGTGTGGGAAAGGGAAAAACTAGACAGTATTTACACTGTCTACATAACACTCACTCAACTTAGTATTCTTATGTGAAATATCTGTCCAACCATCAATGAGTTAATATATATCTTACTGGAGAAGTAAATCACATTACTATAGACATTCTTAATATATAAATGTACATATATGTTCACACTTAATTAAAATGATTAAAATGATTATTTTGACATATTTATCCAAGACTTAATTAAATTAAATCCAACAACTTATGTGCTTTGCACATGCAAGGCACTATACAAGGCTTGGGGAACACAAAGCCAAAAAGTGATCTACCACCCGCCCCCAAGAAATAGAGAGTTTACTGGGAAGTAGAGGCAGGAATATCTACACAAACAAGCAGAATACAAAGTCAGATGTAAAGGGGGAGAAAAAGGTATCCAGACAAGGTTCTCCAGGAAAATGTCATTGCATTTGCTATATATTTAATGGAAAAATGAAGACCCAAAAGGAAAATGAGTGACTTGGTAACAAATCAAGTGTGCCTAGTAGGCCTCCTCAAGAAAAGGCAATACTAGCCAGGACCTTACTCATTAGAGGAAAAGAACCCATGAACAAAGAAGGGAAAATGAAGATTTATATGAAACCATGAATCTCTATTATGTACAGGGGTTTTTTAAAGAATGCATTCAATTTAAAATAATAATTCCAACACTGTTCATTTGTCTCTGTTACCTTCTGCTTCCCCTCTGGTGTGTTGTTCAAAATTACTCATTTTTGTGAATGCTGTCTGTAATATCTTTTGACCTTTTTATACAAGAAAAAGAACCATTCCCTAATAGATATTTGTATCAATTCCTTAAGTATCTTGGAGAACAGAGTTTTATCAGAAAACGTATTTCTCCCAACTTAACTGTTGACTACACTGATTTCTGTGCAAAAATTTTACAATTTATGTAATTAAAATTGTCCAACTTATTTCCTGTGATTTTATCTTTTATTTGGTTAATAATGCTTCTCTTGTTCACAGTAGTGAAGGATATCTCCTTTCCCCCTTTAATTTCTATCTAAATGTTACTTTGGAGCTAAGTGTGGCATATGCTGTAAAATATTTGTCTAAACCTAATTTCTGCCAGATATTTTCTAGTTTTCCCAGCAGTTTTTCTAAAACAGTTTATCATTACCCAAATAGTTGGTGTCCTTGAGTTTATTAAACACTATATATTACTGTACTCAGTTGCTTCCAGATCTTACTTGCCTGGTATATTCAACTAATCAACTTTTCTTTTTCTAACCAGTACATTATGATGACTACTGCTTTATAATACAGTATAAAATGATATTAAAAGCCTCCCTCCCACCTTCTGTCCTGGTTTTCTTTTTTCTTTTTTTCTCCATTATTTCTCTGGATATTCTTGACCTTATGTTCTTCTAGATGAATTCTGATGTAATTTTGTTAATTTTCAGGAGACAAACATATTGATTATTATGACACTGAATCTATAAATTAATGTAGTTTTATCATTTCTAACATGTTAGCCAAATCATGAGCAATTATCTTTCCCAGTATTTAAGTCTTCCTTAAGATAGCAAGAGACAGCTAAGTAGTATAGCAGATAGAGTGCTAGACTTGGAGTCAGAAGACCTGAGTTTAAATCTTGTCTCAGACATTTACAAGCTGTGTCACTCCAGGCAAGTCACTTAACCTCTATCTGCCTCAGTTCCTTCATCTATAAAACAGAGATAATAGTATCTGTGTCTCAGAATGGTTGTGAGGATCAAATGAGAAAATCTATGCAAAGAGCTTTACAAACCTTAAAGTGTCACGTAAATACTAAACACTATTATTATTTATTTCTATACAGTGTTTTATGTTGGATTCATATAATTCACATATATATTATAAATATGTGTAATATATATCTTTGTAGTGGATCTTACAAAAAATTTACATATTCTCAAGTTATTTTAAATGGAATTTCTCTTCTATCACTTTCTTCTGGTTTTACTGGTAATATAAAGGAAAGTTAGTCACCTTACTGATTTTTTTCTTATCCTGCTCCTTACTGATGTAATCATTTCAATTAGTTTTAGTTAATATCTAGGATCCTCTAAGTAAATCATTGTATCTGCAAAAAGCAATAATTATCTTTCTGTTTTGCCTATGCATATTCCCTCATTTCCTTTTTCTAATCTCATATCTACAGCTAGGTTTCCTAGTACTTTATCAAATAAGAGTGCTTTATTTATCCCTGATCTTATTGGAAAGCCATCTAATGTTTTTTCCATTTTGGCTCTTGGTTTTAAAAAATACAATATACTATATAAAGAAAAAGCATTTATTCCTATGCATCTTATTGTTTTTAACATAAATGGGTGTTATTTCATAAAAAGACTTTTTTACATCTATAGAAAGAATTATGTGGTTTCAGTTAATATGTCGTATTATATTTCTAGTTTTTCTTACACAGAACCAACCCTGAATTCCTGATATAAATTCAACTTGCTAATAGAACAAAATATTTTTAAAATACTGCTGAACCAATTTTGCTAACATTTGATTCAGCATTTTTACATTAGTATTCATTAAATATCTTCTATAGTTTGTTTCTGCCTCTGACCTATATTTTCTAATTCAGAATTACTAACCCAAATAATAATAATAAACCCAAAGAGGTACTTTTTCCATACAAATATAAACACAGAAAGGTATTTCTGATGCTGATGTAGAGAGAAACAGAAAGATTCCTTCCCTGATGTAGGTATTGTTAACTTACTACTTATGTTTAACAAATTTTCCCCAAGACCTATTGCTCTCAAATATAGCTTCCAGGAAAGTCTTAGCCATCTGACAGTAGAGGGGGGATGGAATAAGAAATCAAAATTCATTTTCTCAGAAAAATTGTTATAAGTGGAAGTTAGGTGTGGTTATGGTTAAATAGGCTTTGTCGGTCTGGGAACCTGACCACCATTAATGACATTATTTCTATGAGAAAATTCATTCTGAGTTCCATACTGACCAATAAATGTTTAGAATACAACCAATTTTTAAATTAGAAACCATGTAATACCTCACACATATGTAGGTAACTTACCTAGCAAGCTCATATTACTAAAATACAGTCAAGAACCAGAAAAGCCTAAAAAACCTAAAAGAAATGAACCACAGCACATATATCTGACTCCTAGAACAATTCCTCAGACTTTTACTTAAGAGTCTACTTGGTCTTAGTTTAACAAAGCTCTGATTTATTTATTGTATCTAAATGTCAAATACAATAAAATCATAAAAATTAGGAAAGGCTTATTTTAACTGATATGGAATGAAGCAAGTAAGCTGACAAGGCAATATAATACACAATGATCCCAATAATGTCTAGGAAAAGAATATTAGATGACAAAAGAATTTAAATCAATAGAATAACCAGCCATGACTTCAGAGAACTGATAACAAATGAGGGCAGGATGAGGCATACACTGGCAACCAAAGTCAATATGTTGGTTTCTTTAGCTTTACTTTTTTATTTTGTTTTTTTTTTTAACAAGGTAGGCTTTATTGCAGAATGGGAGCTATTAGTGACAGTAACATAAAATATACATATATGTATATTTTACATTTTATTTGGGGGAACTTGGTTGTTACGTTTTAAGTTTAGTTATCTTATTCCTAGACCACAGAAATTCATAAGCAGCAAACTGTACGACGGCTACAGCGTATTAATAAAAATTAATAAGTGACAGGTGGGTGGCCTAATGAAAAATATATAAAGCACAAAAAAGGAACTCAAAACACCATCAGATATGGGACCATTTTAAGATAACAGTAAATAACCTCACAATCCTCAATGACCTCTGATGGCATGGAGGAAAGACTAAGTTTTAGTTATCCAGGAAATATACACATATATTAATAACCCTTGAAAATGTCAAATAAGTAAAGATATTACTCTGTATATGAATATGTGTATTTATATTTGCATTTCTATACAAATTTTGATATGGCATTTGACTAAGAAACAATATTTTTCCTGCCTACAAAAAAAGCTCATCAGTTCTCTTTTTAGCTTTTGCTTTGTATTCTTTACTTATCTTCTTATGGAAATTAAATCAGTTATTTTCATAAGTGGAAATCTCAGAAACATTTTAAGGTCAAATACAGTATATAAATATTAAATACAATTTAAAAAATCCTTCTACCTACAAATTACAAACTGGTTAATCACCTTACTCCTTGGTTATATTACTGATGTTATTTGGACAACAATATTATTTGAAATGAAATTTCTAAACTGAAGATCATTTTTCTGGTCATCTTTTACAGAAAATCACATCTGATAAGCCACTTCCAAAAGGCTAAAAAATGCAGGGCTATATAAAACATAAGCATAAAAACAAAATTAAAATGAAAGAAAGATTTTCATCTTTGAAGCTATTTAAAAATATTAGTAATTAAAACAAAAAATATAATCTCAAATGTCTCATGATATTTCACTTGGAAAAAAAAACAAATTCACTATAATTTCCCCTATTCATATATGTCCATCATCATATGTTTTACAATCTTTCTAAAGTAAATATTGGACAAAAATTCAAAAATCAAAACCTCTTTATATATACTAGGATTTCATAGGTTTTAGAGCTGGAAGGAATCTCAGAGGTCATCTAATCTAAGCCCCTCATTTTATAAATGTGAAAGCTAAGAAAAGGTAAAAAGAAACTATTTACATCAAGAAAAGAAAAAGAAAACTGAAGCCCATCCATACTAAGTAATTGTTGTAGTCACACAAGGAGTAACCAATAAAGAAACCATTCAAAGTCCTCTAACTAAAAATCCATTGCTCTTTAATACCTTAAAACAAAACAAAAACCAATTTAGTTTCTTTGGAAAAAAAAGAAAACAATGAGGGAATCAAAGTAGTTGAAAGCATTCATATACATAACAGGTGTATATTCGCATATCATAACAAGTGATAAAATGTGTAACGCTCTTCAGCCATCTGATTCTCTTACTGATTTTCCTTAAAATTCAATTCTTCAGGACACTATGTGGAACATCTTACCTAGTGTTATCTTCAAAAGGATAATCTATTATAGTCATGACTATTCACTTATAATTTTAAAATAGAGAATTTTTTAAATTGCAGTATTTTTTAATTATTATATACAAAACTGATCATGTAAACACATTAATCCCTACTTGATCAATTCTCCTAACCATGAAAATCACCTTTTCGTTCTCACTTAAGGAAATAAGGACATATGCTTTTAAACCCTAATAGAAGACACTATCTCTACATCTTCTTAATCTTAACTGGCCTACCACTCACCATACACTATCAAGACAGCTTTTGACTCCTTACCTTTATTTATTCCCTTGCCTAACTGTTCCAAATACTTTCCTAACCTCCATTTATCAGTGTTCCTGAGTGATTACCTATGGATATGCCTGTTCCTCTGACCAAGACCACCTCACAAGTATCACTTTGAACATACAATATGTGAAAAGCATTGTTTTACTAAATAAAGTTTACTGATACCATAACCATATTAATATAATAACAGAAAGAGTGAAGAGGAGAGAGTTTCTGGAGAGACAGTCACAACATGGCTGGAGCTGCAAAGTAATTCGAAACAGAGACAAACTAGAGCCGACAAGAAAACAAACACACAAAGGAATAAAGTGGGAGACTTTTTTTAGGCAGTGCCATAAACATGGACTTTTGCCTAATTCCCATTCTTCTGATGTTCTTTAGCATTCTTCATAATCTATCCCTATCAACAATTATTAAACATTCTGCCTCCCTGGCAGAAGTGCTTTGGAAACAGCCTAACCTCAATTTTTTCTTTAGCTAATAATCACTTGCTGAATAATCCTATTAAACTTCAACCTAATCCATAAGTTCAAACACAAAGCTTTTCAGAATTTCAGAAATGGAATAAATGTAAAACGTTCTCTGGTCCAACCTATATCTGAACAAAAATCCTCCAACAATATGCCAGATTTTTCAAACTTTGTTCAAATATCTCTATGGAAGGAGAACGTATTACCTATGAAACAGCCCATTTCCATTTAGATAACTCTGTTATAAATTTTCCATAAGATATAATTTTTATAATATAATTTTTATACAAACTGATTGCTCTCTAGTTTTACCCTCTGGCATCAAGTAGAACAAATCTAACCATATTCCATGTGAAAGTCCTTCCAAAATTTAAAGACTATTATCATATCCCCCACAAGTCTTTTCTTCTTCAGGCTAAACACTGCTATTTCTGCCATATTGAACCGAACCTTTCCATATCCAATGTGCCAAGAAAGACTCAACCTTCCTATGCTGATGTCATACTTATTTATGTTGAAGTGATTCTCTGGACCACAGTCCATAAATAATGTTTACTGAATGTTTTGGTAACTAATAATGCCAAAGAATGTAATTAAGGTGACCAGTTATGAGAGTTGGCATTTAAATAGCCCTTAAAGGTTATGATGATCAAAATATTCTATATTCACTTTTATAAAACCTTTCTTTAACCATGTTCAAATGGCAAATTCAAAATTTTATATAATTTGATTTTCTTTAAAAGCAATAGGATAAAAATATTCTAAAAATTAAATGTAATAGGATACACAAAGGTTCAGTTCTTCACTTCTAAAACAAGTTTGCCTGTAAACATGTTCACATCGAAAAGAAAAAGAGAAACCTGCTCTAAGAGAAAACAAAAAGGTTTTTAAATAAAAAAAGTGATGGAGAATCACATAAATGTAAAGAGACTTAAAAAATATCATCATTCAAATACACGCAATTTTATTTTTCAGGTTCCTGAAAAGAGTTTCACAGTCACAATTCTAAAAAAAAGAAAGATTCTGTTTGAATAAAAACATACCACAAAATAAAAACCTATTTTAGAAAAAAGTGAGTGAAGGTCATGTAAAATTGATTTCATGTTGCTTATTTTCTCAATGGGTGGGAAAGGGCTTGAGGGAAGGAGAGAATTTGGAACTCAAAGTTTTTTAAAAATACATTTTTTTAAATAAGTGGAGAGAATGAAAGGTAGCCTGTGTAGTAAGTATAAGAGCCTAGTGACAGATTTAAATCATCAAATTATAATATTAGCAAAATTCAGACCTACAAAATGTTTTTAAATTTCTATTGAAAATATTCCAACATGAAAATTTACTACATAAAATTGGAAGTTCACCAAGTACTCCCAAGAGAAAATCATACAGATACTTAATATCTCCCACAGTCACATTCTTTTTAGTGAATAAAAAATAATAGCTGATTTTTACAGACCGCTCTAAGGAGGCATGTTACATACCTCAGTGCACTTTGGGCTTCATAATACTCGAATTAGGTACCATGATCCCAGTTTTATAGATGAGAACATGAGATTCAATGAGGTCATCATGTACCTGTGACCATACAGTCAGTGTCAGAGGCTTAATTCAAGTCAAACTCTTCCTAACTCCAAGCCAGTATTTCTGATTTGACAATATAGCTAGAGTATAACTTAATAATACAATACTGTCCCTCATACCTGAAAGTTAGCAGTTATTTCCTTTTCCAGGATTTTAGTTTTTCCTATATATTGCAAAGCAAAAAAGGAGGAGTAAGGGAAACGCATGACAACTTGCTATGTGAATTTCAGGTTCATCTTACTTGACTCAATCAAATTATAATTCACTTTAGAAGGCCTAATTAGGCTTTAAACTTTTTAAAAAGGTGTATTTTTTAAAATAAGTAACTTTCTGAATATAGGTGATAACTTGAATAGTTCTTTAATATGCCATAAAATGTTACCACAAAGAAGTATTTTACAGAAACTAAAAAAGTACCAGAACAATAGAAAACACAACAGCCTGAATTTACATACTATTTTGTCATTCAATACCTTTCCTCAGCAACAAAGGAACTCAAAGTATCTTCAAAAGATAGACTGGACGAAATAAGTAATTCCATTAAAATATACAGTTGGTCTTCTATGTCCAATTGTTGAAACAAACAGAGTACTCATTCAGCAAATATTTACTGAGTACCTACTATGAGCAAGCCACCATTTGGTGTCTAATTACTTGCCTAAAATAAAAGTCATGCTTCCCACCTTTCATCAGAGTGGAATGAGATACGTATTTCAGGCACTGTCAAGTAGTGATTTGTTTTCCTCACTTGTATTTATTCACTACTAGGAAAGATTATCGGGAGAATTGGAAGAGGGAGAGGGGCATTAGGAAGTAATTTTTTTTAAAGCATCAACTATTAAAAAAAAAGTTTACAATCAAGAGACCTGAGTTGAAATCCCAACTTCTGCACTGTAAAACTTGAACAAGCCATTAAAGCTGCAAGCTTCAGTGTTTTCGTGAAGAAAATATTTGCACTATTTCATGTGATTTTTTAAGATGAAAGCACTTTGTAATTGCTGAAATGCTACATAAATATGTTATTAGTTCATAATAGTGCAGTACTCTTTATATTTTATAATGAATTATGCCTCTACTAAAGTCCTGGCCTGATGCTTCACCATGGGATGGAGACGAATTCGTATTATTAAAGGCTATGCCTGCAAGTTCTTGGAGGTTCTATCAAATTGGGACGGTATCAAGTATAGATAGTTCCAAAGACTAGCTTAGCTAAGTCTGGGTGCATTATCGCAATAGTTCCTTACAAAAACAGGCAATATAAATATTATTATCTCTGCTTTACCAACAATGTTGAATTATCCAAATGATTTATTTGTGTTTCACCTTCCCCTGATTTCAAGATCTGACTTCGAGTAAGTACACAGGTTTTTTTTCCTCCTAGTTACAAATTCTTCTATAACAATTTGGTCAGTTCTTATTTCATTTAATTAAAACACGTATTGAGTACCAGTTATATGCAAATTATTATGCTAAAGATTAGGAAATGTACAAAGATGACAGCCCCAGCTATCTTAAGGCTTGTAATCAATTTCTTTAGTCAGAGATAACAATAGGTGTCAATAACAAAGGTGAACTTAAGTGTAAGATAAACTTATCCTTTAGTATAACTACAGAAGTTCTGGAGCCCCATCTCAAAACAACATATTTCCAGCAACTATGGCATAGTAGAGAATTATGACCTTGGAGTAATAAAAACTTGTATTTGAATCTTTCCTCTGATATTTCTTGGCTTGTGACACAGACAAGTCATCCACTTCTTTCTAATCCTCAGTTTCCTAGCTATAAAATCACAACAATAATACAGCACCCACCTCACAGAACTGTGTGAGGATCAAATGAGATCATTTTATAAACATTTTGCAAACCCTAAAGTATTATGTAAATATCAGCTATTATTATTATATTAGAAAAAAATTATATATCCATAAAACTTTATGACTGGAGGTCATATATAAAAAAAATAGAAAATACACAGAAAAAAACTGTGTCTATAGAACTTTATGACCTTAAGAGGTCAATGTTTCTCAAACTTGGTGTTTTATACAATGTGAATAATGCTTTAAATGAGAATATTTCATTTCTGGGTAACAATTTTCCCTCTAAAATATAAGTATTAAAAATATTTTATTATGGAGAGGATGACAAAAAAGAATGAAGAGAGGCAGCATGGCATAAATGACAGAATAACATACTTAGAACAAAAAGAGTATAAATCATTTTCCTTCATCTAGAAAACTGAAATGTGTAATAATATTTACACAATCTAATTCACAGGATTATTGGATGAATATAATTTGTAACCCTTAAGAGTATTATGTCAATAATATAAGTGAAAGGAACATTAAAAAGCAGACAAACTCTGAATAACTGTAAAAATCAGTCTTGGTCCCAAAGAACAGAAAATGAAAGATACCCCCCTCCCTCTTCTTGGCAGAAAGACAAAGGGACTAGGAAGTCAGAATGTCATAGACTTTCTCAGATGCAGATGTATTAAAGTAAGTTTTTGCTCAACTGTTTTCTTTGTTAGAGGACAGGTTCAACTCCCACAGGTGTGTGGGATACTGTATCCAAATACAAATGCAATGTAAAAACAAATGGCAACAATAAAACTTTAAGCATCACATTTGAGTTATTATTATTATACTTCTATTTTGCCCCAAAGTAGGCAAGGAAATTGCAGAGTTCTTTTAACAACTCCAAACATTCCCCTGAAACAAAGGGCTCATCTTCAAATACTAATATTCTTCCAGTGCTGTTGTTTTGGCTGTGTATCATAGAACACCACAACTGCTGAAGAAACAAGAGTTTAAGATGACCCAAGGGTCAATGAAGAGGCCCATGACAGATAAGAGTAGGCTGCAGGATATTACAAATCAGACTTACAAAGGAGAAGCGGTTATAAAATATATTATCAGAAAAGGAAAAAAAAAGATAGCTCAATCACATAGTGAGATGGAGGGATGGTGTGTGCAACCTGTATGTTCTGCTGCTATCTAAATGACATCAAGATAAGGCAAGAAAACCATCCAACTTGTACGGATTTCCCGAGTTGAATTTACAGGAAGACAAGGTCAATAGATACATGGGATGGGCAGGCATGGATGGGGTGCACTATTTGTTGGAGGGACTGCCTACATTGATGAAATCACAGATCCATTCAGGTATTAAAGTATTTTATCCCAATATTTCATTAGTCTCTAGAATCGCATATATTTGAGCTAGAAAGGAATTCAGAGATTATCTAGGCCATCCACTTCACTTTACAAATGAAAAAACTGAGGAAACCTAGAGGGCCTTGTCTCCACCATAACCCTATGCCAAAAAGTATAGTTTGGAAAACACTGATATAAGTATGAGCTCATTCTACAGAGGAGCAAACTTGGGTCCAAAAAAGTCAAATGACCCGACAGGGGTCACATTACTAGATAAGGTAACAACAGGTCTTTTCTCTCTACTAGTGCTTTTTCCTCAACTGTTTCATGTTTTAAGCATTCTACAGTACTTTTTACATGCATTACCCACATTCAGAAAGCAATACTACCAAAGATGCTTGCCTCATTATTAAACTTGTTCCCTCAGCAGTACATCCTTAAGTGAGTCAAACACACAAACATAAAAATACACAAGAAATTTTTTAAAGTATATTCACTTTGTACATACATGATTTCTCTAGGTTTCATTTTAACAGCAAAGGTCAAACAACACTTTCCTACTAATAGCAGAGAAAGAGGGGTAAGAAAATCCAGATTCTTATCTGGGTTCTAACTTACTGCATGATGGGACAAGTCATTGGTCTTAGTTTTCTGAACTGTAAAGTGAAAAGACTGAACATTACCCCTAGAAGACCCTTTTGGTTCAAATACTCCATGATTTTATGATCCCAATGGGATAGTCACTTTTTAATTTATCAGAAATAATTTTCAAGTCGGAATGGACTATAATTTCAAGATAATGCAGTTCCTTTTAAAACCACTTATCTACCAAAGTGCTAAATATTAATATTTTTCGGTTACCTTCTTTATTGATACCTTCACCTGTTAAAGTTGTGACCTTTGATCAGAAACTCCTAAATGTACATACTTTAATTATTGTCCACTGTGGGCTTCAGAGTTACTTAGGTTGAGAAAACTACACTGAATCAATTCATATGGTGTCCTATAAATTCTAATTTAAAAATCAAGATGTATAAACAAACAAGTTACACTTGTGTCCTTCAAATCTCCACTCTAAACTCCCCTCCTTTTTTTCTATCAAAAAGTATTTGTTTTTTAGACTATGCTTTGGGTAGCATTCCAATAACACAAATTTTATGAGCAAATAGGCATTTTCTCTCAAACTGCTCTTCCCTAATAAAAAATGGGAAATAGAAAAAGAGAAATAATGTTGCCAACCTGACATCTCAAAAACGATGACCACTAAATATTCAGACTCTTTGTTAGTTTCTCATATCTATGTGGTACTAATCTACTAAAATGTCTATCTATCTATTATAGAATTTTATAGAGCGAATTCAATATTTAAACCGGTAGATTAAGATAAAAAGATAATGTCGTGAATATGTAATGTCTCAAATAGTAATCATTCCCTAATTTATCAACTGAAAGTCAAGCTTTCATTTATTTGCTTCTTTTAAAACCAAGATGTGGCAAACTTCCACTCTAAAATTACGAATTACTTTATAAAACTTAATGACAACAGAAGACATTTTAAAACTTATTCCAAAAATAGCTGGACTTCATTTTCAGCACTAAATGTATTACTGAAAGTTATGCTTTTACAGATTTACCCAAAGTTTTCCCTAGGACAATGGAAAAAGTACTGGATTCTGAAACTTAAGATTTAGGTTGAAAGTTAGGCTCTGCCACTTACTCTCCATGTGACCTCAGTCAAGCACTTCACCTTTCTGGACCTCAAGGCTTGTAAAATGAAGGGGTTTAGACTGACCTCTGAAATCTCCTCCAGCTCTACAGCTATGATCCATTTCTAAAATCATGGGACACTTAAATAATACACAGAGTCTCAGAATCCATTAAGACACATGTAAAGCATCCTTTACAAGTGAAACTCCAGCCCTAGTTACAGACTTCCAGTGTGCAGTGATAGGGAGCCCACTACATTCTGTCCAATCCACTTCTGAACAGTTCTAATTATTAGAGAGCTTGTGCTTTTGTTGAACTGAGATTTGCCTTTCTACAACTTCTACTGCAAATCAATCCTCTAAAACTAAGCAGAACACAGTACTTCTTCAAATACCTAAACACAGCTATCATATTCTTATTCCTTCTCCAAGTCTTTTCTTCTTCAAGCTAAAACATTCCAGGGTCATTCAACCTCACTCCCACAGCAACAATTAGTTTCCCCTTACCTCTTCTAGGTACACTCTGATATAGCCCAGAACTAAACAGGACCACTAAATATATAAATGTCTTACCTTAAAAGTACATCATTCAAATCAAACACCTCTTACCCAGCTAGTATATTTTCATCTTTATCCTTATTTTCTAAATATTTAACTTATTCTAATGATTTCTATCTATAAAAACTACAAAAAATATAGCAATTAGAATAAACAGCATGAGGATTCCAGCTCACTCCTCCAACAATCTAACATTTTAAAGTCTCAAATTCATTACCTAATTTCAAAGGACTTCACATTCCCTAAAATTATTTAGAGTTACTTTAAGATGTCAGAATTTCTATACAGTATAGGGGCATTGAGTGAGAAAACTTATATAAGAAGATACATAAGAATGTGTCAAGCAGGTGCCCGTAGGTATAGAACAGTGTAGAAATCCTTTATTTCTAGAATTTCTTCTCTAAAGCTTTTTTAGATGCAATGACTGTGCAGGGAAATTCTTAGCCCCAACTTCGTGAGGATTTAAGATATTTGATGCTGTAAAATCCACAACAAAATACCTGTTAATACCAAAAAGAAAAACAGAACTAAAACCATGTAGAATGATTCTGATTCATAGAGCAGTTTTAAAAAAAAAATCTCCAATGATTAAAAAACTTAGAATTAAAATTTTCTGGAGTGTCAAGTTTTAATTTGATTTTTACCATCTGCTGGTTCTCTGGTAACCAAATGCTTCAAATACAGAGCCTATATAGTCTCCTCTTCTAGGTCCCCTAATTCTTTCACATTTTTCAAATGTAACTAAATAGAATTGGGGGAAAGATAGGTATAAGTGTGTATTTTTCCTTTTACCAGTCCTATGACTTTGTCCATGTGGAAATCTTTCAGTGAGGAACTTCCTTTCCATAACATAGTCTCAGAGCAATTTGCACAGGGTCACACAGACAGTATATCAGAGGTAGAACCTGAATGCAGGTCTTGCTGCTTCTGAGGTCAGCTCACTATCCACTACTTCAAATGACCTCTTTTGTGTGTCTCTTTAAAGTGAGATACCCATATCAAAAGTAAAGCTACCCCTTCACCACAATGTCTATACCCTTTAGTAGCTCATGTTATACACATTTTCCCACACAGCAGAATTTACTTCTATATCATACAATCCTAGAATATAAAATAGGGTCACATAGGCCAACTGGTTCAATGCCCTGTCTTAGCACTAAATTGCTCCAATTACTGAAAGCAGATCTAAATGCTGCTCATCAGTAAAAGGAAATAATATAAAATACAACTTTTGTGGGTTGCTTTTCCTTTTGTTTTTCTAGTTAAGAAACACAATTAAGCTCTGAGTTCTGCTGTTAAAAGGTACACTGTTCTTTAAAAGGCCTATCTTAAGACTTCGTGAACCTTAAATGGGGCCTGAAAGAAATGAATGACCTAGAATTTTTACATATTAGTGCTATGAATCAGAACTGTAATAATGCCACAGTAGCAATGGTAGAAATGCAATTAAGCTATAACTGTAAAAAACTCTCCAAGAATACGTTCATTAAGGGAGGAAGGGTAGAAGGAAATATACTTACATAGTGCCTTAGATAGCATTGAGTTGTACAAATATTTATCTCATTTGATCTTTATAACAACCCTGCAAGGTAACTGCTTTATTATCCCCATTTAACAACTGAGGAAACAAAGGAAAGCAGAGGTGAAGTGATTTGCCAAGGGTAACACAGATAGTAAGCATCTGAGGCCACATCTGAATTCAGGCCTTCCTGACTCCCGGCCCAGCACTGTATCCACTGCACCACCTAATTACCTCACTAAGCACCAAAACTAGCCAAATTATTACCCCAAGAATGTATATATCATTACAATACCATGTCCAGGTACAATCAACTAGAAAATTCTGAACAAATCCTAAATTAACTTTATGTTTAATTAATAATTAATACATGAACTCTATAATTAAGCTATCAATTGAATTCACAATATCAAGCCTTCAAGGGAAACCATTTCATTTTGAGGAAGAAATGTTTTCTTTGAACTGAAAAATTATCCACAGGAAAAGAAGATTTTGTCCTCTTTCCAAAGAGCAAACAAGATGATGCATTAGCAGACAACCATTTAAGAGAAACAAGCTTCCCTACTACCAAATCAGGAAATTACTTGTCTTGGCCAAGGCAGGTTGCAATGCAATAGTAATCTAATAAAATAGAACCTTAGGAAAGGGACCATCACAATTAGGCAGCTTCTGAAATGTGGATTAGAGGCTTCTTAATTAAAATTCTAAGCTATGATATCTACCAATATTATCATAATTAAAAATTTTGGATTAATCAAGTTGTTTATGATTCAGATGCCATTTAAAAACCAAACATTTCTTTATCTTTTGTAATCATAGATTTGAATGGTTTCAATTTCAACTACTTCAAAAATATTTGAATTTTCTCATAAATGCAGACTCTATAACATGCATTTATTTGTTGAAAAAGTAAAGCAAAGTCTTTTAAATGTTGAAGTCACTTACAAGTCACAGTCTGTCAACATTAATCACTTATATTAACTTTTTCAAAGTAGAACCAAGTGTTTATTATAATCACATAAAGGAATATTATAGATATGCAGTTTTATCCTGTTAGATATTTATTTTAAATGTACTAATAAAGACTATTCAACATGGTTTTCTTTCTTAATCATTTCCAAACTTATTTTTCAATACTTTATTTTTGTTAGATCTATGAAAGAACACTTTGTAAATAGTTTCAAGTTAGATCTATGTAAGAACACTTTTTAAATAGTTTCAAGTTTATGTGGATACAATACTTACATCATACTCTGCAGTTCAAGAGCAAAACTTGTAGATTTCCCTGTGGCTCTTCCGCTACTTGAGGAAGCAATAGCTGTCATCGGGCTAGCTGCAGTATTATTCATCTATATAAACAAAAAGAAGAAAAAAAGTTTGCAAAAGTGTTTTAATTGTAAATCAAAGCATATGAAGAAAGGCAGCAGTTGTAAAACTTTTAATAAAGCATGAATTATTTTAAATATCCTACTTAGTACAATCTACAAAAATCCTTTTTTGTTCATCAACACAAGAAAACTAGTCTGTCCTATTTTACACAATAAATGATTATAACTACAATATTCATTCAAGAAAGCAAATATCCCTTCAGGAGATTTATTTATATTTATTTATTATATTTATTTTTATACAAAATTCATTTAGGTAAGGAATGGAATTCTGGCAGAACACTTACTTGCTATCTGTATTGGTAAAGAGAATTTATATCACATCAGATGCCAAATCCTGTTGTTTCTACTTTATAGTGTCTCTTCTTTATATTCTCTCTACTCACACAGCCACAACCCTAGTTAAAGATCCATAATCACCTAGAATTCCACCTAGAATACTATAATAAACGTTCAATTAGTCTTTCTGCATCAAATCTTTTCCACTCCAATCCATCCTCCACCCAGCTGACAAAACGTTTTTCCTAACGTCTAGAAATGACCATGCCATTGACCTGCCCCACCCTCCCTGCTGCTTACTCTGACTGATAACTGGTCATTCCAAACTGATCTATTTGCTGTTTTACGCACTCCATTTACCTGCTCTGTGACTTTGGACTAGCTGCTCTCATGCCTGAAGAATTCTCCACCCTCACCTCTCTGCCTCTTAGAATTCCCAGTTTCACTCATGATTCAGCTTCTTCAGGAGGCCTTGACTTGTTTTCCCCCTCCCCTAACTCCACCAAGATGCTAGAGTGTCAAAATCTTAGGGCAGGAGTTCTTAATCTAGGATCCATTAACTTGCTTTGATTGCTTGGGGTTTTTTATATTTTCATAACTATATTTACATTTAAAAACATTACTCTGAGAATAATATTTTTATATGATGACTTTAAGGTTTACAAAGCACTTTACAAATATTATCTCATTTTATCCTCACAACAATCCAACCAACAAGAAGTATATGCTATTATCTCCATTCAACAGAGGAAGAAAATGAGGCACTGAAAAATTAAGTGACTGGGAAAAAGTCACACAGCTAGTAAGGATCTAAGGCCTGATTAAAACAAATATACAAAATAAATACAGGGTAATTATTTGGAGGTATCAACTATGGAGAGTTTTAAAAGACACTAGGGATTCTAACAATCTGTAAAGTTCAGGTGAGAGTATATTCTAGGCACAGGAGACAGTACAATAACATGACAGCATGGAGATGGGAGATGGTATATCATGTGTGGAAAACAGCCAAAAAAAATAAAACAAAATAAAATCCAAGGCCAGTGTGACCAGAGTATAAAGTAGAGAAAGGTAAGTAGTAAGAGTGAAAAGACAAGATGCGGCCAAGTTGTAAAAAGGATTTAAAAGATGAATAGGAAGTTTATATGTGATTTTAAAAGCTATAGGAAACCAATGGAGTTTATTGACTAAGAAAGTGAAAATGTTAGATCTCCACTGTAGGAAAATTATTTGATAGCTGTGTGGAAGATGGATTATAGAGGGCAAAGACTTGAATTGAGGAGAACAACCAAGAGGTTACTGCAACAGTCCAGGCAAGAGGTGATGAGATAGTGAGCATGTGAGCAGAGAAAAGGGGAAGGATGTAAGAGATTCTGTGGAGGTAGAAATGATATGATCTGGAAACAGACTGGATATGTGGGGTGACAGTAAGATGTCTAGGATAATTCTAATACTATGTACCTAAAGGAATGGAAAAATCCAAGTGTCCTATACAGAACAAGTTAATTCAAAAGCTGGAAGGAGATTGAGAGAAAGCTGAGTTTTATGATATGAGTTTAAATGCTTAAGAGACATCTTGTCTGGAACATTCAAGTGGCAGCTGGTAACGAGCAAATGTGGCTCAGTACAGAGAACAAGGCTGGATCTAAAAGTTTAAGAGTCATCTATGTAAAGATGAATATAGATTATTATTAAACCCATGGCAACTTACACAATCACTCAATGTGTATGTTTTTAAGGTATAAGAAGAAAAGGGAATGGGGTGAAGGAGGGAGAGAGGGAGCTTTATGAAGAGTTCTAAATATCAAACAGAAGGTTGGTTTATTGAGTATGGAAATGACGTGATCATTCCTGCACTGTAGGAAATCTAGGAAAATCATTTTGATGGCTGAATAGAGGATGAATGTAGTGAGGAGAAACTTGTGGAAGGCAGACCAACCTTATTGCAATAGTCAAGGCATGATGTGATGAGAGCCTATATCAGAATGGTGGCAGTATCAGACAGAATGGGACTATTTGAGAGACACTGCAAATGGGAAATCAACAGGCTTTGCCAAGAAATTGGATATGGGGAAGGAAGCATCTAAGCTGTGAGCCTGGGGAACTGAGAGTTGTCCTTGACAGTAACAGGGAAGCCTGGAAGGGGGAAGAGGTTTTGGGGAGAAAGATAATGAATTCCATTTGGGACATACTAAATTCAAGATATCTACTAGACATCCAATTCAAGATATCTGAAAAGCATAGACATATGAGAATGAACATCAGCAGAGAAGTTAAGGCTAGATAGGTAAATTTTAGAATCATTAGGATAGAATTCATAGGAACTGAAGAGATCACAAAGTAGTATAAAGGGAGAAGAGGGCCCAGGACAGTGCCACGTGGAACACTAACCCCAGGGGTTAGTGAGCATGACCCGGATAAGGATCCAGAAAAGGAAAGAGGTCTCTTAGACCAAGAGAAAATGATGCTGTAAAAACCTAGAGAGAAGAGAGTATCAAAGAGAAAAAGGTCACTGACAGCGTCAAAGGTTGCAAAGCACTGAAGAATAAGGACTGAGAAAAGGACATCCAATTTGGCAACTAGGAGAACACTGGTAACTTTGGTGAGAATAATTTCTGTGACTTTATAGAGTCTACAGTTGGATTGTAAGAGGTTAAGAAAGTGGGAGAAATGCAAGTACCTGTTTTAGTTGGGCTTGACCCACAAAGGGCAGAAAAGATACAGAATGATACTTAACAGAGATGAAAGGACTGAGGGAGGGTTTTTTGGGGATAGGGGAGAGGTGGATCTGTTTCTAGGCAGCTGGGAATAGAGATTTAAGATAAATGAGAAGGTAGTACACAGAGACTGAAGATAACTGAGAGATGGTAACAACAGAAGAGGCATTCTGTTGGAGAACAGGATCATTTGTGCAAGTGGATCCAATTCAAAGCAACTCCCTACTCACTTTCTAATCTTCAATCTCTCCGTCTCTTCTTACCTACCTACAAGCATGCCTATGTCTCCCACATCCATAAAATAAACCTTGCTCCATCCATCTACCTATCATTCAAATGTCTTCACCTTCTCAGATAAATTCCTTAGAAAAGCTATCTAAACTCAGTGCTCTACTTCAGGTCCACTCACTCTCTTCTAAATTCTCTGCAATCGGCCTTCTTATATTACTCAATTAAAAGTGCTTTCTCTAACGTTACCAATGATCTTTTAAATGTCAAAGCTAATGGCCTTTTCTCAGTCTTCATCCTTCTTGACCTCTCTGCAGCCTTGGACATTGTCAACCACAATCTTCTGCCTGATAATCTCTAGGTTTTCATGACATTGTTTTGTCTCCTGTTTCTCATCCTACTTCTCTTGACTGCTCCTTCTCAATGTCCTTTGCTACATCTTCATTCATGTCATGCCCTATCATAATGGATGACTCGCAAGGCTCTGTGTCCTGGAGCTACTTCTCTTTTCTTCTATCCTGCCTCACCTGGTGATCTCATCAGTTCCTATAGGTTCAGCAATCATCTCTCTGCAGATGATTCCCACATCTACTCATCCAGCCCTAGTCTCTCTCCTGAGCTCCAGTTTCATATCAGCTTCTGAACATCTCAAACTGCATATCGCATCTGCATCTCAAACTCAAATATATTCACAACCAAAACTCACTTTCTTTCCCCAAAAATCTCTTCTTCCCAATTTTCCTATTGCTTGCTATAGAGAGCACAACCTCCTCCTAGTCACACCCAAGTTTATGGTTGTCACCAATGACAACCTCAATATCATTCTCAACTCGCTCATACATCCCACATAGTCAATAAGTTATCAGTCTTGTCATTTCTTCACTCACAACATCTACTGTATGTATTCCCTTCTCTCCACTCAGACAGCCACAACCCTAGCTCAGGATATCATCATTTCTAACCTGGAGTACTGCAGCAACCTACTGGTTGGTCTCCCTGCCTCACGTCTCTCCCCTCTCCAATCTAATCCACCTTTCACTCAGCAGCCAAAGTCATCTTCCTAAAGTGCAGGTCTGATCATGTCACACCTTCCCCTTGCCCAATAAACTCCACTGGCTCCCTATCATCTCCAGGATCAAATATAAAATCCTCTGTTTGGCATTTAAAGCCAATCACAACCTGATCCCTTCCTACCTTTCCAGTATTCTTAGACTTTATTCTCCCCTTTACTTACTCTATGATCTAGCCACACTGGTCTCCTTGCTGTTTCTCACACACAACACTCCATCTGCCCACTCTATGCCTTTTCACTGGTTGTCTCCCATGCCTGGAATGCTTCTCTCCCCATCTCCACCTCCTCACCTTCCTGGGCTTCTCAGCTCAAATTCCACCAGTTTCAGCACTTCCAGATCTTTCCCCCCACATACACATCCCCCTTTTTTTCACTCTGAGGTTACCTTTCATATCCTCTATATAATTTTGTACGTACACAGTTATTCACATGTTGTCTTTCCCAGTAGATTTTGTGCTCTACAAGAGCAGAGACAATGTTTTGGCTTTTCTCTGTACCCCTAGCACTTGATGGTGTCTGGTACAGAGTAAGTGCCTAATAAATGCTTACTCACTGACACTTTTGACAAAACCACAACTTTTTGGTGCAAGTGTTTCACATTAGAAGCACTGATGGTGAAAGGAAAGTATCTAATAATACTTTCTTGAAACTATGGCCATCCTTCCCAAATTATTTAACTTACAAATCAAACAGGTGTATGGTATTTTTTTCAAACTCTTTAAAATAATTATTTCCCTGGACTATAGTTTTGCTTGATGTTTGTGATAATTAGTTTTTTTGTATATTAACTTCTTTACACATCAAAGTCCTATCACACAAATGCTTTATTTCCTTTCTTCAAGACATTAAAAAAAAGTCAGTCAAAAGCAGAAGCACTCAAGTCAATTTTCTCTAATAAATACAGTTAACATGGAACTGAAAACCTACTGTAATCTTCTCAACGGGTTAATGTCCTACAGTTGTTATAGCTTTCCAATTGAAATGCAGCTGTTTGCCATATTCTGCAAACTGAATTCAGATGTGCAGATTGGGGCAGAGATTACTTCAACATGCAGTAGTTTAAATATGAACCCTACTAAGCAGAAGATCAGTTCTGATCAACACTACTTAAAACCAGTCATTATAAAAATATTTTATCTATGTCACATTTGTAAATTTTCCACTGAAGAAAATCTAGCATTTGTATTTTAATTTAAAAGAACTGAATTTTGAAAGAGGTGGCTTTTATACTGAAAATATTGCAGTAAAATAATTTTATTTTATTAAATTTAGACTATCTGAGCAGTTGATTTATCAAACACTCTGAATATGTGACTGCATTTAATTGGCCACTCTATTTTTGATAATTAACATAACCTGGAACAAAGACAAGTAATCATAAAGAAATTTTTAAACTTAAATATACTAGGACCCTGATTTTCATAGTTACAGCCATTTTCTACTTCTCTTTAACAACAATAAAAAATAGGTCAAATCCATCTTCCTACCCACTTATTAAGAAATAATGCATACAGGATGTCATTATTTTTTCTTTTAAGGTGGTGTAAACATATGAACCACTCCTGAAGTAAATTAATTCTGTAGACCTACATAATGGTTCTAGTTTTCTGTTGTAATAAGAGTCCCTTCTTAACAAAACTTGAACTTTACATGTGATTTTTTTAATAACTATGCCAAATGTTTAATAATCAAAACATTATTTCTTCAAAAAACTTCTAAAAAAAGAAAGGAATTCACTGTAAAGAACTTAGTAAATCTCAGTGCTACATAAATGCCAACTATTAATATAATTACTTCCTAGTTATATTTTGTGGACAACTAATAACAATTCAGGCTTGCAATGCACCTGCCCTATTGTAAAAAATCATAACAAGCAATTCATATCACTGAGTAGTCAAGATGAACCCTTTTATAATATCTATTCATGGCCAGAATAGTAATAACAATTTTAGTTTAATGAATTATTGAATATAAGCATAAAGGCTTCCATCCCAGTAAAATAGATCTCATCATAGCAATAAATATGTGATACACATAAATTATTACAACTGTATCAAAAACTCTACTTATGGATAGCTAACTATACTTCAGTGAAGCACTACTGCCTAATTTGAACCCAGTCTCTAGAACAAGACCTTACATTACAAACAACAAAAATCATTACCATCATAAATAAGTAGATCCAAGATGATTTTCTGAAGAACTCAAATATAACAGGAGGGAGCAGGAATATGAATAAACATAACAGTAATTCAAAAATAACTTCTCTGGTTTTGGAATCATGTTGAACACATTTATCTTCCTGGGTTTTATTCTTCTGAAAATATTAAAATTATTTAATCAGTCTAAATATGTCACAGTTGACCCCATTCCCAAATCTGGCATGTTCAAAATTGATTTCAGAATACAACAAAAAGTAACGCTACAAAAATAAATTTAACATCTGTACTTGACTGAAAGAAATTTGGAAAGCAAAACCCTTCCATGAAAAATATTTTTTACACAATAATTTTGTGTTATTTCTCAATGCATGTTGAGGTAACATACCTGTATTTGTTTTTCTTCAATACATGTATCATTTTAGGCATGTACCTTATATTTAAGAGCAGCCTACAATCACATTAATAAGGTAGTCTTTCTTAATTGACCATATGAGTAGAAAGTGAAGACAGTCAAAAGCTGCTAGACATTCTATGAAATGGGCTCAGAATTTTAAATTCACTGATAAGCCAAAAGAGTTGATTATGATTAGATTATAGATAAAAATTAATAGCTGTTGAGTTTTCCTTAACTCATAAATCTACTAAGGATAAAATTACATAATAAATATGAAAGCACTTGAAAAACAATGCATTTTAAAATTTATCAGCCCTATCACTCATAGACTGTAATTATAGGTATAAAACTTGGAGGGAATTAAATTTAACTTGTGATTTAAGTGGCTAAAGATTTCAAATGATCCAAAAAAACCAAATACCAACTCTCCTAATGGAATTAGTAAAAGTACTATTTTAAAATAATATCTAAAGATCTTGTTGTACAGGAAAACCACTGTTTTCACCCATATCCTACCCATTCACTTACACCATTACTTATATTCCTCATCTTAAAATATCCTCATCTTGCCCTTTTTGCATACCTATCCAAACTCTCTCCTTTGAGGCTTTTTATTTTAACCCATTTCCCCCAAACAAGCCATCTCCCCTTTTTAATTCACCTATTTTTACCTACGGCAATTAACATTCATGGCAACATTTTACTTATCAATAACCTAGGCTCATCTTTGACTCTTGCTCTCCTATATCCCTTATATTCAGCCACCAAGTCCTGTAACATTTTCCTTTGAAACAAATATCATTCAACTCCATCTTTTCCTTTCCACTTGCACTGAAAACACTCTAGTCCAGTATCTTACTACAAAAATAATCTGGTCTCTCTGCTCCAACCACCCTTATACAATGATTTTAGATTGACTTTACCAAGACACCTTTAATCAAGTCCTACCCCTACTCAAAAATATCCAGTAGTACAGAACTGACCAACGAATAAAAATCAAACTTCTAAACCTGAGATTCAAGTCTTTCTACAATCTATCCCCACCTATCAAGCCTACTCCACTTGATTCAGGAAAATTTCTTAACTATACCTCAAATCTGCTACACATTGTCAATTTTTATTCCTTCTCTTCCTCACAGCTATAATTTCTTCATTAGTGAACTGTTAACCCCCTCCATGAAGCCTTCTCTGGCAAATCCAGCCCACAATATGATCTCTCTTTACTGAGCTGTGATAGTAAGGAGTATACAATTCATTTTTCCTTCCTATGTTATTTCCAGAAAAAGTATATAGTCTCCCAATGAGGCTGTGTTCTTCCAGGGCATACTTTTAGTCTTCTTTTCTATCTTACCCCAGTCCTAGAATTTAGCACATTGCTAACTCAAATATAAACCACTCAAATACCTATTGAACTAAACTGACAGAAGCTTTTTGATTAAAGGTGGTTAAAGTCACACAGGGATGAGAAATTAAAAGTATAAAGAGAAAATTAAAAGTATAAGAAAAACATGGATTATTTTTGAAGAAAATAAGTACAATTAATATTACCGTAGGATACATGTCTTATGCCTATAATAATAATAGCTGACATTTATATAACACATTAAGATATACAAAGGGCTTTTACACATATCACCTTATTTAATCCTCATAGCACCTTACAGAGTAAGTATTACAAATATTACTATCCTCATTTTAAAGATAAGGACACCGAGGTTCAAAAAGCCCATGCTCACATACTGGTGTTTTAAATAAAAGTTCAAACCCAGTTCTATCAAGCCTCTAAGTCCAGTACTCTTTCCAGTACTGTCACACAACACTTAATTCCCCATTATAACCGATATACAACCAATAAGGAAGTTCACAGAATTACAGATTTGAACTGGAGGTAAATCGTAGAGATTATCTAGTCCAGAGGTGTCAAGCACATAGCAGGCACACACAGCCCACAACACTCCTGAGTGCAAACCAAATTAAAATGTAACTGGAAAATATTTATCAAAACAAATAAAAATACAATAAAACATAGATAACATTTACATTTTTAAAATTAAGTCAACACACAGCTCTCCAGGAATTCTTATATATATGGACCCATTTCTACTTCAGTTTGATACCACTGATCTTTCATTTTACAGGGGAAGAAACTAAGGTCCAGAGAAATGACTCACTCAAAGTCATATAAAAATTGAGAGTTGAAATTTGAACCTGGGTTATCTGACTCCAAATTTGGCAATCTTATCAACTATACCACACAAACTATTTCTGAAGTAGGGACCAGTTTCTGGAATGGAAATTATAGGAATTTTAGCAGAAATTGATCATTCCTCTATCTTTGAAAATGAGAGGGAAAAGGAAAAAAAGGAAAGGAAAGCTGGGCACAGTCAGCTCCCTAAATTTAAGAAGAGCTTATTTCAAAGGGTTCAAAGGAAGAATTAGTGTGACCTTTGGACTAAAATTCTCTAAGGAAACTAGGATAGGCTTTCAAAATTACAATCTGAAGCCAAGTAGTGAAAAAAGAGGAATTGTCAAAAGAGAAGAATCTGGATGCAGAGTGCCGCATTAAGAGTCAGAGGACCTGGGTCCAAATCTATCTAGTTCTGCTTTTTACAACCTTGTGACCCTGGAAAAATCATTTCATTTCCCTGATCTTAAGAGGGGTTATTCCCTCATCTATAAAATGGGTTAGGAGGTATTTGTTCTAAATAATTTCTCAAGTTCTCTCTAGCTGTAAATCTATGATCCTAAGATTTTATAAAGACATATAATGAAAATGGCATCCAGGGAAGGTATTGAAAAGTGAATATAAAAGCATGGCATGGTCTTGTAAAAAGAACAGTTTCAAGATGGCTAAAAGTTCAGAATGATCTGAAGTTAATAACAAACACCAAGAACCAAGAAGGCCCATTTAGTGACAGTGAACAAAAGAAAAAAAGATAAAGGAATAAAATCTATCTGCTGTTGAAGGGTATAGAGAGAATGGAAAGAATAGAACAAAAATGGCAGAAAGGGAGTTGACAGCCAAAATAAGTAACAAAATGTTAAGAGAGAACCTAATTACCTCTGATGAGTTCAGATTACAGAGAAGATCTACAGTCCAAAGTAACAAAAGGACTAAGGGATATGATTCCAGAGCCGTTTGTGATATTCTGAAAGATTTTACATTAGCGGAAGTTCTACAGTGCTAGAAAAATGTAAATTCTGTCTCAATTAAAAAATGAGAAAGAGCACAATCAGAAAACTATAAGCCAAATAAATTTAGCTTTGATTTCTGATAAAACACTATATTATTAAAGGGATGGTTTTTGTTGAATCATTTCAGTTGTGTATAACTCCCTGTGATCCCATTTTTGGATTTTCTTGGTAAAGATACTGGAGTGATTTTTGTCATCTCCTTCCCCAGCTCATTTTACAGATGCAGAAACTGAGGCAAACAAGGGTAAGTGACTTGCCCAGAGTCACACAGCAAGTGAGCATCTGAGGTTGGATTTGAACTCAGGTCTTCCTGACTCCAAGCCTGTAGTTCTTACCCACAGTAGCATCTAGCTGCCCAATTCTAGCAAAACTCTCTATTATTAAAGGGATAGTTAATGAACATCTAAGAAAAGGAAACGATGATAACAGAAGTGTACTGGCTTCATCAAGGTCCTTTGACATCAGACTAATCTCATTTCCTAAATTTAGACTGGTGTTATAAGGAGAATACTAAAAAATAGTTTACCTATATTTCAACAAAGTATCTATTTCTCTCTTATTATTCTTGTGGTCATGAAGGAAGTGGATGTGTGCAAGACTACAGTACAATCAGGATTGAAAATTGGTTGAATGACTACACTTAAAAAATATGGTTCAATTTAAACTTTAAGGAATATCTCTAGTGGAATTTCTCTTGGGCCCTAGGCTATCTAATAATGTTATTCATCATCTGAATGAAGACAAATATAATCTGTTTATTAAATTTTAAAATGACATATAATTGGAGGGAAGCAATAATACAATGGACAAAACAGCCTGGGTCCAGAAAGATCTTAACAAATAAAAGCAATGGGATGAGAAAAAAAAATTAACTTCAAAAGTTGAAGATGGAGAAGTTATAGCTAGGTAATAGGTCATTGAAAAAATATATGGGGGTTATGCTTGTCTGGAAATTTAGTTTAAGTCATAGTTCATTTCACAGCAGCAAATAAGTTAAGAAAAGTTGATGTTCTACTAAGAGAAGTATTGAATACACAAGAGGAAATGCCAGTGCACTTTGCCTTGATCAGACTATAATGATAGTATCGTGTTTAGTTCTCAGTAATTAATACATTTTAAAGATGATATTAACAAGTCTGGAGATCATATAGAATGGTGGCTTTAGACTATGTTATATGAGGATCATTTGGAGGGATGTTTAGGGTGGCAAAGATAAGACTCAGTAGGGATATGAACAAGTATTTAAAGGGCTGAATTCAACTTGGTATCTTTAGCCAAGGAAAGAATTAGGAGAAACTGGTGAAAGTTGCAGAGACACAGGTTTAGGCTTGATGTAAGAGAAATAATAATTCTAATAAAAGAATCTAAATAATTCCTAACTATTCAAGCTAACTATGCAAAAGTGAAATGGGCTACCTCAGAAAGTATTAGGTTTTCCCTCACTGGAGGTTTTCAAGTAAAGGTTGAATGAACACTTGTTGAAATATAAACGTCAATCCCAGTTAATTCTAGTGCCTTCCCTCTGTTAATTATTTCCTATTTATCCTTTATATAGCTTTCTTTGTGTACATGTGTTTGCCTGTTGTCTTTATGTTGTAAATTCCTTCAAGGTAGGGGTTGTTTTTTGCTTCTTTCTGTATCCCCAGAGTTTAACAAAGTGCCTGACACGTAGGGCACACTTGATAAATGTTTACTATTTGATAGAAGATTCTTATATAGTAACAAATTGGTCTACTGGGTTCTGTGGTCTCTTCCAACTCCAAACTGCTGTAATTTCTGAGACTGCAAACACTATAAGACCACAGAGTTTCATATTAGGCTAAAATATTCAATATTTGACCATGCTTAAAAGGGTATTTTATAGTGTTAAAAAGTAGAAGATATGAGAATAGTTGTTTATATATAAAAAACTATCTTAAAACATTTAAAATGTTTCTATGTGAAGTATCTTATTTTTAAAATTCTGGGATCTTACTGGATATATTTAAGAAAAGTATGTCATCGATTATAATTTTAGTGCAATCAGAAATGTCCAGGTCCTGCAAGAATGAGGGGCTTATTTGAAACAGGCAGAAGAGAGCATGACTGGAAGATGAGCAATCTGTCGGACTCTCATTTGTTCCTCAACCAAGGTTTCCTTGATGTAATCAAGGTCTGAGAGAAGGTCAGGAAGTTTGCAGGGCTGGTCAAAAACAAATGGGTAATTCCACTTATCAGAAATCAAGCACTTCACTTCATAGAGTCTAGGGCTAGAAAGAACCTCTGAAGTCATACAGGGAGATGGAATAACTCTCCCTTTTTTTTCTTTTCTGGTGAAGACAGCTCTTTTCATGGACAAAGAAACTGAAGCCCAAAGAGAAGCAATGGCTTTCTCAAGGTGAAACACCTGATTATTGGTAGGGCCAAGACTAGAACCTAGTTCTTCCAACTTAAAATCCAATATTCATTCCACTGAATTACACTTGCCTTCTAAAAAGGTTATTCAGCAACAGCATTCCAAAGACTACTAGAACTGGGACATCACTATCATCTGGTTCTTCCAACATCCTTCATTTTACAGGGCTTTACTAATGACTGAAGAAGTTGCCACTGGACTTAAAACTGAGGAACTGCCAACATTTGCTCAGAAAGAATGAAGACTCATGACCCATAGATAAGATTATGAGCATTCCTTTTCTTCATGTCCACACTTTCATTGAAAAAGCCACCAAACATCCAAGATGTAAAAATGTTTCCAGAACTGTCTCCCAAAAAGTAAGAGTCACAATGCTAAGCAGAAACCCCTGGCAAAGGTACCCCTGTGCAGATTTTTGAACAATGGAGTTTCTCATACAAGTGTTCTAGAGCACAGAACTAATGATCAGGACTAAGGGTCCCAAATTATATGTGCTTCTGTTCATCAAAATAATCAATGGAAAAAAGAATCCCTTTCTGGAGGATGGTACAGATGAAATTCAACTATTCCTAAGTTGTTCTTACTGTTGCCTCTGAAGTTTCTTTAAAAAATGCCAATGGAATGTGCCCTCTTCATTACAGAATACAGATAAAGGTATTATAACTCTTTAAACATCAAATAAGATGCTTTAATTAATGACTTCAGTGTGAAAAAATCACATTCCAGTCTAAATGGGTGGAAATGAAACATGCTCATTTAAATGAATAAACAAGTTAGAAAGTTTTTAAGTTGTCATACCCACACAAACCACACCTTTCCTCCTTCGTGTTGTATATTTACTTTTATTTTAGTGATTTTGGAGGAGTTTGATGTTTGTAGAGAGAAGGAAGGGGAGTTACTCATTAATTTCTATATAACAAGTCACACCCCACAAAAAAAGCTACAATTCCTCCCACCTTCTATAGCAGCTAATTAATCAGAATCAAATGTTCTCCAACTATACTCTAAATTACTTATAGTCAGGTATAATGCCTTATACAAGCAGTACTAATTTCCACCACAATCACTGTCAGAATCCACATCATACAGGAGAGACTGCCATGAAGCAAATTCTATCTTCCCATAGGAACAACGTGATAATTTAGAGTTTTACTCCTCACCAAGGATATCAAATAAATCATATATTATAATCAAAATTTCAAAGGAGTAAATATACCACCACAAGTTTATAACTTTTAAACTAATAAAATTATTGTCATAGAACATGGGAATAAATGAATTGTATACAATGCTTCTACAAGGGACCGAAAATTACTATATAGTATACATTCATGGCATAAAAAATACACCCCTACTTATATCATAAATTGAACCTAAAACTTGTCTGCTACCTATAATAAACACTGAACATTTAATTAAAATGAGTGTTAACTGAAAATGATTTTTAGGAAATGATCTAAATGTTTCAAGTCTCTTCAAAAACTGTACAAGTTTAAATGGTTTTTTTTTTAACTATGCTGTAACATTGCTACTTAAGAAAATGGTCTATATGTATCTATCTTTATTCCCTCTTACCACAGAGACCTGCACAAAATAGAGACTTAACAGATGTCTGTTAAACTGAATTCCAAGTAAGACATTAAAAATGCTTTTTGCAGTAGTTATTTATGCATGTATCTTATTTCTATTAGGCCTTAAATTCCTTGAGAGACGAAACTAAACTCTCTCACAACTATGTATCCTTCAAAATACCTAGTCCAATGTCTAGAATACAGCAATACTCCAATAGATTTGTGATATCACTGTCTAGGAATCAGGAGATCTGGGTTTGGTTCCTGGCTCTGTCCATAACTAACTACAGTATATAATTGTATCTAAAAAACAAAGCATGATCTAGATGATCATTAAGGTCTCTTCTAGTAATCTAAGTCTATTATTTATAGAAAGATGAGGAACTTGCAGACTCACAGTCACATGTGCCCTTCTAGGTTCTTAAGAGCAGTCTTTTGACTGAACTCAAGTTGTATAGAACAAATCCTTTTATTAAGGGAATTTGTACTGTGAAGTTTGGATTCAGTCAAAAGGCCACACTTGAGGACCTAGAGGACCACATGTGGCCTTGAGGCCACAGGTTCCCCACCTTCAAGGACTATATAATCAATCACACCAACTTTAAAGATGAGTGTGGCAAGGGAAACGGGAAAAATTAATATAAAAATTTTAAATAAAAAAAAATACAAGAATTAACATCTGTTCTTCAGAACCCTCCGAAATTGAACAGACAAGAGGAAAAACCTAAAAATTAGAGCTATTCCAAAATGGAATTGCCTTAGGAGATTCCATCTCACTTACTAAATGACCACTTGTAGTTATATTATGGAGAATATCCTTGTTCAGATGCAAGGTAAACTAGATGGCCTCTAATACGCCCCCTAATTTCATGAGTCTGAGATTCCTGATCTCTCTGACAGAATCTCCAAGACAGGCAAAAAGCAGTGTCTTGACTAAATAGCTCTTGCTTTTGATTTCAGGTTTTTGGTAGAAACTAAGGAATGAATAAAGGTGACACAATAAATAATTCATAAGGATCACTGGATTTGGATCTGGAAGAGACTTTACAGATCACCCAAGCTAACTTCTTTATTTTATAATGGAATACTGGAATTAAATGCTTGATCTTACACCTAAATCTAGCATTAATTTGTTGCATGATCTTAGGAAAGTAAGTTACAACCATATTGTTCCACAATTTATCTATTTATAAATCACAGAAAACATCACTACATAATTTGAACTATCATATTCGAATGAAAAAAAATTTATAACTAATTACTAAGCAACTATTACCATCACCTAAGGCAGGAAATTTTCAAAAAATTTAGCAAGAATTTTCTAATTTCATTATAACAGACCTTGAAGGAGAAAGGCCCTTAAAAGTCATCTAATCCAACTTATCACCCCCTGCAGATAGACAGGATAGATAATCTGACCAATGTAGACCATCTATACATGTGTATATGAATGTACGTATACGTAATGCACGTGTACACACACACAATATTCCTAAAAGTTATCAAGTCTCTGCATAAATTCAACCAGAGACAGGCAGTGTCCACAAATCACACACTGTCATTTCTCAACATCTCTACTTGCTGGAGGAGTCTTTATATTGAGCTACAATCTGTCTCCTGATAATGTGTGGTCTTAGTTCTTTCCCCAGAAGCTACAGAGTAAGTCTAATCATTTCTCTTCTATATAGTGCCTTTCAAAAATTTGAAAGTAGACATCATGCTCCATTCCCTGCCTTGCTTTAATAGAACAGGATCATCAAAGGTAGAAGGGCCCTTAGGAACCATTAGTCTTCTATCCAAAGCAATTCATCAACTGTTCACCTCATATGACAAAGTATTTCAGGTTCCTCATGATTTCTGAACACTTCAGTTTATCATCTGTCTTTTAATGCAGGTTCAGAACTGAATATAGTATTTCAGAAACAGTCTGATCAGTATAGAGGATGTATTAACAAAGGAATTTTTGATGCAAAAAAAAAAACCCCAACTCTGAGCTATAATTCTTCTCCAGAGTTACCAATAATTTCTTAAATGTCAAAGCTAATGTCCATTTCTCAGTATTCATCCTTCTTGACCTCTTTGCAACCTTGGATATTGTCAATCACCCTCTTCTGCCTAATAATTTCTAAGTTTTATTTTCTCTCCTGTTTCTCATCCTACTTCTCTGACTGCTCCTTCTCAATGTCCTTTGCTACATCTTCATTCATGTCATGCCCTATCATAGTGGATGACTCACAAGGCTCTGTGTCCTGGAGCTACTTCTCTTTTCTTTCTATCCTGCCTCATCTGATGATCTCATCAACTCTTATAGGTTCAGCAATCATCTCTCTGCAGATGATTCCCACATCTACTCATCCAGCCCTAGTCTCTCTCCTGAGCTCCAGTTTCATATCAACTTCTGAACATCTCAAACTGGATATTGCATCTGCATCTCAAACTCAAATATATTCACAACCAAAACTCATTTTCTTTCCCCAAAAATCTCTTCTTCCAAACTTTCCTATTGCTACAACCTCCTCCTAGTCACACTCAAGTTTATGGTTGTCACCAATGACAACTTCAGTATCATTCTCAACTCGCTCATACATCCCACAGTCAATAAGTTATCAGACTTGTCATTTCTTCACTCACAACATCTACTGAATACATTCCCTTCTCTCCACTCAGACAGCCACAACCCTAGCTCAGGATATCATCACTTCTAACCTGGAGTACTGCAGCAACCTACTGGTTGGTCTCCCTGCCTCACGTCTCTCCCTTCTCCAATCTAATCCACCTTTCACTCAGCAGCCAAAGTCATCTTCCTAAAGTGCAGGTCTGATCATGTCACACCTTCCCCTTGCCCAATAAACTCCACTGGCTCCCTATCATCTCCAGGATCAAATATAAAATCTTCTGTTTGGCATTTAAAGCCAATCACAACCTGACCCCTTCCCACCTCTCCTGTATTCTTAGACTTTATTCTCCCCTTCACTTACTCTGTGATCTAGCCACACTGGTCTTGCTGTTCATCACACACAATACTCCATCTCCCCACTCTGTACCTTTTCACTGGTTGTCCCCCATGTCTGAAATGCTCCCTTTCCCACCTCCACCTTCTCACCTTCCTGGGCTTCTCCAAGATTCAGCTTAAATCCTACTAGTTTCAGGAGGTCTTTCTGGGTCCTTACCCCCACCCACACATCCCCCTTTTCTTCACTCTGAAGTTACCTTTCATCTACGTTATGTAATTTTGTTAGCTCTTTGAGGACAGAGACAAAGGTTTTGCCTTTCTTTGTATCCCTAGCACTTAAAGTCCCTAGGACACAGTGCAACTTGATAAATGCTTGTAGTCAGTTAGATGACCTGGTCCCACTATCCAAATAGCCCTGAGACCTTGGAGAAATCATATTTTCTCCAAGTCTCACTTTCACATTTGTAGTAGGTGAATAATGATACCTGTGCCACATATGTCACAGAACTGTTACAAAGATAAACAAGTTTATAAGATCATACATTTAGCACTGGATATGACCGTAGAAGTAATCTAAATCCAGGTCTCCTTTTTACTGACAGAAAACTGAAACCAGACAGGTAAAATGCCCAAGACCACACCAAGAGTAACAGAGTCAGAATTTGAACTCAAGTCCTCTGACTCCTGGTCCAGTGTGCTTTCCACTTCACTATGCTAATATTGGTAAAGAATTCTATAAAACATAATGCCCTATTTTTGTACCACTCAAGTCCTACTCTTACACCTTGTAGTGTGGGGGTATTGATTAGGATTCTTGTGAATCAAATCAGTAAGCATTTATTAATTTTTAAAAGACTATGGAACAGACCACAAGATGTGAGAAGCGTAGCAGCAAGCTGTAAAGCTTTCCAGTATAATAATATCTTGAAGTCAGGGAGCTCCCTTTTTGTGCTGGTATCCCCTAGAATCTAGCACAGTGATTTGCATAAAGTGGTTATTTAATATTTGTTGAACTATATGAGTATGGATCCAGTGACATATCTGTCCTTGTTTGACTAATCAAAGTTTAATTATTAGACAAAAGGGTTACAAATTTCCTTTTGCAGTCATGCCACAGTCAACCTAATAAAGCTAGAGGAGTAAATACTTGCATTTGGATAAGGATGTAAAGACACACTAATCAAAAGAGACAATCACAAGACCTATTTTCAGGTTCTTATCACTCTTAGCAGGGATAATAGCTTATTGCTCTCCCTGCCTCAAGACTTTCCAATCTATACTTCCCACTTTCAGCAAAGTGATATTCCTTAAGAGCAGGCCTAACTTTGTCACTCATCGAACTCCAATTGGTCCCAACTGCCTCTAGGATCAAATATAAACTTCTCTATTCAGATTTTAAAACCCTTCATAACTTGATCACAACCTTGTTTTATTGCACGTCACTTAACTTTCCACCTTCTGCGCTCCGGACAAACACGCCTTCTTGCTACTCTTACAAAAGGCCATTCCATCTCTACCTGTCTTGGTCAAGGATGTTCTCAGGCCTGGAATGCATTCCTTCACCTCCCACAGGCAAAGTCCCTGATTTGCTTCCAAAAGAAGCCTTTCTAGATCTCTTCCCAGCTGCCCTCCTCTAGCCTCAAATTATACTTTTATAATATACTTTTATACTTTTGTATATACTCATTTGCCCCTTCCCCTTGGAATGCAAACTCCTTGAAGGCAGGGTAGGTTTGTGAAGTCAGAACCTAAAGCACAGTACTTGGCATACAGTACGATTGTAATAAATGTCTGCTTAAGGCACTGAAAAAATTAAGGGAGTCCAAAATTTCACAAACTTATCACCCGAAGACAAGAAGGGCATAGGACTCGGGAGTCAAGGGACCTGGGTTCAACTGTCACCTCTGCCACTTACTACGACCTTCGTGACCCTGGGCAAGGCATTAAATCCCTCTGGCCTCCCTTTCCTAGTCTGTAAAATCAAGGGATCCCCTTCCAGCTCTCCATGTATATAACTATCTTCCTCGCCCGGGCAAAGTCTCTTCACTAAGTGCTCACAAGAGCCAGGGCCGTTGCCAACTACGACTTCCCCTGGTCCAGACCGGCCCGTCGGTCCCGCTTCTGGGTCCAGAGCAGATGCTCGGAGCCAGCACACCCACAGGGCAGCCCTCGCTCCCACGTGAGCATCCCCGAGCACAGGGGACGGGGAGACTCGAGGCGCCCCGAGCGGGGGGAGGGGCGGAAAGGGGGCGGTGCGAGCCTCCGGGGCAGGGGGAGAAGGGGGCGGTGCAGAGGCTCCCCGCGAAGCCCGGCGCCCTCTGGCCAGCCCCGGGCCCGCGCCGCTCCTCGCCCCTCGCCCCCCCACCCCGGCGGCCGCGGCTCCAGGAGGTCGCAAGGCGTGCCTCACTCCGCCTCCCTCCCGGGTCACCACCAACGTCCTCCCCCCACCCCCCACCTCCCATCCCCCTCCCTCCGCATCTCCTCGCCGCAGGCTCCCTCCCCCTCCAACCTCTGCTTTAATGAACCCTTGGAGGGGCGGACGGACAGACGGACAGCTGCGAGTCCTGCGCCGCGGAGGTGGGGACGGCCGAAGCTGGTGCTGTTCCCGCCGCGGCTGTCCAGGACACTCTTCCGGGGGGTGGGGGGAGGGGAGTGTAGCAAAGGAAAGGGGGCGACCGAGGCCGTGAGAGGGTGGATGGGGGGAACAAGATGGCGTAACCTCTGCTCTGGTGGGGGGGGAGGTGCGCGGTTTAGACTGTGATGGGGAAGGGGTAGAAGCAAGAGGGAACGACTTAGGACTCCCCAAAGCACAGACCTACAGAGCACGGAGGCGCGGGCGCATGCGCCTTCCCCAACGAGCGTTCGCTGCTATCTCTGGAGCTACTTCCGCCACGCTTCTGGAGGCGGGGGGCGGGCCTGGGAGGCGCGCGGGGGCGGTGTGAGAGCTGGAACCCGCCGCCTGTGGCCAAGTTCATCGGGCGCCCGCCCCGACCGGGCGGTGGTGGGCGGGTGCTTAGATTCGCAGGGAGGTAGCTGCGGGAATGGGGGGGATGGAAGTGTTTGGGCGTGGGCCCCTAAGGAAGGGTCGTGGGTTTTCGAGGAATTGGATGAGGAATTAGAGGAAATGATTGAGATTCTTGTGAACCAATCAGTAAGCATTTATTAAACGCCAGCTGTGTGCCAGGCGCTGTGGTGAGCCTGGACGGATCCAGGCTGGACTCTTGGGCCTGGGACCCGAGGGTAGACTGAGGCTGAGAGTACAGGGAACTCCTGCTGGCTGTTTGCGCCGAGAATAAAACGAGGTGTAATGACTAGAACTGGGGAGGGCCTGGGTTCAGTACCTGCCTCCCCTCAGCTTCGTAAAAATGAAGGGTCTCTAAAAAACCTTATGCCGCTAAATCCACTCTTCCCCCATCTGCCTGGCCCTGGAGCTAAAATGGGGAAGTAGTAGGTGTGGCATAGTAGAATGGGGGTGGGGGGAATTTCTGACAGCCAACCCCCAAACTACCCACAATTCTGGGCCACCAATCCTCTCCTCACAGTTTCTGGCTACTGAACCATTCGCTTCGATAGCCTTAACATTTCTCCCCAAATTTTCTTTTTACGTACTTAATATTTAACATACATAGTACTGCCTTTGGGAGCTTGGTTCTATATGAAAATTTTGCTGGATAATCTGTTCTCGTGCGCTTTCCTTGGTTTTGTCCATGAGTATGACTTGAGGTTTAGAATGAAAAATTATACACAAACTGTTTCCCAAATCATCGGTCCCAATTACATAAACACATAGGTAAATTAGAAATAATCGGGCGGGTTCCTTATACTCTTTTATGTTGTTTAAAATTAACTCATCTTTTTGAAACTGGTTTTTAATATTTTTTTTCCTCCATGCTGACTGGAAAGTAGGATAATCATGTTTGTAGCACTCCTGCACATGTAGCCTAAATTTCAACAATGATACAATGATACTCATATTTACAATGTTACACATGATGAAATACTGTGACCCTTTTCTTTTTGGCTTTACTATTCTACAGTTATCTCCTGCTGATATGTGTTCCAGATTAATTTTTTACATAAATACATTGTAAGGAGGAAGCCTCGTACAGTAGAAAGAAGTTTAACACTGAAATGAAAGAAACTAGCTTTCCTTTTCATCCTTTGTCATCACTGTCATCGTAACCTTATGCAAGTCACTAGTCTGCCTCAATTTCCTCTTCTGAAAGTAAGGAGCAGAGTGTAGACTAGCGTTTCTGATTTCTCTTCCACTTCTATAATAATCCTGTTGTTTAACATTATTCACTTCCTACACATATGGTTAAGACTTCATTTTTGTATTGTACTTTTAGTGGTTTCACAATATTTCAATTTATGCCAAATACCAGGGTGATCATAAGAATAAGGAATATCCACCATAGCAACAATCTGGAGATTCAATTCAATATAGACTGTATAATTTACAGAATGGTAACAAAGGGTGTTACCCTGTATGTGAAGCAAGATGGATGTAAAGAAGTCATCTTAAACCAAAATATTTTAATGAACATTTCATTAAATGAGATTTGACAGTGTTTCTTGATTTAAAGAGACCTGTAGGTCTCAACCCCAGATCTATAACTAGGGCAAGTTTGACTAGGACTTTGTACCAAGGGCTCTGAAATTTAGAGAGGGCTGACAGCAGTTGTACTATTTCAACAGGTGAAGTTTACTTTAGTTCCTAGTTAGCAGGAATCATTAGCCAAAATAGAAGGTTTAAATGACACCTACACATCCAAGTGAGCTCCTTCCCAGCAGTACCATCCTTGAAGTGGTGTCCTACCATCTCTCTTTTAACCATACAAGGTTTCATGTCCTAATATCTAAGGTCTTCACCCCTACCCTACTTGAGGGTGAGTTTTAGAAGTTGATCTGAGAGAACATTTCACACTGCTTGCCCTCGGTAGGTTTTGCAGTGCTTTCCACAGGTCCCAGAAATACTAGTTGATAGCTGTACTCCTTCCCATGTTACTAAGTCTCCCTGGAGACTTCTCAACTTTCCCCCAGGAAATTTGTTAGAGCTCCATGCAGATGAAGTAGGTATTTCTTTGGGATGTACACTGGGGTTTTGAGATACTTCCAATGCTGGAAATTCACTTAATCTGAAACAGAACTTTAGGAGTAGGAACCTTTTCCTCGTGCACACTTTTCCATCTGTACTCTTCCCTCTCATGCCCCAGTTACCATTTGATTTTGGAAAAGAGGCTTTCATGTTTAAATATTCTTGACTTGGAGAGTGAATAAAACTTTATTATGACATTAACAAATGTGGTGAAAAGGAATGATAAAATGGTTTTGCAGGCTAAGTTTTTTTAAACCAGATACTGTCATACTCATTTTTGCATCCCCATTTAGTCCAGATACCTCATTTTACAGATAAACAACTTGAGTCCCACAGAAATGATTTGCTAAAGGTAACCCAACTAGTCAATGATTAGAACCTCCTGATCTAGATCTTTAAGATTTACATGCAAATAGAGGCAGTGGGGGCACATCATGAAAATCATGTAGGATTTAGAATGTGATGATTAAAAAGTTTCAAGAGATATAGTTTCTGGGTAATTTCATCATTTTATTTATAAGGGCAGCCTGTTAATAATAAAAGGATGGTCTCTCTTGGGCCAAAGACAATCATGGTGGAGAGCTCTGGGCTTATATGGTCTTTTGAAAGAGAAGTGTAAATCAACTCTGATTTCATAACACAATGGAAGGTGGGCTATATTAAAATAAGGGGCTGAAAGTCCCGTCATCTTTGGACCAGAAATTATCTCTATACAAAGACCACCCCTGAGCCTTGGGCCATCTCTTCAAAGAATGCCCCACCTAAGTCTGAGCAGAACACAATGGCTACTCCCAGCGTAGGGTCTTGGAACAAGAAAGTCCAATCTCATTATCAACAATGTCATTCAAGAGACTGAACTTTTAAAATTAGGACTTTAGAAGGGGAGAACTCTAGGTCTCCCCAAATTATTGGTTATTGATAATCATTTTTCTCAAGAGTCGGAGAAGTTGGGTCCAAATCCTAGCTCTGCAGCTTACTACTTGGGGAACCCTAGATAAGGCACTTCCTCTGTCTGGGCTTTAGTTCTTTCATCTGTAAAATAAGGAAGTTAGAAGAGATGATTATTGAAGCCCCTTCCAGCTCTAAATCAATGTTCTTATTATCTTATATACAAAAGAAGTTTTTAAAAGTGAGAACTTCAAGAGGAAATCATAGATACAGAATAGTGGAAGTTAAAGGAATCACACAGTAAAAGATGGTATGAGATTTGTGATATTGCCAGAGTTCTAGAAGGTCTTGGAATGTTAGTCATTTATGAGCTGTGTTTCTACCTCCTGTAGCCTGCTAAAACCATAATTTTCTGGGGTGGGGAGGAGAGAGTAAGTTTTACTTTAGAATAGTCATGATTTGCTTGCAGTTTTACAGGACTGTGAAACTTAGAGGGTCAGAAAAAAATTTTTTCCACTAAGTACCATATCATTAACATCAATTATCCCAGAATATAAATGCTACTGGGGTGTCCTTTAAGTACAATAAGGTAAAACAGTGAAGTTCTTGCTGAAGTTAAGGCATTGGTTACTACTGGTCTCAGAAAAAGTGATTTCCAGAGCATGTGGGGAATACACAACAGGAGACCAAGTGAATTCATCATACCACAAAAATGTCTCCGTCCTGTCGACAAAGTCATTAAAGAAAAATGAAGCATTGTTTCTGAAGACTTTTACATTCCTTTGGCATAATAATTTCAATATACAAGCACTGGTGCAAAGAGAAATTTCACATATTTAAGTTAAAATGTCTGCTTTTAAAAAAAAGTGTCCAGATTATGTAATAAAAGAAGTCCTCCATGCTCCAAAGAAGAGTCGGAGCCACTGCAGAAGCCACAACTAATAAGGAGCCGTCTGCAGTGTGATGGAGTGGTTTTTTTGTTTCTGCCAACAAGTCAAAGCAGATGCCAATGTAGACAATTCATTTCAGATGACCTGCAAATGATGTTGTCCTACAAATACTTTTACCCTTTGATGATGTGTGACTGTCTTGTTTTTTAGGAAGCCTTTCAGGGGTGTGTGTGTGTGCATGTATGTACATATCCATGTGAGACAAAATGTGTCCATACCTATATGTAGACATACGTATGTGTGTGTATATATACATACACATGTGTATGTATGCATATTTGGTTTTTTGCTATTTTTTCCTTTTCTATCTTTACTTTCTTCAATTTTTAAGCAGTAACCAAAAAACGTTGAATGTGAAAATTAGAGAACTTGGCTGTATCTAATTTATTTTAATTTTCTGGCATCGAGTATCTGAATCATCGTGAAATTTAGCATTTGCAGTCTCTAAGCTGAAACATATCAATTTCAAGTGTTAGACTTTGTTTTAGATACAGATTTTTCTCACTGAGAAGGATCCTCAGCTTTGCCAATAAAAATGCTATATGACCTTGGGCAAGGTACTTAAGCTCTTTTAGGATTCAACCACCTCATCTATAAAACAGGATTGGGACCTCTTCACAATCTCAAGTTCTATGATGCTTAAAAGCAAAGAGGACCAAAGAGTAGACCCTGCAGTTACATACTCAACTTAGTACTACCAACAGTGCTAACAAATACCTCCTTACACAGAAACCATTTCCAGTTACAGAAGATCCCCCATAAAGTTCTATTAACAGCCCAAACTTAGACTAAAAGCAATAGTAGAATGGCCAAAGGATTAAAAGTTCAAACTGCATTATGTATGTCAAAACTAGATCTGCAAATGCCAATCTTTTAGACACAAACTTAAGCAATCAGGAAGTCAATCTAACTTTCAGAGACTAGACACAGAAAAAAATATTCAGTATGGACATACTGTAGTAGCTTTTGTCTCATAAATGCTTCAGAAATGGCCTATACAAAAAAAAATGTCTTGAAATAAATTCACTTTACTCTGAAATAAATGCTGTACCTACAGTGAAACAAGAAAATGACTCAGAAACTTTCTGGATACTAGCTCAAAGGTACCAATATGTAACAACAAGCAATTTATTTAACTTGGAATAGTAGTGTAATTAAAGGAGCAGTAAATCTGGAGTTAAAAGACCTGGCTTAGAATGCCTGCTCTCATACTTACTAGGTAGTAAGAGATCTTACTGTGCAACCATGGACAATTCATTGAACATTTTAGAGCCTCGGTTTCTTTATCTGTAAAATAAAGGAATTTGAGTAAATTATGTGGTCCCTGTTAGTTCAAAATGTAATGTTCCTATGACATTTGTGCTTACCAACCATTCCCTGGAAATCATCTGAATTAAAAGCATACTGTTTTCTTATAGTCCCAATGTTTAAGTGGGTAAGTACAGTGGTGGAACATAGAATTATAAGCTCATTTGCTCTTATCATAATTGTAAATTAAATGGAAACCGAAGAATAATACAAAAAGAATATATGCAAGCCAAGAAGGAATATTCACTGAAATACCATGGTAAAGTGTAACATGATGTGTCAGAAAAAGAATAGTAGCCGAATACCTTGATTGGCAATGGATAAAAGCCTTTTTATTTCATTTAAACAAAAATTCCAACCTTGAAGCAATAACCTCACCATCCTCAATATAATTAAAAGAATTTATTGCATGCCTAATTGTACAAGACTTTATAAAGCAAATTAAACAAACATGGCCCTTGCCCTCTAGGAAGTTGAAATTTAAAAGCGTGTCTATATATGTAGACATATTGTAGGACCATAAGTTTTAGTCTAATTTGCTACAGCTAGGACCAACCTAGAAGCACCACTTGCAGTACTCAAGAAACATTAAAATGGAGATTGGCAACTTCTCAGAGGAGGTAGGCCAATTTATTCATTTCTCTTTTTAAAAAAGGGACTGAGAAATATTTAATTGTACACCATGTTTAAAAAGCCTATTCCAAATGCAACCAAATCTAGGAAGGGGAAATCTGGGCTATCAGTTAAGAATTTTCTTCTAATAATTTAGATGTCATTTAGCATTTTTGGCAGAATTAATTTAATAGAATAAGAATAAGGCAAAGAAAGATAATTGGAGTTAGAAGGCAGATTATTACACCTATAGTTAGAAAGTCCTGGTTTCAGTTATTAGCTGTTTTTTTGACCAAGGACAAGTTATTTAGCTTCACACAACTCTTTAAAACTGTAGATAGATAAGTAGGTAGATAGATATATATGTAGAGAGAGAGATTATATATATATATATATATATAATATCAGAGAGGGAGACCCTACCCCAACATCAGTTAATAGTCATGAGATATTACATTGACTATAGAGATCTCTGTCTCATCTAGTCATAAAGATATCAGTTTTCTTTATGAGGTAGAAATGCATCTCTAATTGAGGGAGGAAGGAATGTTCCTGACAAAGCTAATTAGTCAAACCTCTAGGAGCTTTAAATAGCTAAACCCACCAAATCTCAGCAGTCAAGGCTCAGAGCACTTGTGGAGTGAGATCCCTGAACTCTAGAGGGAGAGAATTTCTCCCCATGACCATCAGCCATTTCACTTTGTAGAGAAGCTAAGGAACCAGTAGGAGATATTCACTCCAGATAGGTAAAAGGTATAGAAAGACAGTTGCCTGAATTAAGAAACAACTTTGAGAAGTGTGAGTCAGGCTGTGGAAAAAACCAGTCCCTAAGAACTTATCATGAGGAGTCTGTGAAGAGAAAAAGGAAAAAATGATAATAAGGGAATTAATTAGAGATTATAAAGGATAGGAGGATAGGCGGGGAAATGGAAGTGCAAAGGATAGGCAAAAACTGTAGAAACAAGAAATTAAATAGCCTGTTGTGCAATAGTGAAGGATTTAAATGCAGCCATGTCCTTTTATACATTAATCTTGGTTCCCCAATCTCATGGAATATTAATTTAAAAAATTGCTGTGCTCTTGCATGTTTATTTACTTTTTGCCAGTCAGGTCAGTTGGTTTGTTTGGGTATTAATGAGGCCTCAGACAAAATCCCCATATAAATCAGCACAACACAAAAAAAAGTTGGAATATTAGTTTGTAATTCCTAAAACTTCTTTGATCTCTTAGCCATATTGATGCGAGTTAAACATCTTTCCTACATGTGTCACATGTTAATATTCCATTTTACATATTCATTTATATTTCCATTTAATTTTCATTGAAGTCCTCCCCTTTCCCAAACTACCAAAGGACAAGCTTTGTCAGTCCTGCCAAACTGGAAAGGGTTTGGGTTCATGATTAGTAATATACTTCACATATATTGCCTAAGGGCCCACCCAACTAATTTTAGAGAGGTTTATCAGCAGAAGGTTGGATACCAAATTATGCATCAGGAGCAGGTGATTTGACCACAGCAAATCATGAAGACCACCTAGTAATGCATAGAGCAATTGCGATTTAAATCAGTAGAACAAATACCCATGCCGATGAAACCATTAATATTTTGAAGAATTGAAGAACTTCCCATTTTAAAAAGTGTATCTTTTGAAAATCAATCAATTGACAGGTACTTACCTAATGAACACTATAGTAAATATTTAACGAAGCTTCTAATCTTAAAAAGAAATGCAATATGGTAGTTCAACAGAAAACTCAATTTTTCATTCCTCAAATGAGGATACCACCATTCTAAATAAATTTTTAACTTGTCCTCAGAACCCACAAGCAGATTATATGATCTTGAGTTTCATTTAACCTCCATGGGCCCCATTTCCATGTTCTGAAAAAAAGGATTAGAATAGATGATCCCTTAGGAATTGCTTTTTTGCAGATATAAAATTGTATGATTAAGCAGAATATTTTTTGTTGTTGTTGTAAAGTTGTTATGGGGTTCTCTGAGCTGACTTACTCCAATCTTTCCTCACGCCGACAGGACTAGGGACCCTTAAAAATGGAGAACTACCACAAGACTACAACTCATACACACTCTCAGAGTCCTAGGGGCAAGTCTTTGGGGGGAGGGAAAACTCCGCCTACTTTTTGCTCTACTGAGTCCACACTGGTATAATTCCCATCAACATAAAATCAGTTATAATGGTAAAGCCCATGAATTCTTAAACATGCAACATTTACTTAATAAGGCAAATGCAAAAATAGTCATATAATATCGTAGTTACTATATGGTAAATGCAATAATAATCTACATATAGTCCACATATAAACCTAGATCATACTCTCCCACCAAGGCATTAGATATCAGTGAGGAAGAGTGGGCAGGGAAATTCAAGAGTGAGGCCAATCCTTGTGTTTGGGGTAACTCACAACTCTGAACAGTAGACCTTGGTCCCTTCAGAAGCAATCTTCATCACGTGAAGCTGCTTCTCTGGCAACTGTTCCCCTTCTGATCTTCACTGTTCTACTGCTGAGTGAATCTATTCCTCTTTTCAAATTGATGAAATAATGACAAGTTTTTTAAAATTAGTAACCACTCATGAAAGAGCTCCGAGAAAGGTGAATTTGTGTGACTTTCCCCACAATCAGCTGTGAATGGCTCTGACTGTCTGCTCCTTCTCTCCTCCAGGTGTAATGATCAGTAGTTCCCTTGATCCAAAGAAGTGAAAGACTACTCAGGTTGGTTCTCTAGATACTGAAGACAAGCTCAGCCAGCTCTTCTGCAATGCAGAATCAGGTTTCAATATTTAATTACAACGAAACAAAGCTCAAATCAAATTTCCCAAGTTGACTCTCTGGACAATACAAATAAACCCACCCAGTTCTTCGTTCAATTGGACTCTGTATTATAAATCAGTTATTAGTTTTTCTTACAGTAAAGCAGATGCAAAGCTAATCTTTTCCCTTCTCATTCTCCCTATCCAGAGAGAAATAGCAATAAATCAGCATCATCCAGCTTGGAAGTGAAGTCTTCCTTTCTGCATATTGTCTGGTCTTCTTCACTCAGCTCCTTCCAGCTAGTTCATCCACTTTTTTTCTGCTAACTTCCTCACCTCAGATTCATCAACCTAATTCTTCCATTCTTCTCCTGCTGACTTGTTAAACACTTTTAGTGGCTCAGATCAGAACTTTCTTGTACTCAGCAACTCATCTTTCACTTATGATATAAAACTAACAAAATAATAATTTGAGATTCGCAAGATGTTTTACATCTTATTTGAACCTCACAACAGTCCTAGGAGGTATTAGCATTTTACCATTGAAGAAACTGAAATTGAGAGAGTAACTTGCCTAGGGTCACATAACTAGTGTCTGAAGGAGGATTTGAAGCGAGGCCTTCCTTGTCACCAAAAATCAACCTTTCAGTTAGTTATAAAACCATCTCCATTTAATCATCTTGTAATCTCCAAATACTTATTTAATTTAAAACTTTGTGAGTTTTAATCTCTAAAATTCTAGAAAATAGTTATAAGGAATGATGCTACAATGACCTGTATCATCCATCATTTCTCTTTCATCAAACAGATCCTCTCACTTTTTTATCCAGTCTTCTTAACAGTCTCTTCTCATAATTCATGGGAAAACTGTTTCTTCACACTTGAGTTTTGCAATTTGTATTGTAAACAAATTCTTTTTTCCCTCCTTTTTATAACAAAGCTATTTAGATATGAAAAGGGCAGTACATATATTTTTTACAAATTGTTATTTTTTTTTGCACAAAAGTTTAATTTCTCTCCCTTTCAGAAGTCAAATTTCTCATATATAAAAAGGGCATTATTTCATGATTGAAAGTTAGAAGTTTTTGGCATATGAGTTAAAGTCATTCACATATGTAAATTATATTAATGCTTACTATGAATATTAAGATGAAAATGGAAAGTCTAAAAAAATAAGAAAGCAAAAACCAAAAATCCACAAATGAAGTTTGAATAATAAATCGTAAGGCAGAAATTGAACATTTTACAGCATGCTATATCAAATATTCTATAATAATATTCTGTATCCTATTTATGCTATATAACTAGTTGTAACTCTGTAAGAGCTATCAAATATCAATATTATTGCCTTAGTTAAATCTTCCATAAATGTCCCACTTCAATGTCTTTATGGTAGTATAGAAGTTACCCTGGATTCTTAAAAACTATTATCAGTCAAGCACACGCTCTAACAGAGCTGAAAGAATCTGAATATAGTCACAGAAACATTTGGTATGTGCTGTTAAAGGACCAGCCTAGCTAAATACAGAAAGGCTTATCAACAATAAGCTAAGCATTAGGAAATAAATTCTTTTTCTCTGAACTCACATCAAACACACACATACATACACACACACACACACACACAGAGGCCCCTTGGTTGTATATGACTCCTTTCAATTTTTGAAATGATGATATCGGAGTGGTAGAAAAGAGGTATCTGATAAGAATCATAACATTCAGCCCATCTGCAAACATTGTTGACTGAGGTGACTTCTGACTCTTTGATCTACATTCTTTTACTGCTTAAATTTTGCTTAGAAATTATGATCTTTAAAAAAATTTCATGTTATATAACATGCAACACATACAATAACATGGAGAAACTTAACCTTATCAATATGGACATTTTTACTGTAAAGGAAGTAAAAAAATAACATAAGAAAAATGGCTAACAAATTCTCCTTGGAGGGGAAAATAAAAGGGTTGGTAAAATTGTGTTCAAATAAGAAAAAAATCATTTATAAGATATTTGGCCATTTTACTTTTCAGTGCTCATGATAAACATAAGCAAGAAGATTATCATGAAAATAACTGCAGTTTATGTACCAGCCAACATTTTTTGGCAGATGATGAAGTAGAGAAATCCTATGAAGAACTCAATGAGATTCTTGAAACTACTTTACTTCTTGGTATTTAACTGTAAAGGTGGGATTTATTAAGTGCTGGTTATATGCCAAGCACTATGCTAAGTGCTGGGCATACAAAAAGAGGCAAAAGATAGTCCCTGCACTCAAGGAGCTCACCATCGAATTGGGGAGACAAAAAGCAAACAAATATCTACAAACAAGCTATGTACAGGATAAAAAGAAAATAAACAGGAAAGGAAAGGCACTGGAATTGAGAGGGAAAGGGTACCTGTAGAACATGAGATTTTAGTTGAGACTTAAGGAAGTCAGAAAAGCCAGAAGAGCAAAAAATATGCTGGAAAATATACTTCAGAATTAAGAAACAAAACATATCAATGGCTTGCACATTATTCAGAAGCCTTATTCTTATACATCATGTTCAGTTACACTATCAATTTGTTATAATAAAGAGCAGAATCAATATCCATTTAGAAAAAATGATTAAAAAAAGATCTGAAGTTTTGACTTGCAATGAGAACTCCAACATCACCTTTTCAAAACAGCTATTAATTTTCAAAAAAAAAATTTTAAAAAGACATCACAATTTTGAACCAAAGTTTAAGCAGTGAAAGTAGTTACAATGAGGAATCTAGAAAATCACCTCACCACAGATACTTTATTTCCTTCCCAAATGGAGAAATATACACATTCAAAAGCACTGTCAATTTAGAAAAGACTCATTTGCAAAATCTCAAAGAGGAGGTTAGTAAAAGTTTATAAGTAGAAGAGCATCAAAGAGGAAAAGGAGCCTGCAAAAAGTTTGGTATGAGACTCAATTAACTAGATTATCTCAAGAGCATTTATAAATAAAATTTGAAAGAGTATAACAAATAGACAAAGAACAGAACAGATTCCCTCAGCATTTCATTAACGATTTTATTCTCAATGACAAGGAGGTCATAACTTTTAAAGTCTAATATGTCAGTCCTCAGTTTGCTGTTTTAGGAAGTGGAAATAATACCAAAGATGCAGATGGGAAGAGTAAGTAACTGGAACAGAGTAAACACACACACACACACACACACACACACACATCCGTCCTGGGGTATACATAGTTTTGAAAGTATTATGGAAAACAATTCTCAAGATTTGGAAAGAAAGGAAGCTGTTGGATGACTTGGGGGGGAATCAGAGATGATCTTACTGCCTAAAAATGATTGTGACAATATTGGTATCTGTCAAAATACTTACCTTTTCATCTTTATAGACATTTCTATCAAATTTGAGTGGCGCCTGGTATACAGGAGAGTGTCAGATTTAGAGTCAGAAGAGTCTCAGGTTCCAGTTTTACCTTTGACACTTATTAGTGCAATTTGACGCTTACTAGGGCAATTCACTTAACTTCTCTGCACTTGTCTCATTTATAAAATGGGCATTGTAATGCCTGGAGTATGTACTTCCAAGGACTGTTGTGACCAATAAATAAAATAACTTATGAAAGCTTCAAAAGAATTGTTAGTTATTGTGATGATGATGATGAAATTCGTGTATTGAGAATATTCTTGACGAAAATATGAAGGGCTTTAACAAATTATTTTCTACAGGAGACTATATCTTTGTAATCACAAAAGTAACTGAAAAATATAGTGATTGAAAGATCCCAATCAGTTGGCTGTTAGTTAAATTATCAACAACCATTTGTCTTGGAAGAGCAAAATATAGCTTTAAAAAAATCTTTCTTCCAACAAGGGGTCTCCAATGCATATTTAGGACTGCAAACACTTGGTTCAGTAATTATCTAATTTTAAATATCAAGTGAGGCATATGCACATAGGCACACTAAAGGTGTTTACCATTGTCATAGAGGATATCCAAAGCAGAGTCAAAATGGAAGAGAGATTGCCTATGGATGTAAGGTCTTCAAAATGTTCCTGTTTGTAGCTGACTCTGTGCTGGTTGAATGAAGCCTCCGTAGTGAGATACTCCACTGCTTAAAAATAGTTCAATTCAATAATCTACTCAGGAAAAAAAATCAAACTATGACTAGTCCCTAGTTTTCCAGACTGGTCCAAAATAAACAGAGAGTATTGGATATGGAAGGAGGGAGTCTATAAACTCCTTGTAACAACAGCCACAGGAATAAAAATAATTGACACATACAGTGCCTTAAGGTTAATAGAGCATGTTCTATACATTAAAATTCAGGGTGGTGTGGTATTAAATGTATAAACTTTAGGGACAGAGGATCCGAGTTTGAGTCCTGACTCTGATACTTAGGGCATGCAGAACATTTCTTCTCTGTTAGCATGTTTCTTCATCTGTAATATGAGTTGGACTAGATTCAGAGATCTATTCCACCTCTAAATCCAACAATTTCCAAAATTGCTATTGTCCAAAAAATAATAGCTAAGATAGATAATCCATAGTATTTTCATCTATAAATATCTGACAGACATTAAAAATGAACAAAGAACTAGACCTAGAAATAACTAAGAAGATGATTGTTTCACAGAGCTTGTGCAGTGACTTCAATGATGCTAAGATAGTCTCTGAAGGAAAAATCCAGCTTATTAACACCAGTGTTCTTCACATAACGCTATGAATCATGGAATGTAAATAATCTCCTAGGAATCAAAATAAGAGGTGAATCAAAGGGCAATGGAAGGTGTACAGTGGATGTAACTAGGTGTCATGTAGCCAGTAATGACTTTTGTACAAGAAGAGGCAACCATATGCCTCTAGGAGAAGTTAAAGGAAGAAAAACAAATGGAGAGCCCAAGTACTACACTGGTACCCACATAATTTTGAAAGATGCAAAGGAAAGCCTGTAGCAAATTGGGTAGAAGGTTTATGGGAGGTGACAGATATGAGTTACATAGAATGAAAAGTTGTGATTGGTTTGTGATTTGAACCATTTGGGTAAGTACCCATATTGATGAGATTTGGATTCTTTGATGTATATTTAAAGTACACAATATGCAAGGAAATAGATTTAGGTAACCAATTTGATTTGCTAAAACATTGCACAGAATTAGCCTCCTTTGTGAAGAAATCACAATAAATAAAAATATCACCGAGTATAAGAATTACAAATAGATTATCAATACTTTTGTGCTAATATGATAAAACTCTCTTTTTAGAGATTTACTTTTGCAAATCCAGCAGTGAGTGAGGCTGTTTATTTTCTTCCTTCTTAAGCATTTTTCCAACAATTAGAGTATACTGCCACCAGGTGAGCAGTGGCAACTTTATTATATGGCCTTAGGTTTGATTAGCCAGGATGCAGTCATTGATGTGGTTAACTGAAAGAAAATTGTTAGCATGCTCCTTCAGATAATTGTCCTCTTATGAGCTTTTAAACAAATAGCTCTTTACCAAAACAACTATTTACAACATTCTAGCATGCCGTGTTAAAATATTATATGTAAAAAGAAAGATTTTAAGGAAATGAATACCTACCTCTATTTTGACACCTTTCTGACTAGTCCTTAGTTTTTCAGTAACTAATTAATATTTTATCTTCAGACTTGAGTCAAGTATTTCTTTGCAACTTAAATTGAATCCTTTTCTTTGAGTCGGGTATGTGAGGTGCCTCCAGGGGGACTTCAGGCCAATTTATTATGAAAAATACCCCCGAGAGATTTTCCTCAACTTTCTTAGTAACTTCAGAGTCAAGCTCAGGATTTTTCTCAACCTAATCGAAACTATACTATTTCTGTATATAATGTCCTGTAAATAATAGGCACATAATAAATGTTTATTGCATAGTATTTATATGTAATTAAATCGACAACTTCATTTAATTTTTCTATGGTATTTATCAATTAGAAGGATATTCCATTCATTCTGCCTCTCTTGCGCTTTTCTCTACATAGCAGAATACTGAGGTTTTTCCCTCTTAACCTGCCTGTTCTCTAAACTTTCCTAGTTCTGTCAAGAGTTTTATCATTTTTAATATATTTTATAATCTACTCTTACAAGTTTGGAACCATTTTTCACTTTTTCTTCTCCCTCCTCCACTTCAATATAACCAGTTGCCAAGCACAACATATTTCAAATCCTTCTCATAATTTCAATTCATAAGACCACTATGCTAGTCTTGGTCCTCATCACCTCTTGCAAAGGCCTCCTAATTGATTTCCCTATTATCCATCCTCCACATAGATATCAAGTTAATATTTCTAACACATCTGGTCATGCCATTTCCCTTAACCTGAGGCCCAGGAAAGTTAAATGACTGCCATGATGGGTCACCATAGTTACAAAATAGCTCCTGCCCTTGATGAGTTTAGAATCTAGTTGGAGAGACAGGAAATACACTGCAAATATTAAAGGATGCCTGAAGGTATAAGAAATACTATCAGATTGCCTACAATGACAGAAAAGGAAAATGAAAAATGTTGGAAGGGATGTGGAAAAATTGAGTACTAATGTACTCTTGGTGGAGTTCTGAACTTACCCAATCATTCTGGAGAGCAATTTGGAACTATGCCCAAAGCATTATAAAAGGGCCTACTCTTTGTTTGACCCAGCAATACCACTGCTAGGTCTGTATTCCATAGAGATTAATGGAAAAGGAAAAGGACCTATATGCACAAAAAAAAATGTACAGTACTCTTTTTGTGGTGTCAAAGAATTAGAAATTGAGGAGACGCCCATCATGGCTGAACAAGTTGTTATATGATTACAATGGAATATTATTGTGCTATAAGAAATGATAAGCAAGATGGTTTCAGAAAAACCTAGGAAGACATTTATGAACTGGTACAAAGTGAAGTGAGAAGAAGCAGGAGAATTTTGTACACAGTAATAGCAATATTTTACTGTGATTAACTATGAATGACTTAGCTATTATCAGTAATTCAATGACCCAAGACAATTCCTAAAGACTTATGATGAAAAATGCTATCCACTTCCAGAGAAAGAATTGATGGAATCTGAATGCAGATCAAAACATGCTTTTTAAAACTTTTAAACATTTTTATTATATTTTTGTCTGTTTTCTTTTTCAACGTGTCTAATATGGTAATATGTTTTAATGACTTCTCATGTATAATCTATGTCAAATTGTTTGCCTTCTCAAGGACAGGGGAGAGGATAGAGGAAGGAAGGAAAGAATTTGGAACTCAAAATTTTTAAAAAACAAATGTTAAAAATGTTTTACATGTAATTGAGAAAGATAAAATATAATAAGAATTAAAAACAAAGATATAAACCATGGTTAGGAAGTTCCAACTTACAAATGGGTTATATTCCAAAAATTCATTTGTAAGTTGGTTGTTTGGAACTTGGAACACAGTCTCTCATAGAAACAATATTATACATGGTGGTTAGAGTGCTAGCTTAGCCCACAAAAGCCTATTTAATCTGTAATGTAGATGAATAAAGTACTAATAGGAATATATAGCCTAACCACCATATATAACAATGTCTCCATAGAAAAAACATGAATTCCAAGTTTCAACTTGGGAAGCTAGGAACCTATCTCAGCACTACTATTTCCCTTTTCCACCCTCTCTTCCCTCAATCCTGGCAGCAGGACTTCCTTCTTCTAATTCCAATCCTTCTCCCAGTCAGTAGCAGAGAGACTTTCTCTGCCTTTTCCAGGTAGCTAGAGGTAGATTTATTGGCCTGGGGCAGGTATTCTGATAGATTGGGAACTGAGTTTGGACCCTAATAATAAAAAAAAAAAAATGATAATTCACATTCATATGATGTTTTTAGATTTGCAAGTTTAAATATAAACATATTCATATACACACATATGCATGTGTCTCTTTGTGTGTGTATATGTGTGTATATATGTGTGTATATATATGTATATATGTGTGTATATATGTATATATATATGTGTGTGTATATATGTATGTGTGTGTATATATATGTATATATATGTATGTGTATATGTGTGTGTATATATGTGTATATGTGTATATATGTATATATGTGTGTTTGTGTGTGTGTATATATATATATATATATATATGTGTATATATATATATATATATATATATATATGTATACATGTTTACTTTCTTATTTTATCCTTACAACTAGATGCTAGAGACACCTTTTTGGGCCAGCATCTGGGAAAAGAAAGGCAATAAGAAATTTGAAAAAAGGAGACAAGAATCCTTGATTTGGTGAAGCCACATGAAGATTAGCAAAAAAGATTTTCACTTCTTTTCCTTCCATTTTCCTTTCTTTTACTAATCATGAAGGACATGACTGGGAGAATAGTGGAAGTAAGACCAAAACTGTAAGGTCCACCACAATATTTTGTTTCCCCTCATCTTCCCTTTTCTTCCCAATATTATAGACCCCATCACTTCACACACCCCCCCACAAAATGACTTTAGGATCTGCATCCTCTTGGGGAGAAAAGAGGAAAGGAAAACTTCCAATAGCAATGGGAAAGGACTGAAAGTTCCAGGAGCAGCTGAGCTGGTTGGCCCATTTAAATGCATTATATTAATTGTCTGTTGATAGGCTCTACCCCCACCCTAGAACTTTATTTTCTCAATTAAAATTTTCCTTGTTGGTTTGACTTTTAGGAAAGAAAGATTGCTCATCTACAGCTCCTCTTTAAACCTAACAAAACAAAACAAAACTTTCTTAGCTGGTTTCTCTAATATTGAATGTGGAGTTGCAGAGATCTCAGTTTCATAAGCCCAAAACTGATTTTTAAAAGGATCATGAAGAACAAATAATTTTAAACTAAAAGAAGACTTTGAGATTTTTAAACAGATTTAAAGTAATTTCACCAGAATTGGCTAAGTACACATTAATATTTTTACATGTCTTTATAGCTTTTACCGAAGGCCTTCAAATAATACCATGACATACACATCGTTTCCAGTGAGTTGTAAAAATCTTGGAAATGACAGTATTTAATCATTCTTTGTTAGAAAGGCACAAATGTAGGTCAGATTTTTTTAAAATTAATTTTACCACAGAGACAGCGGTGACTTTTTGCTGCCTTGTTATTTTACAACAAAAATGATAGACTACATTTATAAGACATTCGTCTTCTTAACAATTCTAAACACCTAGGAAAAAATTTAAAAAATTATAAGATCTTGGTATAGGACCTAAGCCTATTAAACCAACTGACCTAATGTTTTCCCAGCAATAGAAGATGTCCACTGAGATGTTTCTGATTTTCTTCAGTGTATTGTATTGGTTTTGCACCAAGCTATCCATAATCAATCACTTAGGTCTCCATGCTGCATTTGACACTACTATCCAATTTTATTTCCCACTCCTTATGATCTATGAACCTTCTGCTATAGTCAGGCCAGTCTTTTCACTATTTTTCCCTTTTCCATACTACTCCTGATAAAATGGCATGAGCAAGTCTTCCTCTGTGCCTCTTCACATATTCTTCCTCCATCTGAAATGTTGTCTCTTTTCCTTCCCATCTACGCAAATCCTATACATCTTTTAAAACTTTTGTAAAGTCCTATCTTCACAGTATAGCCTTCTATAACTATTCCAGTCATCATCACTGGCATTATCTTCCTCATTTCTTCTTATTATTTGGTGTTAGCTTGTGATTTCATTGGCGTAGGCAGCTCACTTTGACAAGGAGGCTCCTCTAATAATTCAAATCAGTCACTCTTCTGCAATTTATATTCTCATAGAGTTGTGCAGGACACTGAGAGGCTAAACAATTACCCAGGGTCACTCAGGCAATGTATATCAGAAATGGAACTGAACCCAGGTTTTACTGACCAGGAAGCTAGTTCTCTACCTACTGTTCAAGGTTCTCTTTCATTGTCATGATTACTATTTTTATGGTTAAAAACATTTATATAGCCCTTTCAGGTTAGCAGAGTATATGATATATATTATCTCACTGATTTTTCCCTTCCTTGGAGTACCATAGCAATTATAGCTACTATAATGTAAATTCACATTAGATGTAATTTTATTGTTTAATGATCATATTATATGAAATCTCCCAAGCTAGATCTCAAATTACTTTAATACAGGTAACACTATGTCTTATATTTCTCTTTATCTACTGTAGTATCTAGAACAGTAATGGACACGTTTGCTATTTAGTCATTTTCAGTCATGTCTGACTCATTGTGACCCTAGTTCAGTGTTTTCTTGGCAAAGATACTGGGATGGCTTGCCTCTTCCTTCTCCAGCTCATTTTACAGAGGAAACTGAGAGGCAAACAGGGTTAAGTGACTTACCCAGGACTACATGGTTAGTAAGCATCTAAGGCTAGATTTGAATTCAAGTCTTCCTGACTCCAGTTGTGGTCCATTATTGTGCCACCTAGGTGCCTCATAATGGACCCAAAATAGGCATTTAACAAATCCTCAAGATAGAACAACTGACTCATGAGTATTTCTTACATGGATCCCATAACAAGAATTGATATTTATAATACTTTGCCTCACCTTTCATCTTCTCTGAGACTTGCCTCTTGCCCATAGGGAGAGTTGTAGGGAAGAGAAGGAATCCTCTTGTTGCTGGGATAGCTTTAGGAAAAGACAAAAGATTTTGTCTTAGGGGTTAGGATTGTAGTGTGGCGGGAATGAGGAAATATGTGTTTGATGTCCCAAGTTCCCAGCTGGAATTTGGATTGAATTTCCTCATAAAAGAGAAGAAGAAGAAAAAAAACTACTATTGGTACTGTCATTTATGGATAGACTTATGTAAGCCAGCTTCTATCAAATCTAACTGTCATTTATAGCATGGTTTCATGGGGGAGTGCTTTCTAAGTTCTAAACAGGTAGTTTAAAAGCAAACTTCTAGATTATACTTGTTTGTAACTTAGTGATTGTCTGGACTTGTTGGTAGATAGATTTTTTTCAGTAAACTGGTTCATCCTGAAGAATCAAACTTACAGCCTGGACTTTACTAACACCATATTCTAACTAACAGAACCTATGACTGGAATTAAAGAAGATAGAAAAAAAATACTGAAATGAATTATTCTCTCTGCACTGGGAAAATGCATATTTCTTCAGCAAAGAGAAAAAAGTAGTAGTCTGCTCATATATTCCTTTGATGAGACTTACAGGCTTCTTTAATGAATGTGCAAAGGACAGACATAGTTCACATAAGGGACTGTTGTTCTGTTTTTGGAAAGAGGTCAAAGGGAGGAGAGAAATTCTCCACCCCAATGTAAACCTTTGGAGAACTTGTCCTCTACAAGTTTAAAACAGCCCAGTCTTCAAACAGAGAATTCCAAAGAATTGGGTAACATGTAAAAATTCTCAATATGCTCAAACCATAGAAGCCACATATGTCTTCCATGTAATAGTAAGTAATTCAAAGGTGATCTGATTGAATGGATTAAGACCAAAAAAAAGTTCTAAAAGAGGCTTCATCAAAATTGCCAATTATTATCTGGAATTACGATTTCATTGCATTCTTTTTTCTTAGTGATGGAAGTGCAAAGCAACAGAAATGTTCAAAATTTCTATTTTTCTTCCAGTTTTATAATTTTAACAATGCCACTAAGAAGAATCCTATATAAAGTTTAGCTTTGCCCTGAAACATTTTGTGCCATATTTCTTAGAGGGAATCGTTATAAATGAATGATACACTTCTGCAAAGAAAAGTTAAAAACTATAATGCTGACAATATTACTAGCTATATTTTCTTATATCTCAGACTAAAGTCATTCATTCATTTTCAAATTTCAGTTTTGGGAGCCAGCAGAGATATCTATGAATAAAATGCTGCTTTTTCTTGTACGCAGTATTTTAGCTGTTATTGTTATAACATTGCATAATTGTTTATATAGTGCTTACTATGTGCCGATCGCTGGGCTAAGTGCTCTACAATAATTATCTCAATTAATCCTCACAACAACCCTGCAAGGTAGGTGCTAATATCATCCTCAGGTTACAGGTGAGGAAACTGAGGCAAACAGAGATTATATGACTTGCCTAGGATTACAAAGCCAGGAAGCATCTAAGACTAGATTTGATGTTAAGTCTTCCTGAGTCCAGGCCCAGTATTCTATCCAACTAGTAGATGAAAAAAACTCTCTCAAAGAGCTTGGGAGTCACTTGAGCTTATTCAGTCACTGAACTAGTGTTGATCCTGGAATTTGAAGCCAGGTTTTAGATCTCCTGACTCTAAGTTTTAAGGGGGTTGGACTTCATGATCTCTTAAGCCTCTTCCAAGTCTAAAGTTGGAAGTGTGACATCCTTCCCATGACCAAATCCATTGTAACTATGCTATTGGGCTATTCAAGAGCCATACCATTTGGCAATGATGAATGATTTCCACAAAACAATGTCATCTCACTTTGAGACCTGTTTCAAGGCAATCCTTCCTAATCAATTTCCTATTCCATTCTTTCCTAATCAATTTCCTATTCCATTCTTTCCTAATCAATTTCCTATTCCATTCTCCACAGTGAGTGTTCCCAAATTTCTCTTCTTTCCTCAAGTCTTGGCCTTTACTCTCTCTGCTGAGGTCTACTATATCTAGTCCTTCCTTTAAAAATCACATTTAATCCTACCATCCCCTTAAGCCATCATCATATATGTCCCTATTGCAGCAGTATTCCTGTGGGGTAGGGAGGATTATTTACTCTAGTTGTCTTTCCATTCCTCCCATTTAATTTCCTCAATCTTTTGCAATCTGGTTTCCAACTTCATCAGTCAATTGAAACCACTCTGTTTAAAGGCACCAAAGATTTTAATTGCCAAATCTAACAGCTTTTTCTCAAATTTTGATCTTTTTCAATTTTTCTGTAGCATTTGTCGCTATTGAAAATTCTTTTCTCTTGGATTCTCTTTCCTCTCCAGGGTTTTTATGAAACTACCTTGTCTTGGTTCTTCACCATTCATCTGACTGCTCTTCAGTCTCCTTTCAAGGCTCATATATATTACTTGCTAATAGTGGGTGTTCCCCAAGGCTTTGTCTTGAGGCCTCTTAACCTTTCTCTGTCTGTGTTCTTTCTCTTTGTAACTACGTAAGCTCCTATGAGTTTAATTATCATTTCTATACAGATTACTCCCAGACCTACATATCCAGCCCTCACATCTTGTCATCACAAGTTACATAGCTGATGTTTTGAACCAGATGTCTAGTAGACATCTCAAATTCCATGTCCAAAATAGAACTCATTATCTTTTCCTGCAAAACTCACTTTTCTTCCTAACTTCCTAGTTTATACTGAGAGTACCACTACTTCTAGTTATCCAGATTCACAGCCTTGGCATCATTCTTGACTCCTTACTCTCTTTCATCCCACATATCTTATCAATTGACATGTCTTGTCCACTCTGCCTTTATATACCTTCAAAAGTCTCTCTACATTTCTGCAATGGGTCTTTCTGCCTCAGGTCTCTCCTCTTTCCAACCCACTCTTCATACTGCTGCCAAATGAATCTAAAGCATAGGTCTGATTATATGCTCAATTAACTCCAAGAACTACCTATTGCCTTTAGAATCAAGTACAAACTCCTCTACTTGGCATTTAACATTCTTCACAGCCTTGTTGTAACTTCCCCATTCAGTCTTTTCATATTTTTCCCCTTTATGGACTCCACTGTCCAACCAGATTGGCCTTCCAGTCCTCATCCGTGACATTCTGTCTTCTTTCTGTCTCCATGTTTCTAGTACTGGCTGTTTCCTATGCCCAAGATGAACTCCTTTCTTACCTCTGCCTATTAGAATCCATAATTTCCCTCAAAGCTCAATTTAAGCACTACCTTCTGCATGACATCTTTCTTGATCCTCCCAGTTACAAGTACCCTCCCTCTTAAAATTATTTTATATTTATATTTGACATTGTTCATATATACTTTTACATGTACATATTTTTATCAACCAAATATAAGCTCCTTTTTGTCTCTGTATCCTCAGTACCTTGCAAAGTACCTGGCATATAAAAAAACACTTAAATTCTTGTTGGAAGACTGATTGAAAAAAGTGGAAAAAGTTAAAGCTTTTTTAAAAAATGAATCTTCTAGATTCAATCCAGATTTTTGTCAAAGTTGGAGAAAATAAAACATATTTGGACTTGTGAAACCATAGAAAATCAAAAATACATCCAAAACATTTGCTCAATTATATGCACTATAAGCCATCTTAACATCTTAAAAATAGTGGGACTGGTATTAGAGACTCAGTGTGATATATTAGAATGAGTACTATACTTAGAGCTAAAATATCTTGGTTCCCTTCCTTTTGTGAGACTTTTTTCAAGTTCTATAAACTTTGATTTGAGGTGATGTAACAGCAAGGACCCCAGCATACACAGGAGGGCCTTCTGTGCTGGTTCTTAGATCTGTTTTTCTAAAAGGAAAGCAACTTTTGAGGGGTCAACAATCTATTTGAATCAAGCACATATATCATTCACTTAGTTCAGGTGAAAAAGTCAGCACCCTGGACTTCAGAGAAATAAGACCAACACACAGGGTTTCCAACTGTCTGACCATAAGACATATATCATAGATCAACAGACAGATCCAATTGTCTGACCATTGCATACATACATAGTTACCAGAGAGAGAAGCACCAACATCTCGGTTTTCAGAACTGGGGGGGGGGGGATGTGAAGGGCTCCTTAGTAGCCACCTAGAGTCTCATCTGGCCAAACAACTACTTCCAATGAGTAAGCCCCAAAGTAAAACCTCATTTCAGAGTATTTATACACTTTTCAGAGTCAGAGGGCATATCCTTTGACCCAGTGCCTTAATAGAAATTAACAAAAGGTACTGAGGTCTATTAATGGGTTGGAAAGATCTTTAACTCTTCCCCTTACCCACCATTAACCTTACATTAACATTACAGGTGATTTATTGAATTCTGTAATTGTTTAATACAGAAAGAAAAATAATATCAGCACTGGAATAAAACTCAAGAGGGTATTTTTTTATGTCTGTGTGTTTTGTTTTGTTTTTTCCTGGTGACAGTTCACTTTTGTGGTGATACCAGAAGGATTATTTCTTGCCAAACTCCTTTGTAAACATTTAATCATGTGAACTATTTTGTTTACTTAAAAATATGCATTTGGTGAATCGAACATAGGCAGCTATGTGGTACAGAAAGAGTACTGGCCTGATATCAGGAAGACTAGTCTTCCTAAGTTAGAATCTGATTTCAGACTCTTACTACCTATGCAAGTCACTTAATCCTGTTTGCTTCACTTTCCTCACCTGTAAAATGATCTAGAGAAGAAAATGGTACTATCTTTGCCAAGAAAACCCTAAATGAGATCACAAAGAGACAGATCTCATTGAAAAATGAATCAAATACCAACAAACTACTTTAAAAAGCTAAGTATTGTGGAAAGCTCTAAGTATAGTCCATTGGCAAAGTATTATAACTAATTGAATTATTTTAATTAAATTAAAATCAGTTGATACGTCTTGTCCTTTCTACCTTTATAAATATCTTTCATACCTATCTCCTTTTCTCTATTCATACAACCATCATCTCTTATTGACACCCTCCTCACCTCTCATCTGGATTATTTCAAAAGCCTCTCTACATTTCTGCAATTGGTCTTCTTGCCTCAGGTCTCTCCCCTTTCCAATTCATTCTTCACACAAACTACAGTCTTTTAAAAGGCATGTAGACACCATAAAAAAGGCACCTCTTCTGCCTTTTCTAAATTATAGCATCAGAAACCAATCGTCTGTATTTCTGTTTCTTCTAAAAGAGAAGTTACAACCAAACTTGTTACACATACACAAAAGTGGATGCTTTCCACAGGCATACTGTTGACAAAATTCTTCTTTTATTTTCAACCCTAGTGAGAATTACCATTAGTTAAACTGTTAAACCATGTTGAGTTTTGAGCATGTATTCATTGTGAGAGTATGCAATGAGGAGGAGAGTAAATTGTATTTTAATAGCATTCAAAATAACTTACATGTTCTGGAAATTCACTATATCAGAAAGGAATGTAAATACTGGAGAATGACAGGCATTTATTCCATATTTTGCCATAATTCTGATATTCATCCTAGGTTAAATCAATCCACTTATGACTCAGTTTCTCCCTGGACCTTAATTAAATAGTGCTTCAACTAGAAGCATATTGTTATTATTGGGGAGGGATGGTGTTATTGTTGTTGTTTTTTAACCACTAATACTTTGGTTTTCCTACTTGGGAAATATGAATAGCAAGCCTGTTTTCTCCCAATTTTGTCAGAATTTTATGTTTGCTTAAACATGATGTCAGAGAGTAAAGAATCACTCTTTTAATGCTAGGTGTGGATAGAGTTATATGTAATATCTCATGTGCCCATCAGTAAAAGCATCCACAGGGATGGATGGAAGGTAGGAGGAAAAGAGGGTCTTCCAAGGGACATGAGAATATTCTTTTATTCCTTTGTTGCTACTTGTAAACCAGGACATAGATAAAGATCATACTACCCTCTCAGGAATCTATACTAACTCTTCAATGCCTAACACAACTAGGATGATTTTCTTGACTCAAGGTTTCCAATTATTTTGCCACATACTACCTACCCAACTTAATTTAACAACTCACATTTATATAGCACTTTAGGGTTTTCAAAATGTTGTTCCCCAACAAACCCATGAGGTAAGTAGTACAAACCCCCATTTTATAGATAAGAAAACTGAGATTCAAAGAGGTTATATTTCTTGCCTGAGGTTACATGGAACAGGAACTAGAACTCAAGGTCTCCTGACACCAAGTCCCAACCATCTTTGTGCTCCTTTTTGACTTCTATACTCATCTCCCTTCTTTTCTAAGTCTTTTCTTTTAGTTAACATGCCAAATTCCTTCAATCTATCCTTCTATAGAATAATCTCCAGTCCCTTCATTATCATGACATCCTCCTCATGAGGGTTCCCTGTTCATTAGATGTTTATCAAAGATCTTCTAAATCTGGTGCCCTAAATTGAACACAATAGTCAAGATATGGCAAGGTCAGGGCAGAATATAGCCAAATAGCTGTTTCTCAGGACCAAAGGAAGAACTGATTCCAAAGATAGATGAATAATTAGGAAAAGTAGTAAGCTCTATTAATGTTACATAAATGCACCTATCTTTTAAAATAGCTTATTACAAACATGTTAATACAAATAATTATACTTGCTTTGTAACTTTACATTTAAGTATATGCATTTCAGTGCTTAAACATTACTTTTCAGTCACTCCCTCAAAGTCTCTTTTAGGAGACTTCCCTCCTGCCCCTCGCCATATATCCTCATTCGCTTTTTCTTGTATGTATTACAGTATGAACTTTTCTAGTTCTACCTTTTTTTCCTGCTTCAAATTACTTTATAGAGATCCTTTCCAAATTTCTTTATATTCTTTATACACGGTGGTTTTAATTGCACTGTTTCATAATTTATTTAACCATTACTCCATTTAGATGGCTTCCTGTTTTTCATTATAAATAGTGCTGCTATGAGATTCTTTGAGCAGGTAACTCTTTTTTAAAACAACTCTGATCTTAAGAAATAAAACAAGCATTTCCATAACAAAGTAGAGTAGAAATAAAGAGGATTGCACATGAAACTACATATCAGTTATCTACTACTTGCTTTTCCTTTTAAATATATAATAAAGTTATCATGTAACTTTCTTTTATTCCTCCTTGATTCCTCCACTTCCACACTAGAAAGGGTTACTATTAGACACAAATATTTCTGTATGTGTGTAAAACCATACTATACATACTTCTATTTATCAATTTTTTCTCTGAATGCAGATAGCATCTTCCTTCATAGATCCTTTGTAATTAATTTGGGTGTTTATGATAGCCAAAATGACTCAGTTGATCAAAGTTGTTCTTAAAACAATATTGCTGGAACTGTATACAATGTGCTCTAGGTTCTGCTTACTTCACTCTTCATTTTTTCATGCAAATCTTCTTATGTTTTTTGCTAAAACTATCAAGCTCATAATTTCTCATAGCACAGTAGCAGTCCATCAAAATTATGTAACACAATTTGTTTAACCATTTCCCAATTGATGAGCATCCTTGAAATTTCCAGTTTGTCATCACAAAGAGAGTTGCTATAAATATTTTGGAACATATAGGTTTTTTTCCTTTTTCCGTAACCATTTTGGGAAAGAGACCTAATAGTATTATTATTGCTAAGTCAAAAGGTATAGGCAGTTTTATAACTTTTGGAGTATAATTCTAAATTGCTCTCCAAAATGGTTGGATTAGTTTACAGTTCCACCAACAGTAAATGAATTTTTTCACATCCTCTTCAATATTTGTCACTTTCCTCTTCTATTATTTTAGCCAATCTAGTAGGTATGAAATAATAGCTCAATGTTGTTTCAATTTGTATTTCTCAAATCAACAATGATTTAGGGCATTTTTTCATGGGATTATAAATGATTTCTTCTTGTCTCGTCTTATCCTTTGATCCTTTATCAATTGGGGAATGACTCATATTTTTATAGATTTGACAATGTTTTTGTGTATTTGAGATATGAGACTTTTAACTGAGAAACTGTCCGATGACAATTTTCTGGGGTGTTTTTCTGATCTTGGTTCAAAAATCTTGGTTTTTGATCTTGGATTAAGATTGGCTTTATTTTTACAAAAACCTTTTAATTAAATGAAATCAAAATTATCCATTTCACATTTTCCAGTTCTCCCTATCTCTTTTTTTCATAAATTGTTTGCTTATCCATAAGTCTGATAAGTAATATATTCCATGTTCTTCAGATTTTCTTGTAATATTTCCTTTTATATTTAGTTCATGCATTCATTTTGCCCTTGGTAAATGGTGTAAGATATTGGTCTATGCCCAATTTCTGCCAAACTGCTTTCAAACTTTCCCAACAATTTTGACCAAATAATGAATTCTTATCCCTAAAACTTAAGTCTTTACACTTGTCAAATACAAGGTTCTTATAGTCATTTGCTGCTGTAAATTGTATGTCTACTCTGTTTCAGTGATCTACCTTTCAATTTCTTAGCCAGTACCAGATTGTTTTGATAATTATGCCATATAATATAGCTTAAGAGCTGGTATTTTTGGTTTGATGAAACTTTTAAGGTCTTTCTCTGACAAGCTGAGATAGTAGGTAATTGTGAGTCTGTTCCCAGGTTACACCTCTATTACCAAGGCTTAGCCTTTCTTATCATGGTGAATTGTTTCCCTCTTTCAAGAATGTTCTGGCCCATAGAAAATCACTAACTCTTTGCATCTGACAGTCAGGATTCTTCACATGAATAGCTTCTTATTGATACCTTTTATCTATTTAGGGGCAACTAGGTGGAGCAGTGGATAGAGCACCAGTGCAGGAGTCAGGAGGACCTGAGTTCAAATTTCACCTCAGACATTTGACCCTCACTAGCTGTGTGACTTTGGGCAAGTCACTTAATCCCAACTGCCTCATCCTGGGTCATCTCCAGTCATCCTGATGAATATCCGGTCACTGGATTCAGATGGCTCTGGAGGAGAAGTGAGGCTGGTGACCTCCACAGACCTCCTTCACTCAAAACAAAGTCAAGCGCAAGACATGTCATTATTTCTCTGATGGCATGGTCTTCTTTGGCAATGGAGGATGAACACACACACACACACACACACACATCTATTTAGGACAACTTAGTATCTTTGACACAGAAAAGGGATTTGGGCTTTCAAATTTATTCAGTTATTTTATGAACTCAGTATCATTTTCTAAAAACATTCTAGTTATTTGTACCTTGCATGGAATTACAGTCTAAAGACTGAAATTAAAATTGAACCATAGACATCTTCATAGTAGTCTATGAAGATATCTTGGCTTGGGTTATATTTTTAGATAAAAATGAAGGAACAAGTATACATGAGTTCTAAACAATGACTATTAGCCCTCTTCTTAATTTTCATTAAATTTCCTGCATTGTGATGAAATGAGATGGATTATGCTTGTACTCTATTGATTGTTCATTCAGTCATACTCATCTCAATGGTTTTGCAAAAACTTATATCATCCTGAGAACTGCACATTCACATAGCCATAGATTCTCCATAAAGAATACAACTCAAAAAAAGTGCTTTGCACATAGTAGTACTTAATATGTTTGTTGAATTAAATTTTATTTGTGAAACAAAGATATAAAATCAGATCCAAAATCTGTATTCAATACTCTTCATTATTCTTTGTTATTAACATCATAGATCCATATGAGGATCACAGGATCTTCAGATACTTTTACCCAATTGCCATTGTCCATCAGTAACTGATGACTATTTCTTTGATCTCACATGTTGAGGCTGCACTTGGTATGTTAAGGAAACAAGGTTAGTCTTCAATAGTTCTTCATGTCTAATAATGACAACCCTACACAAAAGTTTTTTTGTTTGTTTTTTTGTGAGTTTTTTTTTAAAGAAAACTTAACTCTAGTTTTTGGTACTCAATTGTAATTGGATTTTCTCTTGTCCCAACAAACAAGCCAGAAATCAGTTTCCCAGAATGCAATTTATCTAACCTAGATGGGTCAAGATTTAAGAAAAAAATCACATCAGGTTTCAATTCTAACTAGATAAACTGATGCTTGATTTTGGTCAAATGTTCATCACTAAATGAAGGTGGAGGGACTCTCAAGGATGGGATATTCTAATTCCTTTGCCAGCTTTATGCTCTCATGCTCCCTCCCCTCCCCACTTCTTCAGGGAGGTGATCTAGTCAAAATAATTCCTTTTCTCTTCTTTTACCTTTCATTTTTTTCTCTCTCTTCCCATCTTTCCTTAGTCCCCACTCTCCAACCATGTCTACCTCACTTCCTGCATCATCATTCTCATATGTTGCAGGAGAAAGCGCATTGGAACCTGAATCTTGACTCTGCTACTTACAACCCGTGTGACCTTGGGCAAGTTACTTTATTTCTCTGGCCCTCAGTTTCCTGAGTTGCAAGATGAGGGGGCTTGGACTAAATAATTTCTAAAGTTCTTTTCAGTTCTGTTTTATCCTTCTTCCTATCCCTCTGTGAACCTCAATCATCCAGAGACAACGAAAACGCCAAGGGCTATTCTAGTAAACTTTTTTTTTAAACAAATCTCCATTGTTGAATGATTCAAGTTGATAACCTTCTTCTTCCTACTTTGATCTAAATATGAAGTGCAACCAGCAAATAAACAATAAGACTTTTATTGATATTTACAATTGTTGATTTGCTGATTCAATTTCCAAAACAAAATGAAGCAGAAACTCTATTCCCCCAATTGCTACTGCTCCATTCCTTATCCTACTACTTGGTGTGTATTTCTTCTTCATGCTCCCTAAGTTTCAGTGCAAGTGACCTATATGCTATTCCCAATACATGATATTCCATCTTTGATCTCTGTGCTGTCCCCCATACTTAGAGTCCATTCTTCACCTCTGCTTCCCCTGGGCCCCGTCAAAGCTCACCTGAGGTGCTAGCTCCTACAGGAGGTACATTCTAATCCCTGCAGTTGTTAGTTTCTTGGACCCAGAAATTACTTGGCATATATTTTGTATGATTAATTTTCTCTCCCCAAGGAATATAAGTTTTTTGATGGCAAGGATGGTATTACAGGCATAATTAGATTGGGTTTTCTAAAGTATAGTTGAGTACAGACGTATAAGTGATCAAAAAATGTTATTTCAGTAATGTTATCAACCTATTCACTATAGAAATTGCCCATTTTTCTTATCTTTTTTCTCTGTGTTTATAATAATTTGCTAATTATCCATGAACATTTGAGAATATATAACAATGTCCAGAATAACCAGAAACAGGTTTTTGGTCAAGATTTTAAATTAGTAGTGTGGACTTTTAGACTATATAATTCAGTCAATCAGTAATCATTTATTAATAACCTTTTAGGTGTGAAGCACTGGTGATTAAAAACATTGCTTGCTCTCAAACAGCATATATTTGATCTGTATGCATATCTGTAGTATATATAAAACATATTCAAGGTAACTTTGGTGGTAAAGGAAAAAGGGGGATAAGTAGCTAGGGGCCCCAGTAAAGGCCTCATGGAGCTAATGCAAGCATGGGGACAAAAGTACAAAAACAAAAGCTGGAGTATCCTGGGGTGAAGAAGAGCCATGGAGGCAACTTTAGTTGAAATTTAAAGTGCATGTAGGGGAGTTATGTGTAATAAAGCAGGAAAAGCAAAATAGGGCCAAGCTGTGAAGTGCTTTAAATGGCAAACAGAGGGATTTATATTAGACTATAGAAATAATAGGAAGTCATTGGAGTTTCAAGAGGAGGGTTGGTTACATGGTCAGACCTGTACTTTCAGAAAATCATATTGTTGGCTATGTAGAAGATGAATTTAAAATGAGGGAGACTTGAGGTTGAGACACAACTGAGAAGCTATTACAAAAGTCCAGGTGATAGGTTATGAAGTCCTAAACTAAGATGGTAGCTGTGGGAGTAAAGAGAAAAGAAAGTATTTGAGATATGTTGTAAAGGTAGGATTTGGGAACTGATTAGATATGTGGGGTGTAATGAAGGGCCAAATATGAGTTTCAGGGAAGATGATGGTGGCCTCAATTTAAGGAAGGGGAACCAATTAGTAGGCTATTGCAAAAGTCCAAGTGAGTCATGAAGGCCTGAACCAGGTTGGAGAAAAAGATTGGAGCGATGTAGAGATAGAAACAAGTTTTTAGCAACTACTTGTATACGTGGAATGTGGAAGAGTGTTGAGTCAAGGATGCTACCCAGCTTACAAATCTAGGTGACTAGAAAAAAGTTTCCCCCCAATATCTGCAGTTTATGAATTGGCTTCCTTCAAGTAAATTAAATGTTTAACAAATCTCCATTTTACTTTGTGTTCTGTCAAAAGACTCAACCTAAAGGAGCATAGTTTTATTTATCTATTTATATTTTTAGAAGTAACATTTTAGAGCTAGAAGAGATCTTTGAGGTCAGCTAGCCAGTTCTCTCACACTGATGATGAGGCAACCAAGGACCAGACAAGTTCAATGACTTACCCAGCCTCATAAGGCGGAAATAGCTGAAACACGATTGAAAATGAGTTTTTCTGTTCCAAATCAATTAATGAACCAGTAGTTATTAATCACCTATTAATGTACCAGGCCCTGTGCAAAGTTCTAGGGATTTGAAGTTAAAAAGAAAACAATCCAGATCTTAAATCCAATGATTTTACCACTTTTCTAGGAGGAACTGTTCTACTTGAACTCTGTGTAACATATCTTCCATGGCACTGGCAAACAATTTAGTTAAAATTTATAGTTGCTGTATGCTTCACTTAATTTTGATATTTCAGCTATTTAACTGTTATTCAGTTTAACAAAGTTACCTCCACAATCACCACACATAATTTACTCATTCATTCCTTGGAAGACTTTAAGTTTTGAAGTACTACAACTAGTCAGTAACAGACTGAAAGTTAATAGGAAGACACCCATTCCACCCCACTCCAAGACAAAACTCAATGAATTATATTCTCTAGAGGAATAAATTATTTGTTAATCTGAGTTAGATTCCTGAGGTGAGGATGGATGGATCATTGAATAACTGAAAAGGCACTATGGAAGACAGTCCTACTAACTCTAACAGTACAATCATACCCAGCACTATATGATCAGCTAGAAGTGAACTAGAAGCCGTTTGGTCCACTAAGTGATCTTATTTATTTATTTTTTGCAAATACTAATTTTGCAAATGAGATAACTGAGGCCTAAGGAGATTAAATGACTTAGAAAGTATCAGAGGCACTATTTGAGCCCAAATCCTTTGACTCTGAAGTCACTGCTCTTTTCCACAGCACCATTCTTTGATCCTCCCTCCTCTCTTCTTTTAGAAGTAGCAACTTAACTCTTCTGGTCCTAACACTTTCTTTCCCACTGCTGGTGTTTTGGCTCCATTATTCCTGATCTTTCATCTGTCATAACTATATGAGGCCCACTGGGTAGAAAATGGTGATGTTTATAATCAAACCCTATATTTAATATTCTCTGTCTCTTCTCCCGTGAGAATGTACAGTCCAAGTACATCACTGAGGTCAATTGAGGATAAAGATCCTTTGACAAAAACTAGGTCCAACAGAAAGCTGGAAGAAGAGATTTCAGTTACCTTTTAGTATGGTGAGTTCTTGTACAGCCATTAACAGAATGCAGAAGCCAAGTCTAAAGGAAATTCAAATGCAAGGATCTTCCTTATCCTAACAGCAATTAATTACCTGTGTTTGACTGAGTGAGGCAAAAATTATTTTGCACATGTGATACATAAATGAGATTTTTGAAGAAGATGATTTTATAATGACCCAGAGTTGGCTGAATAAAGACAGAATAATGGTGTAGAGGTCTTGAGGTCAGAGAGATAAAACTCTATGGAAGGAAATGTGGCTTTGAAGAAAACATTTCTTGATAGAGATAATCTGAAGAAAAGTCTTTTTAATTTAAAAAAAGGAGCTTCAGGAAGATAATTCAAGGCCAGAAAATTATAGCAAAAAATTTTTGTTTGTGGGACCTAATGAAGGCTAGGGAGGAAGGAGGAAAATTATTCTGGAAATTAATCTAAACAGGGAGCTTAAGAAAAGAATCTTGTGGAAGAGTTTGTGGATGCCACCCTAGAAGGACCACCACCACCTTGAGGAGTTGAAAGGCAATCAGTTTTGACCTCTAATTAAAAATACTTTCCAAAGACACCTTGGTAGCCCCAAGGACTGAGGATAAGAGGTCTAGTTAATTCAAGTATGAAACAGGTTCAAAAATTCAACCAAAATTATTAAACCCTTATTTTGTGCAGAGCACAGTACTGGGTGAAATAAAAACGTTAGATAACTCTTTGCCTTCACTGAGGTGGGAGGAGGGAGATGGATTTATATGTGAAGGCATACCAAATTCTGGTAGACTAAACTGTATTTGAATCTTGCTTATCAATATATTATTTACCCTGTAGTAAAGTAGATTTTACATTCTGCCTGAAAGAGTTATGACTCATTCTGAAGAAAGATCACAGAAGATAAGAAAGAGGTCAGACTATAATCTTAAAATCTCTAAGGAGGAGAAACAATTCAATCCTTTGGGTAGTGGCAATATCAATAGAGGAAAATTCAGGGAGCCTTCTTTTCTTTCATTTTCATTTTATTTTTTCAATTAGCAGCATTTATTTTCCCTCCTTCCATCACCCCTCTCCTATCATGGGAAAAAAGATAAACAAAGGCAAAACCCTTGTAACAAAAATGCATAGTCAAACAAAACAAATCCCCACATTGGCTATGTAAAAATACATCTCATTCTACAATAGATTCCACCACTTCTGTCAAAAAGTAGATAGCATTCCTTTTCATGCATCCTCCAGAACTGCATTTGGTCATTGTATTGATCAGAATTTTAAAGTCTTTCAAAGTTGTTTTGTTTACATTGTAGTTATTGCATAAATTGTTCTCCAGGTCTTGCACACTTCACTTTGCGTTGATTCATTCAGTCTTCCCAGGTTTCTCAGAAACCATCCCCTTCATATTATGTAAACTGAGGAGGTGCTGATTAATCGGGAAATTACCAAACAAATTATGGCATATGATTATGATGGACTCTTATCATGCCGTAAGAAATAACAAAAGAAACCTTTGATTTGAGGCTATGCTTCACGGTTTGATTGCAGAGCTTCACAAAATACTGTTTAAATATTTCAGCACTCTTCCAGTATTGCTGTAGTACCTTGGAATGCTGCCAACCACAGAGCTGATTTTGTATACTATACAATTAGTACTGATCAGTATTACCATATATGGAAAGTGATCTGCTCACTTTAAAGTGCTATAAAAGTGTATTGCTATTATTTTCCCTCCACTAACTGATGAAAGATGATACACTTTTGGAAACTACATGAATTTTGTCATGCCAACAGGGTACCTTTGAGTAAATTGCTCTTTTAGGGTAATGCAAAGTTTACAATTTTTTGAGCACCATCCTTAGAGATCAACTAAAGAAGTGTTCAACTTGATGATAAAGTACAATAATTAAAGTTCATATCTACCTTAATAATAACACTGCATGTTTTTATTATAAAAGATCACCATGGACTACTGGATAAGATAACTAGGATAACTGAGAGCAGTATTACAATCCTGAGTCTCCCACTACAGATATTTTATTTCTTATTATAACTACAGATGGGCCTTGAAAAAAGTTAGCTGTTAAAAATAATCCAGAAAGAGGGAGTAAGTGGAAAAATTAATTAAAATATACAACATGACCTATAGCCATGAAGTCAAAGAGGTTTGGACTTGAAGTAGAAAACAACTCGATTCAAATCCTGACTCAGCAATTTCCTAGCTGTGTGACTCTGCAAGTAATTTAACCTCTCTGATTCTTATTTCCCTTAGTTGCAAAATGTAGACTATGACAATAACATCTAACTCACAGAGTTGTCACAAGGCTGAATTGAGATAATTCATATAAAGCAGTATGCAAACTTTTAAGTGCTATAGAAATGTGGGCTATTGTTATTTAATGAGGATGAAGCTAGTGAGAAATCTATTTGCTAGTAAAAAGCATTGGTAAGATTTACTGTCCTTTCCCCTCATAACCTTACCTCTGAATTAAGCTCTTTGAGGGCAGGGACTGTTTCATTATTGAGTTTTATCCTCATTACCTAGCACAATTCTTGGAATACAGAATAAATTTAATAGATGCTTGCTGACTGAAAAGTATCCAGCAAAGAGCCCTACTCCTTACTTTCAAATCATATCCAAATTCCTTCTCTCTTCGCATCTCTCAGTTTCTTAATTTTAAAAAATGAAAGTTGTATAGTATACACAGACAGTCAAAAGAACTGGTGAACAGTGAAAAATATCAGTCAAAAATGAATTTTGGAATCATGCACCAATAATTAATTCATGTTCCAAATTCTTCATTTTTAAATGGGTATTTCAGGCAGACTGCAGACAGAGATTGTGTGTATTAGTAAAATACAAACTCCTTCAGTGCAGGGACTACCTCAAATTTGTATTTCTAAAACCTGACACATAGTAGGTACTTAATAAATTGTTGTTGACTGATTGATCAATCATATCAAATATCTGATCCTTACTACTCTCACATTCTACTGTGGGCCTTAGGTGTTTTCTCTTTGTGGGAGCTAGGTGGCACAATGGATACAGTGCTGAAGTTCGAATCTGGAAGCCCCGAGTTCAAGTACTGACGTTGATACCTACTAGCTGGGAGACCTTTATCAAGTCACTTAACCTCTCTTGACCTCTTGACCTCAGTCAAATGGGAACACTACAATATAACCTACTTTACAGAGTTGTTGTGAAGATCAAATGAGTTGACATATGGAAAGTGCTTTGCAAATCTCAAAGGGATGTATAAATGTGAGCTATTAATTAGTATAAGACAGTTTGTAATGATACAAATATTACAAGCACACTTAGTGAAGGTGTTTTATGACCATACTACAATCACACCATCCAGTACAAAGTAAAGCCTTGTAAATGAATTCCTGTTTACAAAGGCTTCCCATTTGATACATGCAGAGTTTTAGACCCCATTAACACATCTGTAATTTTCCATTGTACTGAAAGGTTTTTCCACTTAGGAACTGTAAGTTTTTATTAGTTGATCCCTTGAAAAATACTTTAAAGATTTACTCTATTTGGAAAGTCATTGAAGTTGACTTTTTATGGTCTGCCATTTTGATGATGAAATTCACATCACAAAAAAATATAAAATGCTATCAAGAGTTTAGGACCAACAAGCTGGATACAGAGATGTGATCTATTCCATTTCTGGGATTGTTTTACTTGGATAGATAAATAATCTGATCTCTTCATACCTCACTTTTTTCATTGTAAAGTTAGAATAGCAGAATCACCCAGTATCGTTGCTAGACATTTCTACTAACTGTAAGAGGATTATCTTTTCACTGACATCCTATTCTGGAACATAATTTTCAATGCTGCTACATTTCCATTAAGGCCATTTGCTTTCTGACACCATTAAGTAGAATCAAGAAAATGAGTAATCTCTAACAAGAATCTAAGGAAAGTTGTGTACCTTATGTTTTCTGAGAAGAGAAAATCATAACCAAATTGTGAGATCATAAAAGTTATAACTATATATATGTACATTTATATTTAAAATTCCATACTGTTTTCATATGTGCCTTTTATTACCAGAGGAGGTTTTATTCAGGGGTTTCTAAATTTTTTTCTTCTTTTAAAAATAATGCTTTGAGCCAAGAGATCCGTTCCAGGCTTCACTCAGTTCCAGTTGAAAGTGTAAATGTTCAGCAGGATATTTTTGCAAGGAGCCTGAAAAATCACCGGTGCCAGATACCTGAAATTTTGTTAGAGTATTCAGTGGAAAATTTCATTTCCACATTATAAATAACTGTAGGATATTTTAAGAGATCGAGACAAGTACCTTCCAATAGCTGATTATATTCCCTCTACAGAAATGCGAAATAGGGGGAAGACAGGGAAGGTGTCTATAAAACTCAGCTACCGGACGTGACTAATTAAAATAAATAATTTTGACATTCACTAAATTCTCTGTAACTGCCCTCTCTCTCTTCCATGAGTTTCATTTGTAAATAGGGTAAAGTTATACCTTAGCGACTTGTACTATTTATTCCAATACTCCTATTCTATCTTAGACATATAAAGCATATTGAAAGGTAAAACACTGAAGGAAAAGGAGATGGAAAGTCCTGAATGTTACTGGTTAAACTTTCCAAACGATCTAAATCTTCTTTACAAAAAGAAAAGCTCAGGTTTCCCATATTTGAAAATGGGTGTTGAAATTCTCTTTCACCTTTTTCTAATTCAGTGGTTCTCCTGGGCAAGGACATCAGGGTGGAGAAGGCACGGTTTTCATCTGGCTTGTTGGTTATTAAGCTTCCTATTTCCCTTAAACCAGAGGAATAATTTCACTTCCTGCAACGCCTCCCCTCTTTTGCATTTTGCATCTCTAGAGCAATTTCATTTTGATTGATACCAAGAGATCTCTGCCAATGTAGGGAATGGTATTGTTTGGTCCTTCCCTCATCCCCCAAAAAGGTGGGGAACGGTCTAAGGGACAGTGACAAACTGAGAGGTATCTTTTGGTTTTTGAAAAAAAAAAAAATAGAATTTCCTCTTCCAGGACGGCAGCCTCGGGCAAGGGGAAAATTGACCGCGGTGTTTGCAAATAGTGAACAGTGCCCAGAATTAGAGCTCTCCCCTGTGACTAAAAAGATTATTAGAAAACAAAAAACAAAACAAAAATCGTACCTACCGACGTATAAACAATTCGATGCATATAAACTCGACTCGGATAATCCCACAACCTTGCGCCCGCCAAGGCTTGGGGGGTGGGGGAGAACGACTTACGGATGGCGATCGGAGTGGGGGGGCAATGGGAAAAAGGGGGTTGTTTCCGAAATTTGTTGCTTTTGTATCCTTCTTTTTGGAGAACTTGTCAGCGGCAGTAGCAACTGTAGGAAGGCAGAGAAAGAAAAAGGGAGGGGAAAGGGAAGGAAGTTTGTACTTGCATGTATCTGTGTGTATGGTTTAGGGTCGAGAGGAGGATGCACAAAGAGTAAATTAGTAAAAAAAAAGTAAAAGAAAAATGGATAAAAGAAGGGAGAAATTAGGGATAGAAAGAGACGGAAGAGAAAAAAGTATCCCCAAAGAGGAGGATTTTTTTTTTTTGGTATGTGCAATCTGGGTCCGAGGAAGCGCATTCCTTTGATTTGCGTACACACACACACACACACACACACACACGCACACGCACACGCACGCACGCACGCATGCACACACACACACACACACACACACATACACACACACACACACACTTTTCTTTCTTAGGCTCTCTTTTGGTCCTCCAGGACTGGGGCGATTCTTGTTTCCGTGTATCTTTAAAAATAGACCTCGGAGTTTATCTCGGGCTTGAAACTAGTTTCAAAGTCAACACCAACAAGAGCCCAATACCCCTCACTTACGCTTTCTGCGTTTCCCCCACCGCCCCAACACCTTTCAAACGCAGACCCCTCTAGCCTAAGTACAATCCAATCTTTTAACTGGAGCAGTAAATTGAAGCGAAGCCTTAGAAATTACCAGGAAGATTTTCATAGGTTGTTATCAATGTGGGGGAGGTGTTTACATATTTTTAAAAAATTACTATTGGGTATGTAAATTATTTTCAGCAAGCTTTTTTATTTTTTTGAGAAAACAGTTACACTTTATCTTTAAAGTCTAAAGAATGTTGTAGAATTTTCATTCACTTAAGGAAATGTAGATTGTGTCGGATCCTCATTTGGAGTCTCAGAAACTCCGCCGGCAACTCATAATTTTCATTTTGTGAAAAACAAGATCTTCAAGTTATTAAGAGGAAAATGTTCATGAAAAGCCGGGAGAGCAGCAGTAACCAGCAAAGGGAGAAAACGGTCCTTCTCTCCCCCCGCTTCCCGTGGGTGAAATTGATGCCAAAAGATTCTTCTCCCCCCCACTCCCATTTCCCCCACCCCCACCCTGCTTCTGTGGGCGAAGCACATCGCTGTATTTATTTTGAAGGCTACAGAGTATGAGGGCTGGCTGGAGACACCCACGTGCTTCTGACTCTCATCAGCATAAGGATCGCCTTAGCCAGAGAGTCCTGTCTATATAAACCACAAAAACCTAATCATTAGAAATCCCAGCCTCCAAAAACCACATTTTAGGACAAAAACTGAGGCATTTTTTTCTCGCTCCTTCATCCTTTCGACCACATTTTTGGGGGGACCTAAAGTAGCTTCTCCCCCCCTTTAAACTCTGGTATACAAATAAATAAATTACATCCACCGAATTTGGGGGGGAGAAAGTTATTGGGGGGATTTTTAATTTATTCATTTTTAGACTCAGCAGAGATTTGAGGGGCTGAAACGCACCGGGAACTGCCTATTTGCGCACCCCCGCCCCCCGCAAGTTTTTTGCGACCTATTTTAACCACCAAGCTGATAGTTTTCCAACTGTTTTTAATCCTTCCTTCTTCTTTGGCAGTCACAAGGTTGAGTGTGTAAGAAAAAAAGTTTATTTCTTATCCTCTGTCATCATCAGTCACGCTTTTTTTCTCTTTTAATTATTCTTTTGACCAATATTTCAACCCCCGCTCCCTTTTCCGCTTTAAAAACAAATAAATAAGAACTTTTTTTCTCCCTCAAGCCTTTTTGGCTGTGGTGGGGGTGGGGTAGGGTGGCGGGGGTGAAGAGAGAGAGACAGACTAAGAAGTCAGCAGAGGGACTTTGAGAAAAACGAAAAGTTCACTGCTGTCGGATCAAGCCAGCACCTCTTGGGCTTCCTAAATACATTTGGTCAGGAAAGCTCTCCCCGGTCTTTTAGGGGAGACCGGAAGAGAACAAGTAGAGGTACCCTCTCTCTCTGGGAGCCATTCTCACATCTACCGACACCCAAACCGGCTCGGTATCCCGAACCTGCGGCACAGACAGTCTCGTCCTCCTTGGTGTTTCTCCCCCGCTGGTGGACAGCAGCAGTACAGCAACAATGCAAAGTTAGGACTAGAGATCGTCTGCGACTCAACTTACCTCCCGGCACCTTGAAAATCATAAGGAAAAGAAACTCTTGCACTTAGAAGCAGAAGTAGTTGCAAGGAGCTGGTGGTGAGCGAGAGAGAAGAGGAGGGGGGAGAAGGAGAGAAAGAGTGGAGGAGGCCTGAAACTGCGGAGGGTAGCGGCGGCGGCAGCGGCGGCGGCAGCCGTAATCTGAGTGAGCTAGAACACAAGGGGGGAGCATCTGCGGCAGCGGCAACAGGAGGCGGCGAAGGAAGAGGAGGAGGAGGCGGAGGCGGAGGAGAGGGCTGCAGCTGGGCAGCTGTGCGAAGAGCCGCGGCCGCAGCAGCGGCAGCAGGCAGTCCCGGGGCTATGCTGTTTCCAGCTGGGCGCTGCTGAACAAGAAGCCGTCTGCAGAACTGGACTTGGGGAAAGGGGGGCTCCAGGGAGAACCAGGAACCCAGGCGTCCGAGGGGACCCCATTTAAACCCATTCCAACCACAAGCTCCCCCCAGCCGCCACACACACCCACGGGCCCCTTCTCGGCTGCCACCTTCGGTTTTTCCAAAGACTCCGGAAAAGAACTGCTCGTCCTCTTCTCCCCACCCCGCCAATCCGAACTGATCAGCACCTCCACTCTCCCCCTCCCCCACCCCCCACCCCACGCCTAGTGTCAGACTCTTCCTGGCCTTTGGCTCCATCGAACTTGATCTCGTTTATCTCCTCCACCCCATTGCCTACACCCCTCATTTCTCCCCCTCCCCTCGTTCTCTCCCTCCTGGTTTCCTTTTCTCCCTTCTTTTTCACCCGGCTTCCCCTCCCCCCCGGCCACTTCGCTAACTTGTGGCTGTTGTGATGCGTATTCCCGTAGATCCGAGCACCAGTCGGCGGTTCAGCCCCCCCTCCAGCAGCCTGCAACCCGGCAAGATGAGCGACGTGAGCCCGGTAGTGGCTGCCCAGCAGCAGCAGCAGCAACAGCAGCAGCAGCAACAGCAGCAGCAGCAGGAGGCGGCGGCCGCGGCGGCGGCGGCTGCGGCGGCGGCGGCAGCGGCGGCGGCGGCGGCGGCGGCCGCGGTGCCCAGGCTGCGCCCGCCGCACGACAACCGCACCATGGTGGAAATCATCGCTGACCACCCGGCTGAACTAGTCCGCACGGACAGCCCCAACTTCCTGTGCTCCGTCCTGCCCTCTCACTGGCGCTGTAACAAGACCCTGCCCGTGGCGTTCAAGGTAAGGAAGGGGCTGCCGACTCGCTCTGCCGCCTTGCCCTTCTGACCCTTGCCTCCACCCTCTTGCTCACCCAGTACCGCAGCCGGTCTGAACTCCCCATCACCAGGCAATGAGTGTGCGTGTGCCTGTTTGTGTGTGTGTGTGTGTTTGTGTGAGGAAGCCGGCTCCCGCAGACTCCCTCAGAAGAAGGGGGCGATGCATTCTTCTGTGTTGATCTCTTACCAGTTATGACAAATATAAGGGTTCCCCCAACGCCTTCCCGAAGAGATCCGACTCTCCCATTTTAACCAAGAATCCCTCACCTCAGTGTGTACCTTTCTTCTAATCCGAACTGAGAAAGGGTATGGAGCTTTCCAGCTCCCGGCTGGCTCGCTCCCCTAACCACGGAATGATGCACCTTTTTAATCCCTTCTCCCTTCATCCCAGCTCCACTTTCCCTTCTCTACCGCCAGGGTAGTTTAGTGCACCTCTTTGGACTCTAACTCACCTTTCCAAATGTCTTCCCCCGCCCTTACCTTCTGTCCCACCTTCTTTCTTTGACCTCTTCCCCCTTCAACCTTTTCATTTACCACTTCGCCCCCTCATTCTCCAGCAGTAGTCCTCACTGCTTCTCTGCCTTTGCTTCAGTCCTACTCAGCCCCTGGTAACTTTCTTCCAATCACTTAGGCGCTATGAGCCCCGACACCGCCAGCCTTCCCTCGTTCACCGTCCTTAACTCTAATAGCACCCCGGGACCAGTGTCCTCTCCACGGTTCCGTTCGTCACCTCCTCGCTTCCAACCTACTCCCCCAGTGCTCAGTTTCTACTGCTTCCCCTCCCTTGCCAGACTTCCATCTGGGTTCGCACGCAGTGGCGGCGAGGGATATAGGCTCTATTTGCCCCCTCTCCTCCAGCACAGTTTTCATAATATCTCATATTTGATTTAAGGAAAAACTAGGAGTCGGAGCCACTTAGAGTGTTCTCTTTCTCTCTTTCGCCTCCGCCTCTTCGTGCCATCTCTTTTATCATGTCAGGGGGTCCCCGGGGGAGATCATTACCGGGGCTGGGCTCTCTGTGGATGCCCAGCGACTCTTCTCGAGAGCATCCAAACCCATTATTACCCGAAGAGGTTTAGATGATCTGGCATTGGGCTAGTTGGGCAGCTGGGCTCCAGGACAGGGAAGCCCTGGAGGTCAAGCCAGAGGGTACTAGAGACTAAGGATGCCGGCTTTTCGACTCTCGATGGGCTTCTTTCAGTCCCTGAGGCAGGGAAGAGATAGGCGGGGCGGTTGTTGGAGGCTCTCTGCAGTTGTCCAGAAAAACTCCTGTCTTCCGGTGGGGTTCAAGGGGCAAGTGGAAGAGCTGGGGAGGGGAGCCTTCTGAGGTACTCCAGGGCCGAGAGTGGGGTGGGCGGGCGAGGATCTGGCCCCCAAAGGGGCTATATGTGTGCCCGGGCTCCGTCCGCACAGATCCGGAGTGAGTTCCATTTCTACACCCCCGAGGTGTCACTGTACTAAGCAGAGATCCTCACGTACTGAACTCCCCCCTCCCAATTTTCTGCTTTCTTCTTAGAGCTCAGTCTGGGAAAGTTGTGGGGGCGGGAGAAATCACTTGAAAGTTTTACTTCTAACTTTAAAAGTTTGGAACAAAATTCGGTATAGCCTTTAAAAAAACAGCTTTGCCTCCTTTATTCTCATTCCCATTTTCTCTTTACATCACGCTTTAAGTTCCAGCAAGCTGTGTGAGTTAAGCTGGTGGGTTAGCACCCCCTCACCTTTTTTGCGGGAAGAGGTTCGAACTTGGAGAGATAGGGGAACTGGACCCGGCAACAGCGGGAGAAGTCCAAGTTAACTGCTTTACCAATCTGTCCTCTCTCCGTCTCCCCCCTGTCCCTCCCGGTAGTTCGCCTAGCAAATACCGTTATCTGGGTTAGAATATCAGTTCTAGGGGTAAGTTTGGGTTCGGGAAAACACCCTGTCAGGTTGAGGAGTGTGTGGTCCCCAGCCTGTTGCAACACGGAGGGAAGCAGCCCAGATGAAGGCTCCGGGACAAGCAGGGGCTGCCCAAACACTGTGGAGGCAGGAATGAAGCACCTTCCCAGGCAGTGGGATAACCTGGGGACTTGTTCAAGATAAAGAGGAGATCCTGAAAGAGAAAACAAATGTTGTCACCCCTGGGGCCTAGATTTCTGAGTTGCAAAACCAAAACGTAAGCTAGACCGAGGCATTTTTTTTCTCCCAAAGGCTATACTAATCGTCACCACCCCTCATTAGCAGAACTTGTACAGGTTGGATTTGGGTCTCTTGGGTTGGTACTGTCAATAGAGATCGGGTAAGTAAGGAAAGTTCCGGGAATGAAAAAAGTTGGAGGTTATGCCAGTTATTCCCGTAGTGGGGCTGGTGCCAAAACTCCCACAGGCCAATCGCAGCTACTAGTCCTTGATCACTTTTCCCCCACTCAACAATTCAGATGCAGTGTGTGGGTGGAAGTAGAAAGAAAGAAAATTCCAGGTCAATTAAAAGTACTGGTTATCTACATAGGTTTTTTTTATATTGTTAGTATCAGTACAGAAATCGGAATAAGTATTATGGGAAAGGGATGCTGCACTTTGGGGCAAGTTTCACTTTGCAACTGGCTCATGAAATATTTTTTAGTCTTTGTCATCTTCCCTTATTAATTACTCATTTTTAATGATTAACATTTTATGTCCTGAAAAATGAAAATCTTGGAATATTTGTGAATAATAATAAGTATTTAATCTGCCCACTCAAAAGGCCCAGAATTCTCATTAGACTTGAAGGTAGCATGTTAAAGAGTTGTAAAATTTAAATTTATTAGAAGTACAAGATAAAAAGATGGCTATGCAGTGTCAGATGCACCAAGCATCTGAAGTAAAACTTTGTAATTCAGTGATTAGGCTACATATGCTCTTTGATTTCAGAAATCTGCACATTTAGAAACATCTGGATGCTTGACCATATTTGTCCGATATTTGGAGTTCTATAAAGAGTTTGGTACTCTAAATGAAAGATCAGAGGTAGTAAATTAATCTCAGGCTATTACCTTATGCAACTTAATGCTGATAAGATATTGCATACATGTATGTATAAACATAAATAAATACACATATGCTTTGGATAGAATGCTATTTTTCTAACACAGAAATGACATAATTTAAGAGATAAGTGTTTGAACCCCTCAAAAGTAGCCACAGGTAGCTAAGCAAAATATTTTACGTAGATGCTTTTTTCACTGAATATAATGATTTTCCCCCGTTATTTATTATAATTACTTCTTACTCTGTGCTGTTAATCATATTTATTGTCCAGGGATATAGTTAATTATGAAGTAGGGTTTTTTGTTTGTTTTTGTTTTTTAAGGGGATAGGATATTCTTGAATAGTAAGTTGAATTTACAGACAACACAGTAACAGTACTAAATTGAATTAATCTAAATAAAAATAACTTACCCTTCTCTTCATATCTCACTTCCCTATGCATTTATAGAATGGCAAACATCTGAATGTAAACAACAATTCTGCCTAAAATGTGGATGTTTGGCCCCAAACATCCAGGTATCGGGAAGCATTCAGAATTTTGCCAAACATTTTAAGTTTCCATCTGAATGTAGTACAGATACAAACTGTTTTCCTAGTCATTCAGAGAAGAGATAAGTTTATTGCAAGAGACATTGCAGTATGCTTTTTCAGTATGGCAGAATTTACCTGTGATGAGGGAGTAAACACATCCAGGCAAATTTGAAGGCCTAAAATAAAGCAACTTCTTTGGAGACAACAATTTGGTGGTAGTATTTGGAAGGAAATATGAAGTTGTTATATCCCTGTACTTTGGATTGTTGTTTTTTAATGCTCACAAAAGATGGGTAGATCATTCAGGTTTTTTTCATCAAAAGAATTTACTTGTGCGAAACTACAATAGACTCTATCTCCTTTCATCTCTTAAGCTGGGATGTCACTTACCAAGTGATATTGGCAATGAATCTTATCATGTTGACTTTTGAGGACAATCATTATATAATATTTTCAAAATTTAAATGGATTAGAAATATATAATGGAAAAAATAAGACGAGTAAGCAAAGAAGACAAACATTATTTATCAGCATGTGGGAAGGGATCCTTTTTTTTTTAAACCAAACTTTGCAGTTTTGAAATGTTCAGTCAGCCCAGGTGTCAAGGAAATGGAGATAAATATTTTTAACTTTTCTTTCTGGGCCATCTTACTGAAAGCTTAAAATAGTTTGACTTATTAGTTCAGGGTACTTTGTAAGCAACTTCCAAATTCAATCCATTAGTTAATGCTATACAGAAATAACGGAGAGCAAACACTTTAAATTAGCTGCTGGTCACAGCACAGTAGTCTGTCCTTGTATCCATTGTAAAGTCCAGTTTTCAGAATTCATTGCTCTGTTTTTCTAGATAGCTTCAAGCTGAAGTACAGTGTAGAAACTCTAATTCCAGATGTATTTTTTATATACAAAGTAGTACTTTGCTACTTTGTATTAGTGTACATTGGACTATATTTTTTAGGGTTCTCACTAAAATGCTTTTCCAGAAAACTCAAAGTAACAAAGACACTTTTAGATATGACATATCGCACACAGTTAATTTGACATTTTAAATGATGCCTTTCAGTATTTCTCAAAAAGAGGGTTTCAAAATGACAGAGCATTTCCATTTCAAAATCATTTTTCAACATGACTGGACACTCAGTTTTATCTTAAAAAACTGTACCTGACCCTGTTCTATTTTTCCTGAATATTTACATTCCCGTGTATTCAGGCCCTTCATATATCATGCACCTAAACCAAAAATGTAGTTTATTAAAAAAGATGTGAATTGTTGTGCCAAAGTTATGTAACTTTTTAGTAAATTTCAAGTTGTAGAGCCCGAGAAGAAACCTTTTTATTTTTTGCCTTTAAATGCAATATTTTTGTGTTACTTTTTGTGAGTTAATAGTTTAAATTTGAATAAAAAAATATGCCTTATTGATAAGTTAAGCAGAATAAATATACCTTTGGACAACTAGGAAAATAAATATTTTTAAAAGATCAGAATAAGAATATTTGTAAAATAGCTACTATAGATATTTTTTATAGTTCCCCCCACCCCTCCAACTTGGCCTTACTACCAAGATAATGCTTTTAAAAATCACAGATTGCCGATCTTTAGACATTTTCATTTGAGTTGATGCCTGGTACACACGTTGCCAGCTTGAATCAAAATTTTTTCCATAAAATTATTCTTCTCTGTGAAATGCATTTTAAAAGTTATAAAGTGGCACATCATATTTGTTTTACTTTTTGTTTCTGGAATTCAGTTGACTGTTCCTAAATTCTAGGCCTGAACTTTGAAAGTAGCTGCAACACTTGTGAAAGTTTTTGGGTATTTTACTTTAAATTATTTTGAAATAAAGCCTTTGATTTCATGAGAATATTTCTTTTTTGGTACTAGTAATTCATATTTTTGAACTACACAGACTACAGCTAATAGGCCTCAGTCACTTTCTGTATTGTTAAGAACTGCATTTCGGCATTGTTACCAGCACACTGTGCTAAATGATGTGGACCAGGAAGGGTAATTGATTAGATAAAAACAGCATTCTAATCATGGAAATGTCATGGACAATTTTTATTTTCATTTACTAAGACCATATGAACCTGAATGAACAGTCATGTACAAAAAAATGTAAGGGCCTGGGCTATTACCTCATTCATTGTTTCTCCTTCATATGAAGGAATTTATAGTTTCATTCACCGAATTTCATGTTGAATTTCAGACTAGCGTATGGAGGGCAGCCTTCTTTCACCTTAGTGTGTTCAAGCAATTTGTTATTTGATCTTAGCACTTGGCTACCGTGAGGTGAGCTAAGAACAAAGGTTAGTTAACCTCCTTACAATCCCCAGGACAGAGTGTCACTCCCTTCTTTGCCCTTCATATGTGGATTTGGTTCTTAAAAGCATTTTATTCATCATAAAACTTTTTATTTCAAACTTCTCTTTGTCCCTTAGCAGTGTTTTTAGATAATACTCCTCAATAACTGGCTGACTGATAAATCTGCAGGACAAGCTCAGGCTCCATACTTGCCCCTAACCCATAAAAAAGATGCTTCAATTCATTCATCAGAGTACATTTTTGATGACTTACAGTGGATGCAGTTGAAATAGACTCTTTTTTTGGCTTTCTTTTCGATGAAATAGTTACTCTCAGAGAGTTGAGGGTGTCAGTGGGGGACGCTTGCTTAGACTCAAATATATATATATATATATATATATATATATATATATATATATATATATATACACTTATATATGCACTGAAGCTTTGTAACTTATGTAAAGTCAAATATCCTTTTAAAAATCTTGAGGAATAATTAGGTAGTCTCTTGATCTGATACAAAAAATACTCGAACAGACATTATATTTGACCATCAATCTAAATTTTAGCCATATAGGGAAAAGTCTGCAGTAAATCTTATTAGTTGTCAGTTTTCAGGCAAATTTGCCTATTTTAGATAAGTTTAAGTTAGAGAAGACTTAAAATCTGTAATTATATTATTTGTTTTGTACAAAACAATATAAATCTTACCAATGATTAATGTGGTCATTACTATAATGCTTAGGCAAAGCAAAATAAATTTATATATATTACTGTTAAGGAATCCTTACTTTTATATATTCCCATATTGAATCAATTTTCCTGTTCTAACTAAAAAAAATCCATTATGTTAAAAATATGCAGTATAATAATAATGTCTCCGAGTTCTTGAAAAACCTTATATTTGGGGAAATTACTTTACTTCCCTCTGAAATGCAGCCAGGTCTGGGGTGAAACCCAGCAGCCATTCCATACCTCTCAGCAACACTATAGACTATCCCAGGATATAAAGCAAAGAATAACATACCAAGTTGAAGCCTCAAGGGATGGTTATACCAAGAGGCTATATTTAGTGCAAATTGGACTTTGGTTAGAATACAACATTAGCCCTCCAAATCTTACCCAGAGTGCAATGTCATAATTATCCTCTCTGTATTTATATAACATCTTTCTTCTAGGGAGTCAAAACATTTTACAGATGTTATTTTATTAATCCCTAATAGATGGAGGGAATGTTTTATTATTCCCATTTTATAGGTTGGAAAACTGAGGCCCCTAAAGATCAAGTGACTTGCCTGAGGTCTCATAACAAATCAGTGGCAGAGCTGGAATTAAAATTCCAATGTTTTGATCCTTAATATTATACAGTCTTTACACCTTTTCTTTTCCTTTAACAATGGCTTTATTAGTTACAAATGCAGTTTGCTCTCTGCGCAACAAAGATTGAGAGGCAGTGGGCTTTAGTAGACAGAGAGTCATCCATGAAGGTAGGAAGACTTGGGCTCGAATCTTACCTGTGGCACAGGCACAAGTGGCTGTGTGACATCTGGCAAGTCATTTAAGTTCTCAGTTTTCTAAGACTATGAGTTAGCAGAGCAGGTAGGTACTGACTTGCCTTTGAAGAGAGAATTTCCTCACCTGGGAGTTCCTTGTATCAATGAAATCACATATCAAGCCTTTATCCCTGTCCCTCTAACCAAGAAAACCACAGAGGATTAAGTCAACCTCTACTCCCTCCAAGTGGTATTTGCAGAAGGCCCAAATATTCGAATGAAAATTGAAAAATGTAGTCAGTTCTTTTCCGGACATTGCAAGATATTCAGAAGCTTGGCATTGTGTATACAAATTATGAAAATGATGGTGCCAGCGGCTATCACCCCTATCATCCTTGATGGTAGCAGCAGTGCCAAATTTTACTGAGTGCCTAGGGAGAATATCAAGCCTTATTTGGCACCAGAAAGGTCTCTGTGTTTTTGGAAGATGATCTGCCACCAAGAAATATACCATTTAGTGGGTTGTCAGGTCACACAAACACAGACATAATTCATGTTCTTGCATAATAAGACACACATAGAATGCATGTAAGTAAAGTCTTCATGAATCTGTGCTCTCCAAATGAAAGAATAAGATATAATAATGACCTTCCAATGAGGAGTTGATCACCAGAAAAAGGAAGGTTATAGCTGGTTTTGATGCTTTACTGTATAGTTCTTGGTTGTTATCGTTGTTCTCCTGGAACTTCTACAACATTCCCTCCTTTGCCTCTCATCTCCCAGTCTGTTCTTTAATGCCTGAAATGTCTATCTTCCTTATCTTCTCTCCCCAATCCTCATCATCTTCAAAGTCCCAACCATTCTTCAGGGCACAGCTTACACAGTCTTATATCTTTCATGAAGCGTTTCCTAATACTCCCTGCTCATAAACTATGCAATACCATCAGCTATTAATATCTCACAGGATCATAAGATTAAGAACTGGAAAGAAGATTAGAGATTTTTCTACTCCACCTCCATTTTACAGATGAAGACATTGAGTTCTAGTGAGGTTAAGTAACCTCTGGCCCATCGTGATAGCAGAGATTCAATTCTAGGTTCTCCAATTCCAAATACATTGTGCTTTTCCTTCTGTCTTGTGTCATAGTTTATTTTTTCCTTAATCTAACTTTCTTCCTCCCCAATAAGGTGCTTGAGAGTAGAATCTATTTCATATCTCTGTTTTTATATCCCTAGTACTTAATAAATTGTCTTGTCCCTAATAGGTATTTAATAAGTCACTAGTCTCGTAGTGAAATCTTAGTTTAATTGACTTCCATGGATTCCACGATCATTTCTGTGAGATCATATCCATCCTTAATTTCTCTGCTAAGTTCTAAACACACATCACTAGTGTACATTTCCAACAGCATAGGTATCAGCCTCAGAATGTCTTAATCAGGACTCATCATTATTCTCTTCACACCCACACTTCTTCTAATTGTCCTTATTTCTTTTGAGGGTATCCCCATCCTTCTAGTCACCAAAGTTCAAAACCTTAGAGTCATTCTTAGCTCCTCATTCTTCCTCGCCCCACATTTTGAATCAGTTCTCTTGATTCTAGTTGCACAGCTCTTCCACTTGTCCCCTTCTTTCTATTTATATGTGGGTCCCCCAGCCCTGTGCCCGTCTTAGTTCAGGCTCTCATAACCTCTTGCATGGACTATTGTAGTAGCTTTCTTACTGATCTCCCTGTTCCAAGTCTCTCTACATTCCATCTTGTACACAGACACTAAGTTAGTGTTCCTAATACTTGGGTATAAACATAGATACCCCTTCACTGCTCCCAAAGCTATTTTAGCTATTTAATTAGCTCTATTGTATTTAGGTTAAATGCAGTCTTCTCTGGTTGTCTACTTTTTCTGAGTTACTATACATTACTGCCCTTCATATACTCTATATTTTAGCCAAACTCACCTAATTGCTGTTCTCACTCACAACATTGAATCTCTCATCTCTATGCTTTTGCATAGACTGAGTGGCATGGCTGAATACACTCCCTCTTCACCTCTGCCTACTATTATCCATAGCTACCTTCAAAATTCAGTTCTAGCCCCACCTCCTATGGAGGTCTTTTTCAGTTTGTCCCAGTTGTGAATACTTCTCCCACTGAAATGATGTTTTTATTCTTTGTATATAGCCCATATCTACTTTTCTGTGTGCTTGTTGGTTCCCCCAATAGAATGAAAGCTTTTTGAGGGAAAAGTCTGTTTCATTTTTGTCTTTTTTTATTCCCTGGCACCTAGTAGAGTGCCTGGCATAAAGAAGGGGCTCAATTGAGGCTTGTTGAGGGACAGCAAAACGGTGTAGTGGAGGTGGTGCACCTGCCCTTGAGTTGGAAGGATCTGAGTTCAAATTTGACCTCAAACACTTAGCAGCTGTGTGACCCTGGTCAAATCACATACCCCCGATTGCCTTTCTCACCCAAGAAATATATACTTATTGATTAATTAAATATTTGTTGAATTGAATTACTTGGTTCTCAGAGGGGAATGGATTTTTGCACATTGAATTGAGGATAATTTGAAGTCAGGTGGTTGTTTTAAGGTTATAGCTTAATGAAGGGAAGGCTTTAAGAGGATATGGATCATGATTTGAATTCTAATACTAGAAAAGAGAGTAAGGTCTTTTAAATATGATGAGTAGTTTGTGTGAATGAGAAGAGATCAAAATAGTTTAGGAGTTAGTAAGCCAGACAAGTTTTGCTGACTAGTGTAAAGGCTGCAGGTAAAAGGAAGAAGCCAGAGATGGTTGTTGTCTTAGAACCTTAAATCCTCTAGATTAGACTCTATTCCAGGCAATGGGGAGTCACTGAATAAATATGAATAGATCCATAATCAATTTACATGAGTAAATTATCACACAAGGCACTCATACTGCAAATGGCACATGTTGGTGTATGTATAATCTAGCAGGAGAATATTTGATGATTTCAGTGAGACAGTCTGGAAACACTCTGAAGAAAAGGTTGAAATAATCTGAATGTGTTCACAGAGTCTGATCAGGAACTTGGGGGGAAGAGTTAAGAGAAATGAATGGAACTGTGATATTATTAAGTAGTAGGACTTGGTAATGGAATATATATATAGTCTTTAAAAAAAAGTGCACATGATAAAGATATTTTTATTCTGTCTAATGCAGAAGTTCTTAACCTTTTTGCGTGTCATGGACCCGTTTGGCAGTTTTTTTTGAAGCATATAAACCCTTTCTTAGAAGATCCTTTTCACTGAGCAAATCAAGAAAAGCATCATGGAGGAGGTAGAAACTGAGCTGGGACTTTAAGAATGCTTAAGATTGGGGGCACCTAAAGCATTCTTAGTTTAGAGAATACTGTGAGTGAAGGTAGGGTGGTGGGGTGGGAGACTACAGAATATTTGAATCACGATGAGCAGTCTGATTTAGGTGGCATGAAGAGCACATGAATTGTAATGTGAGATAAGGATGGGGATAGTTGGTTGGAACCAGATCCTTGAATTCAAGACCAAGTGTTCTCTTTATTCAGTGGTCTAGTGGGAGTCATTTAATATTTTCATATTGGTGAGTCATATGCTCAGAGCTGTGAATTAGGAACATTAATCTAGCACTGTTACATAAAATGAATTAGAGAGAGAAAGGACTGTAAATATATATTAGTTAAGAGATTATTGGGATGAGCTTGGCATGATGGGCCTGAATAAGGCAGTGGTAATGGAAGGAGAGGACTGGGAGGACAGAAATGAGAGATGCTATGGAGGGAGAATTAACAGGACTTGGTGACTGTCCGGATGTGGAAGATGAGGAAAAGAGAGGAGTCATAGAAAATACTGAGTTTACAAACAATGGTGACTAGCCACAGACTAATTGTGGAAGCTGAAGAACAAAGAACCATCAAAAAATCATCCCAAGAGAGCAAACAGATGGTAATGCTGTTGGAGGCACGTTTACCGTCCCTACCACTTTCTTGCTACTTATAATAAATCATTGTTAATAATAATAGCTAACATTTACATTGTGCATACTGTGTTCCAAGCATTGGACTAAATGCTTTTTAATTATCATTCTCATTTGATCCTCACAACAACCTTGAGAGGTCAGGGCCATTATTACCCCTGCTTTACAGATGAGGAAACTGAGACAAATAGTTGAAATTAATTTTCCAGGGTCACCCAGCTAGTAAGTGTCTGAGACTGGATTTGAACTCGGGTCTTCCTGACTCTAGGTCCAAGGTTGTATCCCATGTTCCACCTAGTTGCCTAAATGTATCATTTACTGCCTTATATTATTAACTACCTTTTAATGTTTCTACATTTTATCTCTTCAACTTGACTTGTTAGCCACTTGTGGGCAGAAACTGTATCTTACACTTCCTCAACCCCTGCCGTAATGCTTATCATGGGCTACTTGCTAAGATTTTGGGTTTTTGACTGTATGTGAAGATGAGGAAGCAACACAAAATAAGTAGAAATGAACTGATAGGTGTCCAGAGTTCAGTCAAGAACCATAATGTTTTGGCTGAATGTCTTTCAGCTAGGTGACACACTGGCTAGAATTTCTTTAGTCAGTGACTCTGATTAGATCATAACTCCAACCTCTGTGGACTGCAGATAGCCAGTGGCATACAAGCTGTTTATGTAGGCACTAGCTTTTCTATTGTGGCATGTTTCCTAGGGATGATTTTGCAATGGAGATTTCATAAAATATATGTGTCTTTTTTGAAGAATTCTGCAGAGAAATAAAAGAAACTTTCTTTAAGTCCAACTTTGAAATGAGTGAACCCTGAAATATGGTTTTATTTGAAGTGGCATCTTTGCTTAGGTGTACCAAGCTTCATTATAGTTGTCCACAACTGTGGCCCAGTATTGCCAGGCTTTTGATAAAAACTACAGTTAAGAAGAATGACTCATTTATTTTAGACCTTGCCTGATGCACTACTTTTGTTGTTGTCATTTCCTAATTTTTGTAGGTGGTGGCTCTAGGAGAAGTACCAGATGGGACTGTGGTCACCGTCATGGCGGGTAATGATGAAAATTATTCAGCTGAACTCCGAAATGCATCTGCTGTCATGAAAAACCAAGTAGCAAGATTCAATGACCTGAGATTTGTGGGCCGGAGTGGAAGAGGTGAGGCTTTTGAGATAATATATGTTAGAACACTTTGCAAACCATAAAGCACTATATAAAATCAGCTATGGTCATGATGATGATGCTGGTGATGATGATGATAGTACTGGTGGAATCGAAACACTAGAATCCTGAAATAAAATACATATAAACTTTTTTGTAAATAAAGCAACAGCCTCTTTTCCCCAATTGGGGTGGCTCATGTTTTATTTGAAGACCTAGTCCAGGTAACATTCATTATCTCTTTGACTCCTTTAATCTTTTGGATTTGTTTCATAAGTTTGAAAATTTGAAAAAATTTTTCAGAGGAACTTGTTGCTAAATTTGTTGTGTACATGAGGGTGAGATACAGGGGAAGGAAGTTTTCGTAGGTTCAAGTTCTAGGTTATAGGGAGTCAGATAACGGAGTTCATTGAGTGGCAAAGGGGAAAGAGAAATACATATTTTTAGTTTCTTGATGGAAGCCCAATTTTTCTTAAGTTGTAATAATTAGTCATTATGTTCTTTATTTATTGTGTCATAGCATCATAGATTGAAAGCTGGAGTTGGAATAGGATTCTGTAACAAGGGTTTTTAACCTTTTTTCTATCATGAACTCCTTTGGTAATCTGGTAAAGTCTATGAATTTCTCAGAACAATGCTTTTAAATGAATAAAGTAGAATATATAAGGAAATCAATTTATACTGAATACAGTTATCAAAACATTTTTTAAAATAAGCTTACATTTCCCAGGTTAAGAATCCCTGTTCTATAGAGACAGCAAAATAATATGATCATTGTTTACTCTCAAAGTAAGAATGCACAGGCAGAGACATAACTACCAATTTTTGTACCTGGGGCAGCACAAACTGTACCTCAGGATAAGGAGCATGAAATGAACCCTTAAATCTGTTTTTAAAGCCAAAATCCTAGAAGCCACTGGAGGAAGAGGTAGAAACCTGGGGCCACAGAGAAGCCACAGTTGGGGAGTATTGAGAAGGAGAGAGAAGCAGGCAGGTCAGAGATGGGAAGGAGGTCATCTTGGATGTGGGGTGCAAGTGGGAAGCAGATCATCTCTTAGCTTCCTGCTTTCAACTGATCCTTCTTGCTAAGTGCTAAGCCCAATTGTTACTCTTGGTCTATAAGTATTTTTAGGATTTCCTAAATTTGACATCCTGTGTGCAAAACCCCAATTGCCCCATTCTATTTAAGGCTCTAAGCACTTGCCTTGCTCTTTCCATCGGTGACTGGCATTTACCTTGGCAGTAGGATTTTTAAAAAAAATTGGATCAAGCATAAACCTTTAACGCATCAACTTGCTTTACTTCAGCATGACGGTTGAATTGGTGAGCCTGATAAATGGTCATCACTCTGAATGTCCCTTTGGTATTTAAGGATTTCCTCTCATCTGAAATCTATACTGAAATTGTAGGAAGCCTTTTAAAAGATGGTAAATAGAAAATAATTTCCTTTTAGCCTTTTTGCAGCTGCTTCATAATTGGAGTTAATGATGGAAAGGATGTTTCTAAGGAAACCAACTCTTCAGTTTTCACAAGATTCTCCTGAGACAATCCTATACATCATCTCCCTATTAGGCTTAATGTATTTACTTGTTTATTTAAACACATATTTCGATTTTAAGCCCTCTTATAAGGAAAGAAAAAACAACCCCACTGTGTGCTGCAAATTCAGTTTAAAAAAATGCAAATTCTCTTCTGGAGTAGCAGGAACAGAATAGTGGATCATAGGAAATGAGAGGCTCCAATTTTTAAACAAAGTCCAAACTAACTGCTCTTAAGTTTGGATCAGATGTCATATTATTACTATTGTAAAAGCTTGATAAGGGAGATTCAAGAAGGGCTGTTTCCGATGAGTAGTTTTAGTTTACTTTCTAGGAACATGGCCAAGAAGTTGTACTTTTAAACTTTTTTTTTTAAAGAACAATTATGCATGATAATGAGATACTGTCACAGAAAGGTCATTTGAAATAAAATGAAGCTGGATCTCTCCACTGAATCAAAGCAAAAGGTGTTATTTCTGCATCATGTTTGTTAACTTTATTTTTTTTTTAAAAAAAGAATTCTTTTATCTTACTATCAAATGATTGGTTTTAAAATCTCTTTGACTCAGTCACTAGCATAGCCTCACATTAAAAGTACAGTACAGTATTTCTTTTCTCTAATAAGCACATATAAGAATATGCTGGACTCCCTGTGTGTTCTCAATATCATTTGAGTCCTATGAAATATTATTTTCTATTAAAAGAGAGGAAATGGAGTTTAGTATTTAAGGAATCAACACAATTTTTATTTTACTTTTCATATTCAGGCTAGTGTTTTCATTTATAGTGCTTTTTGTATTATATAGACTCTGCATAAGTTTCTCTGATCAATTTGAGTAGAAACTATGGCAAAGTGATAGTGTACTTTGTAAACCCTCAACATATTTATTTAAGAAACTTCAAAGAGAAACAAAGGGTGTGCACTGTTTTACTATATTGGCTTTCTGAGTTTTGGCTGGTTTCCCAAATAGCAATTTTTATATTTAAAAAAAAAAGACAGACTTAACTGCTTGCAGACTTTTCACGCATGGAAGATGAAGAAAGCTTCTTTTGATGAAGTGTAATTATGTCCAAACAGAGCTGACCCCCTCCCCCTATATTTCTTATGATCTTAACTGAAGAAAGTAGGGCTTTTCCTTTGAAGCAGCCGGGACTTGGTGGAGGATCTGAAATGCTACAGTCTGCTGCCAGAGGCAGGATGGAGAAATTGGTCCAGACTTGTCTTAGAAACTTCTACGAGAGAGAGGGAGAGAGAGAGAGAGAGAGAGAGAGAGAGAGAGAGAGAGAGAGAGAGAGAGAGAGAGAGAGAAACACCAATAATAGATTATTATATCTGTACCTACAATATATTAAAGGAAACAGTTAACAGCAAACAGAAGTCAGGAGAAAAAATATCATGAAGAGAATATTGATAAGATGAATCAAACATTGTTTTTAAAATGAGTAAGTTGTTTTTCAGTGACAGGAAACTCTCTAACCTGCATCTCTTTGTACCTGACCTGGTTTATCACACATTTTTTTTCCAGTTTCCTCTTTGATAATCATGCATCTCAATCTCTAAAATAAAGGAGCCATCCTAGAACACATTTGAGGTCCTTTCCATCTCTAAATCTATTAGCCTATGAACTAGATTTTTCTTAAGTTGTGAAAAGTATGTCAATACTCTGCTACTACCATACCTTTCTAATTCTGCCCCCTCATATATACATATATACATACACATATACACGTATATATACAAACAGACATACATATTCATGTACATACATTTATATGTATATATGTGTATGTATATATATATATATATGTATAATTTTAATGGCCAGAATTTTCCAGGGCTGTATTGTACTTTTCCTTCAGTTTGGGAAAGATAACCAAATCTACTTCATGACAACACAATACAGAGAGTCATGTAACTATTATAATTGGGCCATGCAAAACTGCACTGATGCTTAATGCTTTTGGACTTGTTTTGCAATCAGATATTGGTTAGATAATGGCTTCAGTGAAACCTCTCCTGTACACCTGTGGTTGAGAAGTGCACATAGTTTCAGGTCATGCTTTCCTTTTCTTTTAACATTTTTCTTTTGTCATCATGAATTCAACAAACATGAAAATTTTGATATTCCAGGAACAACAAAAGAGGATTGTATATGAAACTTTGAACTTGTTAGTACAGTTATTTTTAGGTGTACTTAAATTTAAGAGGGTAGTAACAAAATCACTCTGCCTCCTGAATTTCTTTTTGTTTTCTTCTGTGTATTTTAAACAATTTTTTATTGCTACAATCTTCTTCCTTCCTTCCTTCCTTTCTTCCTTCCTTCCTTCCTTCCTTCCTTCCTTTTTCCCTTCTTCCTTCCTTTCTCTGTCATTAAACACTGGTAGTTACTACCCATACCTCATAACAGTTACATTTAATTAAGCAAAACCAATTAACACTTTGGTTGTGTCAGAAAATTTTTGCCTCATTCTGTGCTACTTTAGTACGTCCATCATCTCTCTGCCAAGATGCATTTAATATTAATCTTCTCCAGTCACGATTGGTCACTCCCTGCATGTTCCTTTTTCTGCCTTTACATTTGCATAAGATCAATGGGACTTTTAAAAAATCCCAGCAAAATCATACTCTTTTTCATGTCAAACACAACTTTAAATTCAAGTCAATAAACATTTTAAAGACTATATATGTACAAAACACTGTATTTGTCTAAGACAAAACAGAGCCAAAATAGAAGGGTATTTCCTGTTCTAAAACAGCATTCTCTCCCTGTCATGTCTGACAGTCCCTCAGGCTACCATGATTGTCAATGTTAGTGTCCAGTGGTTACAACTGAAAATGTAGGACTTGAGGACATAGTTCAGAAGTAACTCCAGATAAGTCTCTGACTGATGAAATTAATGAATCAACTCTAAAATTAGTTGTTAGTTTCCAGGAGTAAAGAACATATATTTTTTAAGAGAATGTCAAAGGTTAATTAAAAAAAGGACATGTAGAAAAGACGCTTCTTTTGGAATGAAAGACATCCAGGAAATAAAGCAATACTTTATGAGGAAAGCATAAATATCAACATCAAAATATAACTTATGAAATGCCCATTAATTTGAAATAGAGTATTAATTTCTATGTTGGTTGCTGTTCCTTGATTTTTGTCTTTGGTATTACCTGCATATCTTTTCAAAAGAACAGCAAGGAGTGGGAGTTCTCCATTAAAAAAAATTAAATGTGAAGCACATCTTGTTCTTTGGTATTTGATTTTGGAACAGTTATAATTTAAATGCTTATTTCTTCCCCAGAACCACTACCCACATCTTTATTTGAGAAGGATAAATTGAGACAGTATAGGAAATTGGTTCCACTTTGAAAATTTACATTAGTTTTTAAATCACAGAGTAAATATCTGGAATGGTGTAGATTCTCTTGCATAGAATGTTGCCTCTGAATTAGGGGGAGAAATAATGCTTTTTATTCTTAAGATGGTTTCAAAATATAAGTAGGTTCAAAACAAGTTTAGCTAAGTTTGCAGTTGATGCCTATAATCAGTTAATAATAGAATATAAGATTACTTGAGGCACTTACCTAGCCTTTTAAAAATGTTTTATCTATGCCTTTTGTTTTCACATGATCGCTTTTTTGGATAAATTTCCCACTTCTCCTCCCTTACAAAAATGGAAAATAATAATTGTCATAACTAAGTAACCATATTTATTTAGTATATGACAGTCTGCCCCTATAAATTCTTTCTCTTCCCTCTGGAGATAGAGTGCTGGACCTGGAATTAGACCTGTGTCAAGACAGGTATCTTTATTACCCATGGCAAGTCACTTGACCTCCATCTGCCTCTGTTTCTACATTTATAAAACAAAGATAATACTAACACCTACCTATCAGTTATGATGTAAAGAACAAATGAGATGATATTTGTAAAGTGATTTGCAAACCTTAAAGCATTATATATATGTTGCAATTATTGCTGTTGCTATTCTTATTATACCATGACTCCTATTATTTTTTAAAGAATAGAAGTCAATTTCATGATCTGTCCCTCCAGGATCAAGTTTGGCTATTCTGATTACTCAGGCTCCATTTCCTTTTAGTATTCTTGTCGTTGATATTATTGTAGACATTGCCTATATTGTTCACTTGGTTCTTCTTATTTTGCATCACTTCATATAAGTCATCCCCATGTTTAGCTGAATTCCTCATATTTGTCATCACTTGCAAGATAATAAAATTCCATTACATGTATATAAAATAGAGCACTTGCTCAGCTATTCCCCAGTCAATAGCATCTCTACATTGTTTCCAGTTTTTCGCCATGAATATTTTGCACTATGTGGAACCGTTCTTTCTGGCTTTTATTGTTTTATGGTATATGCCCAGTAGTGTGTCTCTTTTGAGATCAATGCTGTAGAAACAAATACTTTCTCCAAAAGCCATCAGATATTGCTAATGTTTAGAAATTGCAGATCTGATCCACCTGAACCATTGATATGAGCCAGGATGGTGAAGTATAAAGATTTTTGAATTTGAAGTGAAAAGTCTGGATTCAGAATCTAGCTGTGCTACCTTGTGTGACATCAGACAAATCCCTTAACTTTTCTCTTTCCTCATCTGTAAACTGTCAGGATTGTACTTGACCACTGAGGCCTTTTTAATTCTAAATTTATTTCACCAGATAAAATCAGTTTTATCTCAGAGATCCACATCCATATGGATTTTTCTATATTGGAGAACTAATCTCAATCCTTTCATTCAACTACCAAATTTCCAATTTTTAAACACTGAATATTAAGGAAATTTATGTGTGTGTGTATATGTGTGTGTGTGTGTATACATTATATGTGTGTGTATATATATATATATTAGATCATCTCTGATGTCTTTCTGTCCTATTTCTCTCTTAAATCATATCAACTGGACTTTAGTTTGGAGAAAGATAGTTTGAATTATTTAAAGTATATATTTCCTAATTGACAGTCACTTGAAATGTGATGTATTGAAGGATATACTTTAAAAGTAGGTTTCTTCATCACTTTGCTCTAGATTTTTATATTTATTCATTAAAACTGGGGTCTCTACCTCTTAAAAGATTCTTTAATATTCCAAGGAATATTCTCCTTCAATTTCTTGGCCATTGGAAAAATATAGCCTAAGAGACCTAAAGCCACATGCTCAGTAACAAATGATGTGTGTCTTAAACAGATTTTAGGAACCTCCACGGCCTGGTTTGAAAAGAAAACCCAGTCACTAGACTTGACAGCCAAAGACCTGTTCTGCATTAAGCCATATATATAACCTGTTCCATATTAGGCTTTGAAAAGATTGCATTAAGTTTTGCATTGCTACATATTGTTTAAGCTTTGTGTTTTGATTTAATGCTCTCAGAGCTCAATGAAGGGAAAGAGTCACTGGTCAAAAAAAAAAAAAAAAAAAGAAGAGGAAGCAGCAGCAACTTTTTAAAAGGTTCTGGTCCAGAAGCCATGTCAGTGGGCAGTGAGGCCTCAGATTGCTGAATGTTTTATTGAGTCACTCTTATACGCCTACCCTTTCCTGTCTTGTAACAGTTTGCAGTTTTGACTATCTGACATTACTAACCGTTGCATATCTAACAGATTACAACTGTCAGTGAGTCTGCATAACAGAGGCTGGTGTCTTCTTACAGGGAGAACATACATTCAAAGCTCATATCGCAATTTCCCCTGTCTTTTCTTTCCTTCTTTTCATCACCTTCTGCCCAGGAATCTGAACCATCAGTTGTGATATTTCAACAAAGTATGGGGTCTCCCTCCTAAAAGTTAAAATTCAAATGTACATTTGGGGGATGCCACATATATCTGGCATACAATAAGCCACTGTCAGAGAATTGTTTCAAGACTTAATAGTGGGGACATATGTAAGAGGGGGATTGGAGTTGGGGGTGGAGGAAATCTTTGTTCCAGTAATGATGAAATCATCATCATACCACAGGCACATTAAGGCCAGGACAGGAGACACTAGCTCCCTGTTAAAATGATTCCCATAAGAACTTGACTCTTTCATCTTCTTATTGTAGTGCAGTTAAGCAAATGAAATGTTAAAGCCATGTGAAGTAAATAACGTAATCAACAATGATTTACTATTGTTCTCTCATAGGGTTGTGACCCAAACCTAAATAAAGGCTTCTAAAATTGTCTGGGTTTGGATGTGTTCCTGATGTTACAGAAAACCGAAAGGAAGAGAAAACTCCAAGAGTGGACTGTGGCTTTTGTTTTTATTACCCCTATTGCTACTGCTCAGCACTTTTAAAACCTGGAACTGCCTTACTCTTAACGTTGCACAGTGGATCAAGGCAGTCATGTCTAATGCTGAGGCTGGTGTTATATCGACAGACAAGTCAAGTGACTGTTTAAAACTGTAGGAAGAGAAAGGGTTTTGAGAATTAGAAATGCTTTGTCTTGGGTTTGGACTATGGGAGTATATTTTCATACAGACTGTAAGTTTGTTTTAGAGCATAGAGGTCCTCTATCTAGTACAACCTCCTCATTTTACAAATGAAGAAATAGAGAGGAAGGGAGGTTAAGCAAAATACCTAATGTGGAAGAGCTGGGATTCTGATCTGGGGATCAAGGTCCTTTGATTCTAAATTCTACTGTTTCTACTGTATAATGTCTCTTCAGAGATGAGAAAAATTATACTTTAAAAACCTTCACAACTGCATTAAAATTGATAATTGCTTATTTCTTGTATTTGTTATGGATTATTCTGTCTTTGCATCTGCAGGAAAGAGTTTCACCCTGACAATAACTGTCTTCACAAATCCTCCCCAAGTTGCCACCTACCACAGAGCTATTAAAGTTACAGTAGATGGGCCTCGGGAACCAAGAAGTAAGTACTTGTCTTTCTGTTGGATAGTACATATAGATATGTGGAAAATGTACACTTCTGAATGAGCCACATAGTTTTGGATGTATGATTTCTTTACCAAGTACACTATTTCCATCTAACTTCAGTGGAGGAACTATTAGAAAAAATTCCCACTTAGTGGGAAATGAAATTACAGACCCATCTTTTGCCACAAGCCTACTAATGCTTCTGAGACACTGGGAAGAGAATTCATAATCATTCTTTAGCTGGAAGTAAGTTTTATAAGAACTTCAATATGTATATTTCATAATAATGAAAGGGCTAGATCCCCAAGACCCAAGGTGGAAAACAACAAACCGTTAAAAAATCCTGCGCTCAGTCGAAAGCACTTGTATATGTTTCCCATGGCCTAAGAATGTGTTTTAACTCTTCTATTCGCCCACTCATTCCCTTTATAAAGAGCACACTCCTTAATTATAAAAATTTTATTTGCAAATGATAACTTGCTTGATTGTTACAACACAGTTGTTTGGTCTTGTTCCAGTAATTGTTATAGATAGCTTCTGCTAACAGATATAGTCTGATTTGGTTTAATCTGTCTTGGTTTATTTGTCTGTCTGGGCATCCGGCTGCTTTAACCAGCAATCATTTTTACATCATGCACATACTCCACATGGGCCAATACACATTTTTTTCTTACTCTAAATTAAAGCAGATTTTTTTCAAAACTCCTCAGACAAACTTATTAGAACAAACTTGGCCTACCTATATTTAAATAAATTTAGAGATTAAAGATTATTCGATGTACAAACCACATTAAAAAAATCATGTCAGTGGAAGCATCATTTTCACCACTCTGCTTTTGATGAGCAAATATGCATGAGATAGAGCCATTGTTCTTAATGAGTTTAATTTGTGGCAGAGGTACAGTTGGAAGAATTATTTGACACAGAGCAAGCAGCACACCTGCCTAGATGGCAAAAACTGACCACCTTTTCTTCTTCTAAAATGGGGAAACAAAGGCTAGCAAGGTCCTTTCTCTGCTAGGACCACATAGCATCTCCTTGAATTATGAGAACAACCATATACCTCTTTTCCTATGGCTGCCGTCTCTCTTCATGAAGGCTGTCTCTTTGCCTGGGCTGGGGAGGTTTCCTGCTTCAAAACTGAGTCTTTGAGGTTTGTGTTTTCTCCTCCTTTCATGTGCATGGCGTCCTTCCAAGTTCACAAAGTTGGGTCAGTGCTAGCTCTGCCTTTTCAGCTTGGGATCCTCCTATTCGGAGGTGGATGACCCACACATCTGTAGGAGCCTGAGGTTGTTAGACTTATGAAGGAGGTTAGCCCATGCAGATGCAGGAAGAATAGTTTCAGGGGTCTTATCTGAATGGACCTGAGACTTTCCCTGACTTTGCAGTCAAAGATGACCACCTGGAGAGTACCAATTTGCCCATTTTATCCAACTCCTGAAGTCCTGGAGAGGCAGGGAAGTTCACTTGTAATATGCATAAAGCATGACACTTGCTCTTTTAAGTATTTGTCCTTAATTAAATAACACATATCTTTTGAAAAAGTGTTTCTTACTGATCTCAGTCTTTCTATCTTGGTTTTGGGAACAAAAATATAAGGGATGAGTGCATGTGTGTTGGTAATTAGGAATACTGAGAAGATAAATACAAGCAAAGATAGGTAAGCCTTTAACTGGAATCAGTTTTCCTGAAGACATCACAAAAGATGGGAAGGTACTGTGACCTGGTAAGGAAATGATCACTTAGGAGGAATAACACGGGAGGTCATATTTATGTGACTGCCTTTTAAAAAATTTTTCGATTAATTTGATTTCCAAGCTGTTTCCTTCTCTCTCTCTCCCAACTCTTCACTAGAAAAAGCCAACATTTGACACAGATATATATGAGAAACTATAAAATGCATAGTTTGATATATCGCTTTTTTTCTCTGGAGGTACATCTTCCTTCATAGGTCCTTTGTAGTTAATTTTTATATAAGTCAGAATAGCTTAGTCATTCACATTTACTCTTTGAATAATACACTGTTACTATGTATAGCTGTATACAATGTTCTCTTAGCTCTGCTCATTTCATTTTTCATTATTCCAAGCAAGTCTTTCCATGTTTTCCTAAAATCAAACTGGTCATTTCTTATAGCACACTAGTATTACATCACAGTCATATACTACAACTTATTCAGCCATTCTCCAATTGACAGGCATCCCTTCAGTTTCTACTTCCTTACTACCACAAAGAGAGCTGCTATAAATATTTTTGAATATAGGGATTTTTTTTCTTTTTCATTGATCACCTTGGGAAAAAGATCTAATAGTGGTATTTCTGGGTCAGAGGTTATATATTCATAGTTTTATAACTCATTGGGCATAATTTCAGATGCTCTCCAAAATGACTGGATCAGCTAACAGTTCCATCAACAATGATTGCTTTTCAATATTATTTTGTTGCCCTGGGAATTCACTTAGCTTCTCTGTGAAATGAGAGCAGTAGTATTATTTTATAGAAATGAAGGGGGCGAAGTAGACCACCTAACCGTGACCCTTTCCAACTTTAAACTCACAGTCCTAATTTGTTGTAAGAATTAATTAGTTGATGTTTATCAAGAACACTAATACTTTCAAACTGAAAAATTCTCTATTGGAGAAAATAAGGTTTGGGTGTGTGAAGCAGTCACTTTGGGATGAACTTATGTTTAAGATTAGCCATGACCCAGAAGTAGGATGAGATACCAAAGTTTTTGGTTGACTAAATTCCTACTCCAACATTCTTGAATGATATTTCATGGAAATTCAAGAAGTGTCTATGGATAACTAGATGTCCTGTTTATGATGTCAGGGAGTACTTTTCAGGAGGGGAACAGGAAGTGGAAATTGAAGACTCAGCAAAGTCAGAACAAATTTCCTGGTGACTCCAACATCAGAAGGCACCTTGAACAGGACCAGCTTTTCCAACTGAATTACTCAGCACTGCATCCATTCTTTTCTGTCCTCCTTTTCCCACCAACCTTAGCTTTGGTAGACATCAAACGTGCTTGGTATTCTGCTTTCTCCTTGCTCTTTTTCTTTAAATTCAAAGAGGGCAGGTATCTTAAGATGCAGAGTCATTTACATTTTTCTACCATGAATTAAGCAGTATTTTATTTTAGAGAGTATTTTATTTAACATCTAGTGTTAAATTAAGTGAACTGGAGCCCTCCAAAATTCAGAGTGTCTAATTTTGTAATTCTTTCTTGCAAAGAATGTGGAAAAACCTTTAACAAGAAATTTTCTGAGAGAGAACTAGAGAATGAGTCCACTGATGAGAAAGTTTCAGATTTCTTAAAAATGCAGAATTTTCATTTTTTCAGTGCAAAATTTTGCCACAGAAACTAGTTCATTGTGATGGGTCGAACCAACTGAGGATTTTGCTTTCCTAACTTAGTGTTAATGGAATGTCACTCTTACCTAAAATGGCTTGACTATCCGTTGAAGACTTGTTCTTTTCCTACCAGCTCCTCCATCCAACTTTTGTCTAAGTAGAGAATTGGAGAGTTAGGTTTTAGTTGGTATGGATTTTCTTTTTAATCAGCAGTTTTCTATATGACAGGTGAAATATTTTGTCATTTTGGAGGTTTTTTTATAGTAAGCCCTCAAATTCTCTTGAGGGGATGTCACTTTTAAAAGGCAAATAACTCTGTAAAGTAGACTGCGGGTTTTACACAAGTGCTTGTTTCTCCTAGTGAGATGTCAGCTCCAATTTCTGCACATTAGTAAATGACACTAATCAGTGAGATAAATAATGCCATCAGCCTGCATCCACGTGGCCTGGGGAAAGTAAGGTGAAACAGATGCTAATTATGATTCTGTTATAACAAAACAAAATAACAAGGACCAAAATTTCCTGAAGTTAGGGCTACTTCAGCCAAACAATGCCTCCTCTCTGAGGTTTGGCCTATTGTCACATCTGTTGAGATCTTTTTATTCAGAAATCTGAAGGGCTTCATCTTTCTATCTTTTCTGTCCCTGGCAGCTGAACCGGTGTTGTCACTTCACAAACAACTCCTTTTCTTAATATACACATCTGGCATTGGCAGTTGGACGAACTTCATAAGAGCACATGATCATCACTCATTACAAGATTAAAAAGTACCCCATGGCATCATTGATGTTTTTTGACTTTGATCTTTTGCAGTTGTGATTCATCTCAGTTATAAAACTTCCCTTTAAAGGAACATAGCCGATGACTTATTAGGACCTTCATCTTAAGTAGCATAAACATGAAAATGGTGCACATCTTTACAGAATGTCATTTACTTTCTTTGCCAGCTTATCATTTTAAGACATGACATCATGCTGAAGATCTCAAATTTGTAAATCTTGTTTTCGGGCGAGGCTTTTTGACCTTATGTTGGCAAGTTAACTTGAGAAAATCAATAGCATGTACTTTCCTGCAGATGACATCTTCAGTGGTAGCAGCAATAATGTCACCAAAGACAACTTACTTGGTCAGATATCAGTTTCTGTTAGCGGTTTGCTATCTGCTTAACACCTGGTTCCATCTCTCTATCTAATTTAAAGGATTCACATAAGGAAGGAGAAGCTTGTTAGCAGAATCTATAGTTTGTGGGGCTCTCAGAGAAGGGTTGCAGCATTGGTAGTAGACGTAAATATACTACTTAGGATCTTTCATAAAGGGTTTTGTCAGTGTGAGAGAACTCCCCATATGGGAACATGTACCATTCCTTCATATTAACAGTCCATCTATGACATAAATTAAGTACTAGGGACTTTCTTGTCTGAGGCATATAGAGAGAAAATGACTTTTTAGGATTGCGGAATTATTTCATGTCCGCGGCAGATTTTGAACTCAGGTCTTCCTGAGTTCATTTGCTAGTAAGTCATTCCAACACATATTTGCTAAGCACCTACTATGTGCCAGGCACTCTGCTAATTGCTAGGGATATAAAGAAATGCAAAAACACATTCCTGTAGAAGGTAGGTCTTATCATGAAGCTTCAAGGAAGCCGGGAGACAGATGTGGTGAGGTAGGAAGCTCATTCCACACATGGGAGACAGCCAGTATAAAGGTACTGAGATGGAAAATGGAGCATCTTATTTGAGACACTGAAAGTAGGTCTATGTAGTTGTAGAGTGGGTGGAAAGGAATAAGGAGTAAGAAAGCTGAGGTGATAGGAAGGGGCAGAGTTATGAATAACTTTAAATGCCAAAAAGAGGGCATTATGTTTGATCTTCTAGGCAAAAAGTAACAGAATCACTTGAGAATATTGCCTCTGTTGGTGATATAGAAGATACTAAGAAAAAGTCCCACCCTTCCTTTTCTGCCTTCACCTTTAATTTCTTTTAACTACTTATATTCCCAATTTCATTTTAACATACCTTTTCTTGCTTTGTGGGAGGGAGTAAGTCATAGCTCCACCTCTTTTCCTCCCCTCTCCACTTGAATTTAGAGATAATCACTTTCAGTCATGGTGGCTTTATTTTGATTTGAATATCTCTGGAGCAGATCAAATTCATTTTGGATAGGTTATATATCATTGTAATCAATGTGGAAGCCATTTTTTTCATTTATTTAACAAATACTTATGGTCACTTCTTGCCCTATTAATGCCACTTTATATCTGAAGAACTAGACGATTGATTTTCTTAGGGAAAAGGTATATACTGAACATTACAAATTTAAATTTGTTTTTCTATGTACAGGGGGTGGTCATTAGATCACAAAAATGTGAAGCAATTAATCTGGCTGCATAGGCTGGTACATTCTTGAATGGACTAACCTGGAAATTTTATTCTTTTTATACCTTCCAGTTTAGAAAATGCCTGTTTTCCTATATATTTACAGACACAATCCCCAGTATAGGCAAGTGAGAATCTGAGAGTTCTTATGTATACCTTGGGGAGCCGAACCATGTTTCTTGCCAAAGGAGAAGGAAAAACCTTGTTCTTTATACCTTCCTCCTCTGCTTCCTCTCTTTCTTCTTATTCTGCTCCCCAGGTACTGTCTTTATCGAAGATATGGAACCCTTCAAATGCTTCTTTTCCTTCTCTTCTTTCTATTCCTTCAGGCCGATGGTCCCAGGCTTAGGCTGCCACATTGCTTCTGCTTGGCTGTCTTCCCTACTTTCAAATGGGTCTAGAGTTTAGGGGAGTGGGAGGCCACCTGGGAGGGTAAGTATTTGGTATTGTTTTTATAGTTAGGACAGCCTTAGTCCACTGGCTCACACTGCTAGGGGGAGAAGCTTGAGTATTTCAGCTGACGCTGTGTGTTATTTTTTTCATTCCTTTGCATGCCCAGCTCCCTTGGTCTTTGATTATTTACTTAACTCCTCAGAAATTTTCTCTACTCTCTATTCTGGAGGTGTTTTCAGAAAGAGAAGTAAGGTTTACTGTTTTAAGTATTGAGTTCTGAGACAGAATAGTTTGAACAAGGCATCATCTCATTTTTCCACAATGTACCTCCCTTCATAGAATCTCAGTTTTGGAAGTTGAGACAACAGTCCATATCAAGCACTTATGAAGTGCTAGACTTTGTGTGCACAAAGACAGGCAAAAACAATTCCTGCTCTCAAGAAGCTTACAGTTTAATGGGGGGAGAGAGCATGTCAACAGCTATGTACTATCAAGACATATACAAAGTAAATTGAAGGAAATCACATTGGAAGACTCTAAGATTAAGGAGGACTTCTTGTAGAAGGTGGGATCCTCTCTATTCTTATCTGAAACAAGCCTTTACTTCTTAGACGGCCTTCCATGGTCGAAAACTTACTATCTCATTGGCAGCCCGTTCCTTTTTAAGACATCTCTAAATGTTAGACATTTTTCCTTATGTGGCATTGAAATCTCCTTCTTTGCAACTTCTAACCTATTGTTTCCAGTTTTCCCATTTGGGGCCTAGCAGAACAGGTCTAATCCTCTCCTCCAATGTCAACTGAAGATGGTTATCACATCTTCCCTAGGTTTTTTAGTTTCTAGTCTAAACATTCTCAGTTCCCTTAAAATGTATTTGTGTGGAATGATTTCTAGTTCTTTTACCATACTGGGCACTTTCCTCTAGACAGGATCTAGCTGATCGATATCCTAAAAATATGAAAACTACATTTTAAAATCATTGCAGAATATAGAGGAACTATCTTTTTCTTGTTTCAAACTTTGTGCATCCATTAATGTGCTCTCAAGATCTCTGGCATTTTTTGCTACCATGTCACATCTGTTAACTCATATTGAATTTGCAATTTAAAGTATTTTCCACATTACCTTTTTCTCATTCTTTATAAATATGTGTGTGCATACATGTGTGTGTGTGTGTGATCTTGTAATTAACTTTTTGAATCTAAGGGTAGAAATTTACATTTATCTGAATTTAATTTCATTCTTGTGACTATCATTGTGATAGATAGGGAATGGAGGCAATTGAGGGTTAAGGAATTGCTACTCCTTATTTCGGATAATATCTATAGAAGCTCAGCCATAGTCCTTCCTCTCTTTTTGTGGTACTCAGAACCTCCTGGAGTTCTGTGGGACGAGGGAGTTGAATATTTTTTAGATTTTCAATGAGGGACTGGCTTTATGACATTTGGTTGCTCATCACTGTTGGATGCTTATTTAAATGCTGTCCACATGTGAGGTAAGACAGAGAGTAAGTCAAAATATGTTGGTTGAAGGGATTAAAGAAGCTACCAAGGGCAGATGGTATGACTAAAAGAGGTTCAGCATCCGGAGTCATTCTGTTTGCAGGAACAGTTTGGAAATCTTATTACAGGCTTTGGACTAAACCTCTGAAGACATTGATTCTTTAGTTTTGAAAGAAAGATGTTAGCAGAAAGGATCTTGATTTCCTTGACTTATAGAATTCTTCCTGATTTCTTTGTTGCCACTACCTGTGACTTGCACAAATGCATCTTGGGCATGATCAAATACTATACTCTTTATGTACTCCGTAGTCAACACAGATGAATAGGAGTTTATCTGGAATGGATGTTAACCATTTGACTAACCAACTTATAAAACATGTAGTAATGTTTGAAAGGTGTTTTTTTTTTTTAAGGGGTGGGGATTTTTGTCTTTTAGACTTACTGTAATAATAGTTCTTAGGACACTCCCTGCCCCCCTCCCTGTCCACGTGCCTCCATTCCACCCCTGCTTCTCCCCAAGAGGAGAATGGGAGGAGGAGGAGGCCAGAGGTGGTGGTGGAGGTTATGTCTGGTGTTGGTGGAATGTGCTCATGAGTAGAACAGCTTTAAATCTCTTTCAGAGAGTTTTTTTTTCTTTCTTTCTTTTTTTCTTTTCTTTTTTTTTTTTTTCTGTTGACTGACTGTCAGGAGCCGGGAAGATAGCCAAGAAGGAAATGACACATCGAGAGGCATTTTGTGTTGTGCAACATTCTGGGGAACTGATGCAAGGATATATAGCCTGTTTACACATTCCTCCACTAGAAGACTGCATGGCAGTAATTTAATTCAGTAACACATGGCATGCTACAGCAAGGAAAGCTATACCCTTCACATCCTTTCCTAGCAAATTATCACAGCAGTTAAAACATACTTCATGCTTTGTCCCTTCTTTGGAGGCTTCCCTGGTTCGACTTCAGAAATGATGAAGATATAACCTGGTATCTAGTCATCTGAATACACTTTTTTCCCCACTGGGGTAAGCTTATGTTCATGAGGAGTTGTCACTTTCAGAACATTTTCCATGTACATATGTTTCAGTTGATATATTTATTTTATACTAAATATAGTAGGGCAGTTTTTCAAGTGATAAGTATTCTGAGAGAAAGCACATGTATGTGAGTTTCTGGATGGGGTAATAGTTAGGTAGAAGTTTTTCATTCTTAAAGCCATGTAAAACATTTGTGAGATGAATTTTGCTCCAAAGCTCCCCCCCAGCCCTCTCCAAAGGAGATCCTTTCAATCATGTTCTTGGAGTTGATCAAAAGCTGTTACTTCTTATTCTTAAGGGGACTTGAATTAGTGATTTTTTTTTTGGTACTATGACACATGTTACAATCATTAGTATAGAACTGAGAGAAACTTTAGAGGTCACTTACACCGACCTCCTAATTTTGCAGATGAGGAAACTAAGGCCTGGAGAGAGGAAGTAACTTGTCCAAGGTCATATAGAGGTTAAATAGCAGATATTCTAATTCAGTCATCTAATTCCAAATCCATTGTACCATGTAACCAGTCCTTGAGTTAAGCCTGAAGTGAAGTATATATTTTACCTTAAAAAAACAATTTTTAAAATTTTTGACTTAACCAACATCAATAAATGGACATTTCCACGTGCAAAGACAGAAAAATAGATGTTAATTTTCATACATTTTTTTTCATAAGTATATGAAACTATCAGTTTCTGAGTTTTTCTATTGCTTGAGAAGTATGTATTCATAGAAATTGACAGTATTCATCTAGAGCGCTCTCATTTAATAAATCCTGTAACTCATTATAGATATACTATAAACTGAAACATGGATATATGCATTATTATTCACTTAAAAGTTTATTATATTATGTCTGAAGAGGCTTTAGGGTGGAGAAATATATCACTTAGAATTGTCAAGTCATTTTCTGAGACTGAGAAAAGATGTCCCAATTCATTCAGATAGCTTATAGAATTTAATCAATGAAAGAGAGCTTAAAGGTCATCTGGTTTAATGTTAGTATTTTGTTGAATGTTTGAGACTGGCCCAAGGTAACACTAGTAGTTAATGTCAGAGGTGAGACTAGAACCTGTCTGCAAAATCCCTGTGATGCTTTTCCCACAACACTATGCTGTATTCAAAACTTTCATTCTAGGATCCTGGGCAGCATCGAAGGCCTTTGAGGTGGGTCAAGAAGGTGACTGCTTACCTGGGGCTTGTTGTTTTGGGGGGTAGGAACAAGGAAAGTCCCTCAACACATACCCCTCCCGCTGTGGTGGCTGCTGCTAGCAAGCTTCTTTACCAAGAGGAAAAGCCTTTCATTTTGCAATGAAAAATTGTCTTCAAGTGCAAATGTATTAGACATTCACCATCTGATGCCAGTGTCATCTGGCCCAGAGGGCTCCCTACACAAATTGTAGGTGTTGAGATACTAGAGTCTGAGCCATGTTGTCTGAGTTGTTGATAACCAGGAATAACAGTCATGTGTATTTCTGCTTTATTCTCCATTCTCCTCCCTAAAACACTGATGCTGACACTTAGGAGCTCTCTTTTGCTCCCTGTCCCTGTCTCTCTCCCCTCCCTCCCCTCTCTCTGTCTTCCCTCCTCACGCACACACACACACACACACACACACACACACAACAGCCTAGAAGACACAGAGTGTGGTTTTGCAGGCTTTTGGCCCCGGTGCTCCTGGCTGCCCCTTTAAACTTCCAGCCAGGAGACTTCTAACTCTGATAATATAACATCTAGCTACATCTGGAAATAGGGATAGAAGAGACAGGTATTTGCTGGAGTATTACATGCAAAGGAGTTGGGGGGTGGGCGGGGGAGGAACAATACTGCTTTAATAATGCTTTTTCTAAATACATATCTTCTTAATTCTGGAAAATTATCCCTTTAATGCTATTTATTTTGTGATAAATCCAAGTTGCACATGTTATATGGAAGGTTGAAAGCCTTTAGTGGAAAGTAACTCATAGGGAACATATTTTTCAAAAGTTGCCTAGGGCTCACAAGTGTATTGAGTGAAGTGGTTTCTGCTTCTCTCTAACTCACTGAGTTGAGTTCCCAGGAATATGTAAAATAACTGATTCCCTCAAAGTAGATTTTTATAGAGGAGAAAAGAGAGGGAAATAGCAAAAAGAAACGAGCATCTGAATATGGGGAGGGAGGAAAGGAATTTGGAAAGGGGAAGGTTGGTGGGGGTGGTACTAGAAACAAATTTTGAAGACTTTACACAGTTTTGCTCAGCATGGAGCCCCCCTAGGATAGGAAAGTTTTTTTAAATGCATTTTAACTCTGAGAAGCTATTATGTGTGAAGACTTTTATTCTTTTCCATTGAGATAATTTTTTTCCTTGTTATATTTAGAATATATTGCAATTCACCTGTTATTGGGTTAGATACTTCCCTGGTGACTCTCATAGATTATAAGAATTTTACACTTGGACTCTATGAACTTTAAAAAGTGATAATTATATTGCAATATAATTGTTTCCTTTATAATCTTAGGTATTTTGTTTTATGCATTTAAAACATTATTTTGAGAAGGAACTCATAGGCTTCATGAAACAAAAAAAAGTTTTATTAAGAACCTCTGTCATAAAATATATCAAGGAAACCCAATGTGTATAGAGAACAGGCAGTTAATCTATAAATATGATGGAGGGCACTGAAAATCCTCCTCTCACAAAACCATCAGGATCTAAAATTCTTATCCTTCGTCACTTGTAGTATAGGGCTTCATTTCACATTAATTTGGAAAATTAGTTATCAGAGAGCAGGACCCTTAAGGAATAGAACACAGGACAGAAATATCCTATCGATAAGGGAAAGATACTGAACTTGGGAGTGCCATTCAGGACTATAGGAATGTTACCATGAAGGGTTCTTGAGTCAGGGGTCAGTGTGGGACCACTGAGCAGCTGGAGGGGATGGGTAGAGGAGAATGTGCTGGGAAAAAGTAGAGAGAAAGTGGGGCATGAGGAAGATACTTAACACTTTAGCCTTGGCCATCTGTGCCTCCTGGCTTCCTTTAAGTCTCAGGTAAAGGCCCATTTACAAGAAGTCTTTCCCAGTCTTTATTAATTTTAGTGATTTTCTCTGTTGATTATATCCCATTTATCCTGTCTGTATCTTGTTTGTACATGTTGTTTCTTCCATTAGACTATGAGCTCCTTGAGAATGTGGACTGTCTTTTGCTTTTCTCTGTATCCCCAGCTCATGGCACAATGCCTGGTATAGACGAGGTACTTAATGTTTATTGACTGAACTTGAGCCAGGGGTTCTTAACTTTTTTTGCAGTCTGATTAAGCTTATAGACCCCTTCTCATAATCATAATATTAAATATATAAAATAAAATATGCAGGATTATAAAGGAAATGAATATATTCAGATAGTTATTTTTTTTTAAAGTTAAGGGACATTAGGTTAAGAACTGCCAAAAACGGACCCTGAGGTGCATAGTCTGTTGTATGGGCTAGACGACTCAGTCGTTGATGCCCCAGGCTTCATGCCCTTTCACCCACTGGAGGGCCAGCCAAAACAAGCTTATTACCATTGCTTCTCAGAGGTCTCCTCCCCAGCAGTTTAATTTGGGACCAGGAATATTGTTGAAAGTTTTTAGCGCTCCTCTGTTTTCCAGATAGTTCTCCCAAATCGGGAATAGGATGTATTATTATGGTGTGGAGATGTTGGTGTGTCTGAGGGTGTTGGGAAAATGGGGGTAGAAATCTGTGCAAGTGTTATCTGTCTCTGTGTACAACTAGAACTGCATTTCTGTGGTTGTGATGCCTTTATACTTTGGTTTTTGAGGGGGAGGGCAGACTCTGAGGCCAGAAGATGTTTCTGACAGATAAAAAGCATTGAAATAGAAAGAGATAGTTAAAGTACATGGATTGAAGATGACACTACAGTAACAGCTGCCATCTGTATAGTGCCTTAAAGTTTACAAAGTTTTGATATTATTATTTCACGCCACCCTCATGACAACTCTGGGAGGTAGGTGCTATGGACAGTATTACCATTTTCTAGATGAGGAAACTGGACTCAGAGAGTCTAGGTGATATTCATAGTTACAAAGCCAGCGAGTGTCAGGAGCGGGATCGAAATCCAGGGCTCTCCTGACCCAAAGTCCAATATTCTTTCTTTTATACCACTTCTTAAGAGGAAAGAGACATCTCCAGGGCAGGGCAGCCTCCTGAATAATAACCCATTCTTCGTACCCTTGCGGGGTTTCTCTCTTGAATTGTCTGAGAGAGAGCCTGGAGTTGCAGGGATGTGGAGGAATTGTTGGAAGTGTCAGGAACTTCTTTAAAAACAAACAAAACCTAAGGTACTCATGTCCACAAAATCAAGGAAAAGCTGAGTGACTCCATGGTACGAGGTTCTTAGGATCACAGATGTAGGGCATGACAAAGACTGTCTAGTCTCACAACCCCAGCGCTCCCCCATTTTTAGATAAGAGAACTGAGGTCCAGAGAGTCTAAGTGACTCTAAGGTCACGCAGGTAGGAAACAGCTGAGTTGGGAAGAACTCAATGCTAGTGACTCCAAGTTTGGCAGCCCTCCTCCTTTATACACATTCTCTGGGCAGAAGAGGGAAATTTAGGTGGCAGTGGATAGAGCTGAGTTCAAGCTCCAGGCTCAGACACTTACTAGCTGTGAGACCCTGAGCAAGTCATTTTAAACTGTGTGCCTCAGTTTCCTTATCTGTAAAATTAGAAGAATAATAGCACCTCCCCCCAGGGTTGTTGTGAGGATCAAATGGAATAATTGTAACGTGCTTAGTGTAGTGCCTGGCACATAGTAAGTGCTCAATAAATATACACAAATGTGGAGACTACAGTCTGCATACTTGCCAACTTTGCAGAAAAAGTTAGGAATGCTGAACTTAGAATTTAGGTTTCTAATGACCACTGAGTTGTTCAACAGCATCTTTCGTTGCCGCTGAACCTCTCCTTCACTGTTCCCATCAAAACAGTATTGCCTCGGCTCAGGGTTCAGAGATGATAAGAGTGGTACATGCAGCAGGGGATCGGGTCTGGCTCTGGGTTACTGAGAACTTGGGGGTGGCTGATTTCAAATTTCTGCTGCTCTTTTAGTGACCTCTGCGCCTATGTACTTAACCTCCCTCTGCCTCAGTTTCCTCATCCTTTATGTGGAGAGTCATGTAGAAGACTGATTTTCATAGGCTGGCTCTGAGGAGTAGCTCCTGAGGAATGATCATAAAGCACTTGGCAAACATGAAGGGCGGCATAAATACTAAATAGTAATTATATAGCGCCTTTCTGCCAAGGAGCTCCAAGCACTTAGACATGACCTCACTAATTCTCCTAACATCTCTGTGAGGAAGACTTTATATATTTTACAGGTGGGGAAACTGAGGCATAGACAAGTGAAAAATAAATAAAATATTAAAGGAGTAATTTGCCCCAGGACATGATGTAAGTTAACAAGTGGTGGAGAATTCTCTAGCTCACACCGCAGTTCTTGGTTCCCACCTCTGTTCTGTCACATCTCCCTGATGCCTTTCTTTCTGAGATTAGAGAGATGACAGTTGACACTGAGCCTTTCCCCTCCCCCTTTCATTCTTGGATGACGTTTTGAGACAGTTTTTGGGAGAGAGGCAAACCCGCTGATGCAGCAGCATTGCTAAATCGTACAGTCAGTTCTAAGGCACTGGGGCTTTTACTGTTGGAGAATAGTCAAGTTACCTTGATCAACTTAACGCTCCCAGCAGTCACTTCTCAGGCTATAGCTGCAGTTATTTAATAGAAAATAGCTTTAAGAAAAGACTAGAAAATAAAGTGGTAATGATTCATTGGGACAGAAGAAGAAGCATAATTACCTTAATGAGACTGAGCTTCTCTACCAGGGGGCCACCAGGGCCCACAATAGGACTAACGTTGTTTGTCCCTGTTCAGTCCTGTCCAACTCTTCATGACCTTATTTGGGGTTTTCTTGGCAAAAATACTGGAGTAGTTTGTCATTTCTTTCTCTACCTCATGTTATAGATGAGGAAACTGGGGCAAATAGAGTGAAGTAACTTGCCCAGGGTCACACAGCTAGAAAATGTCTAGGCTGGATTTGAACTCAGGTCTTCCTGATACCAAGCCAGCACTCTTATTATCTGTACCATCTAACTGTCCATAATATTTTCTTGGTCTCATCTCTGTGATATGATTTGAAAAGGATTCCTTTAACAATCAGCGGCACTCCTCCCTTTTTTCTCTCTCCCAGCCCCTCAATGGTTTGGGGAGGTCTAGGCCTGTGATTTCATTGGAAGAAGACACTGTTAGTGAAGAAATAGTCTATCATTGCAGGTCACTGATTTCCCTGGAAATTATAGTTTAAAGAGTTGACCAAACTGCAGTGGTGTCAAACTGAAACAGGTCCCTGTAGGCCACATATTTACTTAGAAAACCACAAATTAACATTATCTATATTATATTGTGTTTTAATTTATTTTTGTTAAACATTTCCTAATTACATTTTAATCTGGTTCCAGACACACTTGGTAGTTTTGCTGCAACAACGTTGAGTTTTACATCTCTGGCTGTAGTGACTGAGAGCTTGAGGGACTTGCCCAGGGTTACACAGAAGTATGAGTTGGAAAGAGAACTTGATCCCAGATTTTGCTGGCTGCAGTATCAGTTCTCAGTCCACTCTAACAAACTGGCAGCCTCTCCTATCTCCTCATCCTTTGGTATTTAATAGGGGACAGACCTCTCATTCCACAATGAGAAGGCTTACATTGTAAATATCCTCAGAAAAAGTAGCAGGAGGTGAGAGGAGGGAGAAAGGTTGCAGAAAAAGAAGACTGAGGGTACCTAAGACAAACGTTGCCTATTTCACAATTTTGCCTACTACTGGCCCTTAGAGTGTGATTGAGGAGTGCCTTGAGCAAAATCATAGAATATAGTGTTTTCATTTCTTTGCCTTTGTTCTTTCCTCCTTTTATTGTTCACTAGTACCCAATAGCCTAAAATTTTTCTTTTTTTGTTTCTTGTTTATTTTTTCTTTCTTTTAATTTATTTTTTGTTTTAAACACTGACTTTTACAAGATTTTGAGCTCCAAATTTTTCCCCCTCCTCAAGATGGCATGTAATCTGATCTATAGCCTAATATTTTTCTGGTGGTACTTCACCAGATTCTACTTCTACCAGCAGTTAAATACCCATTCTCCAAACCTTTATTGATCTCCAAACCTCCTTCCTTCCTTTTATTTACCTGGCACGTAGCTGCTCCCCTCAGTACTTTGTTAACTAATCTGCTAAAGGAACTTGATATAATTCTAAATAGCTGCTAATGACTAAATGTCATTCTTCCCAGATAACATGCAATGTGAAAGTGAGGGAAAAATATATCAGAAGAAGAAATTCCAAGGGTAACCAGGGTTCTGCAACATAGAAAACTTGAGAGTATTTAGAAAATTAATGATGATGATTAAAGGGTTGGAAAATTGGACCTATGAAGAATGGTTGAAAGAACTGGGATTATTTCATCTCAAGAAGAAAAAACTAGAGCATGACTTAATAACAGCCTTCCAAATTAGGAAAGATTATTATACAGTGTATGGTGACCAGCTGTTCTTTGTTTCTACTAAGGTCATAGAAAGAGGAAATGGACTTTAATGGAAAAAAGCATGAAGGATTTAGGTTAGATTTAAGGAAGATTTTTTGAGGAGAGCATTGACCTTGATTTCTGAAGGAGTTTGTGGAATAGCCTTCCGAAATTTTTCACAAATGGACGGTACCTGCCCATAGGGAAATAAGTTAGATTTGTTTCTTGTTCTTTGAAGGCAGAGGGATGGCTTGCTTGACTTTTTCAGCTTCCTTCCATCCCAGTTGATTTTATGTGTGTATGCTGAAGTGCAACAAAGGGCTACCTTCCTGCTATTAAAATCAAAGACATGATTTCTGTTTCCCATTATGGCTCTGCAGCTTTGAGCCACAGGGGACCTTAAACATAAATGATGAGGGTAATTTGCCTTACATTGGCTGCCATTAGTATCTTAAATTCAATTGGAAAAAAATGACCAAAACATGAACAAATCTGACAGATGCTCAAGAAAATATTTCTCAGAGATTGACTGGATGAGTCTAACATGAATGGAGGATGTGCCGTGATTAGAAACCCTTCACTTTCTTTGACATGTAAGTGCTAGCCTCCAAAGTTAGACTTGATTGGACTCTATTTTCTGTGTTTTTATAGAAGTGCTGTTGGGAGAGATACTTTATAAATTGGTGAATTTTCTTTATTACTTCCTTGACTAAGGGATATTACAAATCATTGTGTGATGCAAAGCCTCTGTAACATGGAGCTCGAGAGATTCAGCCCAGAAGAATCACCCTAAAGGAATTTATCTTCTCAGTGAAGGAAGGAGAGAGGAAATGTGAAGGATTTATTTCTGAAAACAGAAACCCTTATGCATTTCAGAGTTGGCAGGAACACAGAAACAGAGAGGAGCATGGAACAGTAGGATTGACTGGGATACTTCCTGACTTGATTTTCCCTTATATTTTCCTTACAAGATTCCTCCAAATTCTGGAGATATGAGCTACTTGGAAATAAAGGGATTCCTTCACCAGGTTAACATCTCAGAGAAATCATAGCTTAATGGCCTGATATAGCTGCTTTCCAAAAGATTACTTATGTACAAGTCTACCTGTTTGATTGTCAAATGCTTCTCTGTGGAAAACTTTCCCTCTAAACCAATCAGAGCATCTCTCAGAGGCTATCTGTGATAGCTAACTCAGGAACTGTGATGTGAGCTGGAGTATTCTATTTATCTTCCCCTCCCTCTCCCCCATGAAGTCTTGCTTCATCATTATAGAGGTGACCCTGAGTTCTAGAAGACTGTTCCAGTACAACAAAAGCTTTGGCAGGTCCTACCAATGGGAGATAACTTTGAGTAAAGGATTGATGATAAGATATTGTAGCTTTTGTCCAAAGACCAGCCTAGCTAATTTTGGACAGGCTCATCTCATTTCCAGAGATTTGACTACCATGCAATGAAATTATGGGGCTACAGTAACTCACAAAGACTCTCTACTAATAATGACAGTTCGCATTTGTATAGCACTTTAAGGTTTGCAAAACGTTTCACAAGGATTGCCTCATTTGAAGTAGGTGCTGTTATTATGCCCATTTTATAGACTAGGAAACTGAGGTAAATAGGTAAAATGACTTGCGCAAAGGTCACATAGCTCATAAATATTCAAGGCAGCATTTGAACTTGAGTCTTCCTGACTTCAAGACTAGAGCTCCATGCCATATAAATGGTCTAACTACGGACTATGGTATTAAGAGTTTTGTGGTATTCATAGGAGAGCAAGCACCCATGCTGATCAGACCCTGGAAGACTCCTTCCCCAAGGTCTACCACAGTGTTCTGTGAACATAACAATTTTCTAAAGAACTAAGGAAAAAAAAGGTCAGGGAGGAGATAAGAGAAGCAGGCTTTCATTATTCATGATCATTTGTAACAGGTGACACAACTGGCCAGGGGGTTGGTGGGTTAGTTGCAAAACTACACAGCAGTGGAAAAGGAAAAACATCCAAAAATAGATTCTTTTTCATTCTCCCCAAACTAACCTGAGCTCCTCAATTCACTGAGGACATTGGAATCTCTGAACAACTACATACAATCTTTCCCAAGGCCTCATCGCTACTAGATTTCCACAGGCAGCCCAGGGTTGGGTCAGAAGAGGTACAAACTGCTTTCTTCTATTTCTTTTTGTGGTTATTCTGTCTGGTCCACCATATTTTTCTCATGATTTGCCTTGGCATTTCTAGACTTTATTTATTCACACCCTCTTCCTAATTTTCTGAATTTTGGTACATCTCCCCTCCCCTCAACTCACTAGACATTTTACTTTCAAAAGCAGTTGGGGAAAAAAGAGTAGTTCTGTCTTTCATGTAGATCAGTGATCTCTCTGCAGAGGAATGATAGCCCCTGATTGCTGCCCTTATGGTTTTCTGATGCCTACTGGGCAGAGGAAAGCCACCTGAAAAGAAAGATTTGTGGGGGATTTCCCCATATTACTCACCATTAAAGAGAAACTTCTAAAGATGTCAGGAGGGGAAGGATTTTTTTTTAACTGAGTCACAGCGTAAGAAGCAATAATGAGCAATCCTTCCCCCTCCTCCCCAAAACTCCACATATATGCATTTCATATGCACCTGCAACTCTAATTACTTATATAAATATGCATACATAAATATATATATACATTATATTTATATTGTTACATTCACATGTGTAGAGAGCAACAGCAAAGGAGAGAAAATTGTTACTTGTTTTATGCCAGTCATTACAAAAAAAACAACAACTGAAATATGGTTCATTATCTGGTAATATGGAGCAATAATCAGAGAAGAAATAACGTACAGGCATTACGTTTATCTTGTATCATGTTATCTGTGTCAAGAGTAGGGTTTTCTGTACATTATAAATATTTCTCAGGGAAGTGGTCACCCTCTTTAGCCTGTCTTTCTCCATAACTCCTCCTGAGATTTAACTACAGTCATGTGGAACAACATCAACTCTGAATTCCATGAGAGTAAAGACTCTGTCTTATCTAAATTTGCACTTTCCTCTGTGCCTAGCATGGTGCTATACATAGCAAACATTTAACAAATGTTTGAATGAATGACCACCTTTCCTTGGGGGAAATAATAAGAAAATGAGTCATCAAGGTGAGAGCTCATGAGATTTTGAGCCAGAAGACACCTTAGAGATCAAGTAATATAGACCCTTTATTTTACAGTTGAGGAAATTAAATGAAGAGAGGTCTGGTAACTTCCCTAAGGTCACATAGACAGTTAAGCACAGAAGTGAGGCAAGAAACCAGTTGTCTCCTGGTTCCTGGTTCCAAGTTCAGCACTCTTTTCCACTGTATCATCCATATTAGATAAAATTTTGGAACATGGATATAGAACAAATCTAATTAATATTGAAAAGAAAGACTATAGACTTGGAGGAAGACTAATTAAAGGACATAGTGAGTTGAGGTCTACATGCTGATTTCAAAATACTATAGACCTTTGCCTACTTTGCTTTTGTTTCTTTTTTTTTTTAAAGTGATCTTTTATTTTGTTTTTTGGAGGCAATTGGGTTGAGTGACTTGCCCAGGGTCACATAGCTGGTAAGTGTTTGAGGCTGGCTTTGAACTTGGGTCCTCCTGACTCCAGGGCCACCTAGCTGCCTCTGCTCTCATTTCTAATAGGAATTTTTAATACAGTTTAAAAACCCTTTTGGATTTATAAATCACATTGAATTTATGACACCGACTGAATGTAACAAAAATGTTTGGTTTTATGGAGTTATGAGTTTGCAGAAGACAGCAATTGGACAAAAACAATAATCTAACTTATAAGGAGTGTGCCTGGGCTCTGTCCTACAGAACATTTCTGCTCATTGTTTGGACTTGTCATGGCCTTCTATTATTAGTGGTGTGAACCTTATCATCATAGCTCCTGGGCAAAGATGACTGGCATAATTACCTGAGCAACAAAGACAAAAGAGATATTTTCTCCTTTTGCTTTATTCGAGACCACTTGGGAATTGTGCTGAGAGCAAAGAACCTAGGGATGGCCTGTGTCTGATAGCAGTTACATTGACATGCCATAGGCCTGGAAATGGGGGTCATCTCCAGTCATCCTGATCTATATCTTGCAAACTGGACCCAGATGGCTCCAGAGGAGAGAGTGTGACCGGTAACTTTGCAGAGCCTTCCCTCATTTAAATCCAATCTACTTACAAGTCATGACATCTCCTTCCTGATGTTATGGTCCTCTTAAAGAATGAAGGACAAACAACACTCTGCAAATGGAAGAGAATTTCTATGATAGACCATAATAGTTTCAAAGCATCCATTATGGTCTGTTGGGTCAACCATTCACATTCTTCAGAGTCTTTGACATATATTTCTACACTTTGGTCAATTATAGCTTTGGAAAAGCTGGTATGGGGTATGAGACCATGTCTCTTGATATATACAGTTTGGGGAAGAAAAGTGAGACAGAAGGGAACACAGTTTCCCAATTGGTTTGGGGGTAGTAATGGTGGTGGTGATAATCTGAGATAGAAGAGTAAAACAGTCTCAAGCACTGTTAAATTTGTGGTGGCATTGGTTGACTGGAAAAAGGAAATTTGGTGGTATCATGACTCTTATTATCACTCTTTCTGGCTGTCTTTATTGCAGGAGTTCCAAAAAAGGACTCACACATATTTAGAAGGAAGCATCCATTTTACTTGGGTCAGGGAAAAAAAAACTGAGCTTGACTGAGCATAAATGGCACTTTTGATTAATTTGTCAATCTTTCCTTCAATTCTTTTCCAAATCAGAATGAATTATTGTAGTGAGGTCCTCCTAGGAAAGGCAGTTGTTTTAGCTTCAGGGGACTCTGACACTAATAAACAAGCAGAGTTTTCCCTGGTTCTATACTAGCTCCTCTGGTTTTTAGTGAGTCATTTGGACTTGATTAAGCTCAGTTCTCATTTCACTAAAACAGGGTCATCCTGACCATCCACCTGCTTGGCTTGGTCATTTTGAAGGTCTGTTCAATTCTAACTAAATAAACATTTAAAATTCACCTTCTATATGCAAGGTACTATGTTCATATGTTGGGGATGTAATGATAAAATATGGCATATTTCCTGCATGTGAGAGTTTACAATTTAATATAACTCTCAGACAAGTGTGAATATGATGAAGGCAAAGGAGGGGCAGTAGAATACTCGAGAAAAATTTAGAGGGAGAAAATATTTGAGTGAATCAAGGAAAGCTTCAAAGTATAGAGCAGTGGTTCTCAAACATTTTGGTCTCTGGTCTCTGTTAGATGCTTAAAAATTATTGAGGACCCAAAAGAACTTTTGTTTGTGTGGATTACATTCAGGGGTATGTTGTGTTGGTAAATGTTTAACAATGGGCTCTCAGAAAAAATGTAGACATGACCCACTTATTTAATCTGCATTATTAATATTTTCTCCATCACTTTAATCTAGACAAACAACAAAACAAGAAATCAGATCCTGGCATTTGCCAGTTTATGAGGTATAACTATTCACACTGAAAATTTAATATTCAGCTCTCACCCACCCTAGTGATATTTATTGATATTTTGTTGTATAAGGAGTTAGGGTATCTTAGTATTACTATGACAATATTTTTGGCCTTGAGGACCTCTTGAAATGATCTCAGGGACCCCCCAGGAGTCCTCAGACCACAGTTTAAGAATCAACAACTGGTGCAGAGGAAGTGGTATTTAAGTTGGGCTTTAAAGGAAGAGAAGAACTTAAATATGTAAAGATAAGGAGGAAGGGTGTTCCTGCTATGCCTTTGCAAGAAAGGGTACTGAGGATGGAGAATGCAGGACAAGATGCTGTCGAAAGATCTTGTAGCTGGTGGGCCAGAAGCACAAATGCATGAAGAAGAGTAAAGTGAAATGAGATTAAGCAAAGTAGGAGCCAGACTGTTTAAAGATTTAAAAACAAGGCTAAAGAGCTGGCATTTTGTTCTATAGGCAATGGGAAACACTGAAGGTTTTGAGGTAGGGGAGGGCTATGCTCAGTCCTGTACAATAAGAAGCTTCCTTTAGTAATTACTTAGGCCAGGAATATATTAGCAAAGAGGAGAGACTAGAGGCAAGGAGATTTAGGAAGATACTACAATAGTAAGGGTGAGAGTTGATGAAGCTAAGTACTGGAATGGTGGCTATGCAAGGGGAGAGGAAAAATTTATGGTAGACATGTTTTGAATGTATTAAATTTGAAATATGAATGAGACAGTGTTGTGATGATGTTCAATGGGAAAATCAGTTAGTTGTAGGTGTGGGGTGAGAGTCTAGTAGGGTAATTTGGGCATGGACCTACAGATTTGGTGATCACTGGCATGAAGATGAAAATGGAATCCTTGGGAGTGAAGGGAGGGGAATAGATGTGAGAGATGCTATGGAGGCAGACTGTATATGACTTGGCACTGATTAGATGTGGGATTCAGGAAGAAGAAAAAAGTCAGATAACTATAAGCTTTCCAATATGGGTGACTTGGGAGGGGATGGGGGTATATATTTTATGAATAGTTATTCATAAAAAGAAGGGGAATTGAAAAGATGGCATTTTTTTGGGTAAGATGTGTTCAGCTTTGGGTATGAATTTTTCTTCATATTTTTGAATTTTGAGAATTCAGATTTGAATCTTGGGGGAGCCATAGGATAATATAGGAAGACTGAGGGTCTAGGAGCTAGATGTAGATGACATAAGAACGGTATTCAGGGGAAGAGTCTGGCAACAGATATAATTTTTGAAGTCATCTGTCTGGCAGTGAAAATTGAAGTCATGTGAGAATGAATGTAAAGAGAGAAGAGAATATGGCCAAAACCAAAGACTTGGGGGACAACACTGCTAGTGGTTAGGAGGAGGACCGCAGTAAAACAAACTAAGGATTGGTCAGCTAGAAAGTTGGAGACCCATCAGAGAGCAGAATCATGAAAGGGTAAACAGAAGGATGGTTCAATAGTGTAACAGAAAAGGTTAGAGAGGTTAGGGACTAAGAAAAGGTTATTCGGACTTGGTGGTATAGTAGTAATGAGTGACCTTGAAGAGAGTAGTACCATTCCTCCTAATGGCGGAGTTAGAAACCTGATTACAAGGAGTTGAAGATTAAGTGAAAGATGAAGACTTAGAAACATCAAGTGTAGGACACTTTTTCTAGATTAACTATGAAGGTAGGAGAGATAGATGAATATAGTTTGGAAGGGTTAAATGTTTGCATTCCTGTTCTGTTTTTATTTTTTAAAAATCAGAGATTTGTTTGAATGTTTTTATGCAATATGGAGAATGCCCATAAAGGCAGAGAGATTGGAAATGAGTCTTTGATGTATCAAAGGCACAAGTGGAGGGACTTGCTTGGAAAAGGAATAGATCCCCATGTATATCATCCTCTGTGTATAAGATAGTAGAATAGAAGATGGATGAGGTTTTGAGTACTGGTTTTGTAAACTGTTTGAAAGTTTTGTTTTGAGTTCTTTTAAAAAATTAAATTAAATAATTTGTACTCTGGGTCTTTAGTCCTATGCACTTATCAAATATTGGTAGCAACTCAGTGAAATCAGCTGTCTTCATGCTGAAGAAGCAATACTCAGTGACCTAAATCACAGGTGCTGGTTTGGAGACTGGTGTTTGAGTTCTGGCTCTAATAATATGTGACCTTGGGCAAATCACTTTACTTTTCCTATTCTATAAAATAGAGATTATAATAGGTAGATTACCTGACTCACAGGTGAGAAAGTACTTAAAGTAGTACGTAAATTAGAGCTATTATTGTGATTTAGCCCTTCTTAGTGCTTTTAGTTATCAAAACAAGGTAACTGGTTTTGTCTTATAGCCCTAGGAACAAAAATTAGCTCTATTAACTCCATTGTGTTGGCTGGGAAAACATTGGCTTTAAGAGATCAGATACTTTGTCTTAGTTTCAGGTGGAGTCAGGAGTGAAAATAAAGTTCGCAGGGAACATTCATCTGAGTCCCCAAGAATGGATAAACTCAATTAGTAGAGAAAGTTAGCTAATTTCCCAGTTTCATTATTTTCATGATTATTTATGCAACATTTAGTCTCTAGTGTCTATTGAAGCCAATTTTTGAGGAATAGTAAATCATTTTCTCAAATATAAACAGAAATTTTAAAAAACCCACTCTTTTCTTGCATCCTTCATTCTGAGAATTTGAGTGGCACTGTCCCTTTCAGTAATATATATCTATATATATATATATATATATCTATATATATGTATACACACACACACACACACACACATATATATATATATATATAATCTTAGAATAATGGAGTGTCAGAACTAGACCATCGGAAGCAAATATATTTTATAATTCAGGAAACTGATATACACAGAGATGAAATGACTTGCTCAAAGATCACATGGCTAGTTGTAGCAGAGCAAAAACTACAATCCAGGTTCCTTGATTCCTAGATGTATGTGCCTTTTCACTGAATCATAGACCTCTCTACAAAATAACGAGTGCTCTGATTCCATAAATTGTTTTGAGGAGAAAGCTTTTTAGAGACCAGAAGTTAAGCCTAAACTACATTAGTTTGTTACTTAGTCAATTAACAAACATGTATTAATTGCCTACTATGTGTCAGGCACTATGTTAGGTGCTGGAGCTACAAATGTAAAAGAGAGACCCCTGCTCTCAATGGGGGTTCCAACACCAATCAATCCCAAAATTAGATACTGTCACAGATAATTAAATACAGAGGGAAGGGAACAAGCATTAATTGTCTACTGTGCACCAGGCACTCTGCTAGGTGCTTTATAGACATTATATCACACATACTATACACATATACACACAGAGAAGCATTATATATATATAGGTATGTATGTGTATATATGTATACACATGTATATGTATGTATTAATATATCTATATATAATATATAAACATAGACACATATATACAGAAGTTTTTGGAGGATGAGGAAAAGCAGAAGCCAGTGGGGAATCAGGAAAGGCTTCCTGAAGGGGTTGGCCCTAGAATTAATTTAAGTCTGACAAGAAGATTATGCTACTTTTAAATGTTATTCATAGCTCTTATTCTTATAATGGGTGCAATGTAAAGAAACTAGCAAATATTGAAAGTGTAGAGATGTCACAATACCTGTGAGTCCCTGTATTAATTGAATTGCCTATCTAAAATCACTTGGTGAGAAAAGAACATTTTCTGAATCTTAGGGCCTTGAATGAGTCATACAACTTCCTTAATGAATATTCCTGCTAACTTTTTTCCTGTCAGTTTTGAGCTTCTGGGTTGTGTACATGTGTTGTTCTTCCAAATTAATATTAATGCTTATTAGTTTAATAATTAGGGTCATAGTAAGCGGGGAAAGTTGTGCTTTGGTCAGACCCCAAGGTTCATAGTACTGGCAGCAAATAGTTATATAGTCACACGTCCTTGATTTACCTGAGCATCTGGTGCCCAGCATCTGGATTACTTCTAAATTGACTTCATTTGATTCCTAGTAGGAAGAATTGGGCTGCATTCTAAATCTTAATCTCAAAACAGTCAATAAAGGTGAATGCCAGGTAAGCACTTTAGAGAATGACTGGGTGTAAGCCTCCTATTCTTGCTGTTCAGAAATTTTCAGAGTTCATTGTGTAGCAGTGTTTAAAGCCAGAAGCTTTCTCAGAAGATAAAAATCAGCTAACATATCAACCACACACCATACGCCTAACCGTGTAGTTGGGCTTCATTTTTCTCAGCTTCTTTCTCCTGTTTACATTATTTGGGAAGCACAGATCACTCCCAGTATACAATTATTATATTTCAGATCTCCAGTCACTTGTCAGTTCTGCTTAAACACCTCACCATGGTCTATGCTGCTTTGTTTCTATGGTCCCTGGAAGTATATAGGAGAATTAGGGGAGGGGAGCTAAAATGGATATTGGTGATGATCTAGTTCAGAGTCTCTTAACTTGGGGTCCCTTAACTTGTTTTTTAAAAAAAAATTTTGTAACTGTAATTTAATTTAGGGTATCCTAGAAGTCTTGATGTAGTTTTAAGCTTTAATGGCATAAAACTGCTCTGACCTCCAGAACTGATTTCTTTTGTGATCCTATGTAATTTACTTTATGCATTTGAAAATATTCTGAGAAGGGGTTATTGTCCTCACCAAACTACCAAAGGGGGTCCATGACACAAAAAAGTTAAGAATTTCTAATCTAATTCAATTTCTTTTTCTTGTGTCTGCTGCTGCTGCTACAACAGAGGTCTAAAGAAGAGAGAGGAAGAGAGTCTTGGATTTGAACCCATATCCTCTGATGTTAAATCCAGTGTGACTACTAGGATGCCAAGTTGCCTAACTTCCCTTTGTCTCTGACTCTGCCTTTCACCTCCTTCTCTAGGTCTTTTCTTAACTTCCAATTGCTCCTCTCTCCTTTCTCTGTCTCCCTTCTTCCTGTTTTGATGAGCAAAGTTGGTCTTCCCATTGCAATGTCCTTCTTGGAAAATAACTGTTTTTGAGAGGTAATAAAAACCACTATCCCCTGAGTAGTAATAGCCAGGATTAAGGATACCTAGAACCCAACATTTAGTAACCTTGCACAACATCACAGCAAATTTTATGTGTGATACAGTAGCCCTTCAATGAGAACTGAATGGGTTTTCCTTTTTTTCTATCGCCAAAAAAATGGTTCATTATGCTGACACTGAAGCTTGGATGGCAAATTCTCCTGAAAATCATGATACTTTATACACATGCACGCATGCGTGCACACACGCACACACACACATCTTTGCACATATGCACACACATTTGTCATTTTTGGTTAATGTCTTTTTTTTAAAACATCCTCATTTTAAAATTAGTTCAGTGTGCCTCTAACCAAGTCTAAGGGGAAAGAAAGACTTCCATCTGAAAAGAGTTAAAAAAAAAAGAAAGAAAGAAAAAGGCAGGGGTGGGGAGAAAACTCTATCTACACAGTTTTAATTCACCCTGTCCAGCTTAGAACCTTGTCAGATGACTCTGCCTAGAAGTTTTCCAGTTTTTACAAGCCTTTTGTTTGGAAAGTGATTAGAGATCAGGTGCAAGCTGAGGAGAAAGGTTTAAAAGGATTTGAAGGTGTGGGTTATTTGTTTGTTTGGAAGAGGAAAGTGAGAGATTACATTAGGTAGCCTAAACCTAAAGGAAAAGGCCATCAAGTACCCCCAGATTAGGTCTTTGGCCATTGCTTCAGTCACAGCAGAAGAAGGAATAGGCAAGGTGATTTGAACCTTTTCCAAGAAAAGGGGCATGTAGGGCAGGGGCAGCAGAACCAAAGGGTGGAGCTGTTTCTTATTCTCTCCAATTTTTCACTCAGAGCTACATGACTTGGGACTAGGGGATGGAGAATGGGCAGAAAATAGGTCCCCTGATAGACATTCCTATCTTCCCATTCTCAGAATCATGAAGAGGCTATAGAAGACTAGTCCCAGATTCAAGACTCTGGGTAAATCCTGAAAACCTATAATAATCCTCATTTTATCTGGATGTCTGGAGAGTCAGAAGCATTCTGTCTGGCATATGCTTTGTTTTCAAACCACTGCCCACTCAGCCTACCTGGAAATGTAATTTGAGGTTTATTTTTGAAAATTCAGAGCGTGTTAAAAAAACAAAACAACTGACACCAACCTTCCTACTTTTTGACTTCCTTATATCAGGGAAGACCAAATGACGTGAGGAAAGGAGTCAGCAGCAAGAAAAGGAAGACAGCAACTCTGCGTTAGTCCTTCTAGGCTAGGACACTTTCTTCTTTAGACTACTACTCAGTCAATCAGTCAGTCAGGAAGCACTTCTTAGTTACTTACTATGTTTTAGGTGCCATGCTAAGCACTGGAACTACCAGGAATGCTGTAGAAACAAATGCCTCATGAGTTACAGAATATTTGTGGGTCCACAGAAGAGGGTTTGTGGTCAATGAGAAGAGATAGTTAGCTGTCTTAGTCTTAGGATATTCCTCCCTCCCCTTCCTCCAAACCCCATTCCCCATAGGTAGCTGTCACAGATGGTTCCAAGAGAACGCATAGGAAGGAATCCTAAAGATACAGATATAAAACATATGAAGATGATCTCTTTAGTTACTCTGGAATGTAAATAAGAATAGATGATGCTTTTAGCATTTCTGGGAAAAAAGAAAAACCAGGTACTGGAAATGTGTTGAACTGCTTTATGTTAAATATCTCAAATCCTTAGCCCAACTATTTAGACTCTGTATTTCAATTCCAATCACACACAACAATTTAAAAGAAACATTGAATCACTAAGGAACCAGTAATGTTCACAGTAATAATGTGTATATATATTTGAATGGTAATACAGCATATCTATTCAGTGCCAGCAATGTATAGTGTAACCACCGGTGGTTACTGATCCTTCTTTCCCACACAAATAAATCAGGTCAACCAGAAACAGTTTGTTGATTATTTTCCTTTTTCTCTAGTATAAACTAAATTCCATTAAAAATTATAACAACAACAAACCCATAACAGAGCCTTCCAGTTAGCCCAGTCAGCCTGTGAACTTTCACATTTTTTACTTTTTCAATAAACATTTGCCTTTAGTAATCTAGAGAGAGTGGGAATGAAATACTAAAGGAAGATTGGCTCTATGGGTAGTTTGCCAATTTTGCCCCCTTTTCTTAAAACTCTTTTTGACTTGAACTATTCAGTACCACTTTGGTTGGTATAGTTGATAGTGGAGGATGGAAATGGGAATTCCTTGAGATCCACATTTCATCTTTTTAAAACATCCTTGGTGAAGGCAGAGAGGAGTTGCCAGATTCCTCTATTTCAAAATCCCAATAATAGTCTTTCGCTCCAAACCATTTCCCTTTTCCTTCTATACCTTTTCTCTAGTCCTGCTTTTTTATCTATAATCTTCTAATACGAAAAGATCTTACTTCCCTGTTTATTCTACCCATTTAGTCTCAACCTTACTGTGCTTTCCTTCAGGAATAAAAGCATTTGGGAACTCTGCTCTTGCCATGACCTTCCTCAGTGTGTTGAAGGTTTGCAATATGTTCCTTCATAAACATGTGCAGCATGATTTTCCATTTTTACCTGACCCAAATCTGTGGTTTCATCAGTAAGGGGAACTCCATTCAGGTGTGGAAAGAAACTCCCTCCACTGGTTTGGAGAGAAAGCTCTTCTGAAATTGGGAGTCTTGGATACTGGGAGACTGGGATACTGAAAGATTAAGTGACATGTTCTTCCTCCTTCTCTGTTAGAGAGTAAACTCCTTGAGGGCAGAGAAGGATTGTTTTGATTTTGTTTTTGTATTCTTCTATTGGGAGAGGGGTAGTATAATGAATTGGGAGACTGCCACGAGACCCGAAAGAACGGAGCTCGAGATCCTTCTGAAATACCTAATATCTGCGAGACCCTGGGCAAGTTTAGTTCACTTCTCTAATCTAGACACAATGCCTGACCCATAGTAAATGTTTGTTGATTGATTTGTATGTCAGAGGTAGGACTTAAAACTAGTTTTACTTGACTACAAGTCAGTCCTTGATCTTTAAATCCATATCACTTCTCATTTCCATTATTATCACAAAACTAGAATGTTAGAGGATAGGGACAGTATCAGTTTACCTAAAATGACTGATGGATACATATATATTTTTAAGTTTTAAAGTAAAATTTATTTGGTCATTTGTTATGTATATATGCATATATAATTTAATATTTTATTTCACAATTACACATAAAAACAATTTTTAACATTTTGTTTTTTCTTTAATTTTGAGTTCCAAGCTCTCTCCCTTCTTCCCTTCCCTCCCCTCTCATTGAGAAGGCAAGCAATTTGATATAGGTTATACATGTGCAGTCATGCAAAACGTATTTCCAAATTAGTCATGTTGTGAAAGAAAACAGACAAAAAAACCCAAGAAAAATGAAGTTAAAAAATGTATGCTTCCAAATGTATTCAGATTCCATCATTTCTTTGTCTGGAGATGGATAGCAATTTTCATCATTTAAGTCCTTCAGAATTGTCTTGATTATTGGACTACTGAGAATAGCTAAGTTGTTCACAGTCGATCAATATACAATATTGCTGTTACTGTGTACGGTGTTCTAGTTCTTCTCTTTTCATTTTGCAGCTGATGGATATTCTTGGCCTTACTCTTTTTTTCTTCCAGGATGTCCCATATCTCAAATCAATTTACAGAATGCCCAATGCAAAATTCTGAGGCAGACAAAAATGGAATAAGAGGTTCTGACCTTCAAGAAATCCAAAATCTGGTTAGGGAGATATCTAAAGACTACTCTGTGGTATTGGTTGTGAGTACAATTGGAATTCAAAGAAGGAAGAAATTAATGTTGGGTGGAGTAGTTAGGCTTTTTGGAGGAGATGGATTTGAAACTTTAGAAACTGTTATCAGTAGGATCTGCATAGAAGGAAAGGGCTTTCTGGTTCAATGGAAAGAGTATGAGGATAGGCATGAGAGTAGAGCATGGAGAAGGCGGTGAAAAAACACACCTGATTGGGATGGAGACTACCTGGTGGTGCTAGATTATGGAGATCCTGGAGAATCAGACAGAGGGGGCTAATGTAGAGTCTTGAGCAGGGTTGTGACATGATGAAATCAATTTTAGGAAGCTTAATCTATCATGTTAAGGAGATTAGCTGGGGAGCAAAAATTTGGGGCAGGGAGGCCAGCCACAGGAAACTATTGTAGTAATCTTAGTAATAATAGTAGCTAGCATATATGCTGCACTTTAATGTTTGCAAACAACTTTATGTATATTATCCTATTTGAGATAGAAGAATATTAAGCCTGACATCCGGAAATTTATCTACCAATGAAGTCAGTGTGGACTATATAGAAGGAAGGAATCTGTAAAGGAAGGTAGGGGTGGAGTAGAGTGGGAAGGGAAGGATTAGAAATGAGTCTTGAGTAAGGAACAAAAAAGCAAACTTAAAGCTTTGACATTATTAATTATTGATTTCTTAAGAAGCCAATACCTCCCTTGACACGAGGGGTCTACCAGCACTTCTCCATATAGCAGGTTTCATAAAGTCATGACAGTACAGACCATCATGAGGAGGAGGGATCAAAAAGAGTCACTTAGATCGACCGTGTCCCTACTCAGTTGGCCACATCATCATGTAAACTAGCTTGTCATTTCTTTGATTTCTTTTTTAGAATGAGGTTTCCTGTGTGTTGAATTCTGGTCTTTTGTCTTAGTCTCCATCCTTCCCAAGCACCTTCAAACTCCTAGCCTGGGCATACCATTGTTGGTCTAGATTAAATCAAGTACCAACCTCCACCAAATCCAGTAGGTAATTTTAAGGGGTCTGACTCTAGGATTCAAGCTCCCTTGCTACACACACAAAACCTGAATTTAACTATTTGTTAATCAATCAATAGAAATTTGTTGAGTGTCTACTATTTATAAATCACTCTAATAGTGTAAAGGATACAAAGGAGTATAAAATATAGTCTCTGCTCTCTAGCAACTTATCAGCCAGTTACCAAAATCCCCTATCAGTTTATATCATCTTTGTGAACAAGACAGAGTAGGTATGACCTTCATTTAACAGACGAGTAAACTGATACTCAAGGAGGCTGCATGAGTTTTTATGGTATCATGGCTGGTAACTGACAGAGATCAGAACCAGAACTAAAAGTCAAATGGGAGCAACTTGGCTTTGTCCCAGAGTACCAAAATTTAGAGGATCCAATCATTGGTAAAACTTGGTTCAGCACCTAATTAGCAAGAATAATTAATTAAAATGGGACATTGTCAGATGGGTATGCTATATTTTCTTTGCCTTCTTCCCCACAGCCTGAGCTCTTTCCCCATATAGAGTCTTGCATTGTGGGATCTTCTCATCATCAGCTAAATTTATCTTGAAGAATTGACTCAAGCATATGTCTTGTGCTTCTTTGTCAGTACATTTTGTGGAGCCTACCTTTGGTGGCAAGATCAGTAGCGGTGACTCTTTTTGAAACTCAAGTCTTTTTTATACCTTGTTCAATGCTCATTCCATCAAATCATGACCATTCAATATCTTGATTCATCCAAGATGACCCAGTTAGGTCTTCTTGAAGACTAAACTATGCTAATTTAAACCAGTTCCTCTTCCTACCCCTAAGCCTTCTTTCCTTATATTGGTAAGATTTAAGATTTTAACAGTTGGCCCTCTGGCAATAGTAACCTGCCTTGTCTGTCTTCTCCATAATGGTGGTAATTCCAGACATCTTATGAAGGGAGGGATCTATTACATCAGGATATTAGGGAATATTTTTTTTCCAGATAAATCTATGACAATAACCATAATATTTGGCATTTGCTTTAGGATTTTGTCAGGTGCTTGACAAGTATCTCATTTATGTCCTCACAACAACCCTGGGAGATAGGTGCTGTTATTACCCTAATTTTTCATATAAGGAAATTGAGACAAGCAGTGGTTAAATGATTTGACCAGTGTTCCACAGCTAGTAAGTGTCTAAATCTGGATTTGAACTCAGGCCTTCATAATTCCAATTCAGTGGACTAGCCTGCCCTTTCTCACCTTCCCACCTTCAGTTTCCTCTAATTAGGAAACAAGTTGAGTGGGGAGGGAAAATGGGGGTCAGATTTTGGAGGATCTGGGAAAGCAGGAAAGAATCTGGACCCTGACATGAAGATCTCCAAAGTGTACAGTTGTTTCTTGTAGGTTGTTACCATGTTAAATCTTTTTTCTGTACTGTTGGATTATAATCTCTGTCTTCACAGGACAGCAGTATGGCGGGTGTGACCTTCCTTTGAGGCAATGTGGAATTTCGGTCAATTAAATTCACCAGTCTAGCTCAGGGTGATATATTTAGCTGGTGCTTAGGCTATCCAGGGCTTCTCAGTGACACAACAGGCATTTTCCATCTACTGGAAACAGCCTGAACCTTTAACCACCCTGGGGCATTTGGTTACATTGTCCAATTTGGGGGTATCCAGCCTCAGCTGGAAGAACTCTTCTCCTTAGTATTTTGGAGATTTCATCAGTGCACAATTCCTGCCTTTAGCCTTGAACACAACAGATAATTTCCAGCATATTTGATACTCACTTAGAGTACCTGGCGACGAAAGATAGGATGCAGACCCCTAGAACTAGATGAAAAGTTTTTACCTTTAGGTTTAAAAAAATGGTCTGTGTATTTGAAGTCATGTCTGACACCCATTTACCCTTTATATTGTCTTGAGACATGCTAGTTTAATGCCTGTTGCATGACTAAGAAGGGTAGAAGTCCTAGGCCATAATTAATACAACTGTAAGTTAGTGGATGTGATAATAGCTCACATTTGCATAGCATTTTAAGGCCCAGAAAAGTACTTTCCTCTCATGGTACCTCTTTAAGGTAGGTAATGTTTTAGCATCTCCAATTTAGAATTAATTGTAAACTGAGGCTCATAAAGTTTAAGCGACTTACCCGTGGTCACACAGTATCAGGACTCAAACGTAGGTGTTCTGAGGCCAAATCCAGCACTCTTTACAATAGCCTATAACTTGATCTGATGTAATTAGTCATCAATATCATCCCATCAGCCGTGTGTGTGGGTGGTAGTTATGTCCTAATGCGTGCAATGTTTATCTGACTAAGGGATATATAGGAAGGCCACCTCTGAGTGTCTGGGACTTTAGATTTAGATAAGAGTAGAACACATACATAAGTGAACTTTGGGAGGAGCTGATGGATGAAATACTTAAAACAATCTTCAAGAAGCATGAAAACAAGCTATCTCATAGTGTTTGTTAATGTCTCAGGTTATGGCTTTAAATAAATTAACAAGTCAGGGCTCTGAGGCTTCAGAGTGTGTTTCCAGTGACAAATGGGATGGCTACAAATGTTGCTCTTCAAAATAGAGTTTCCAAAGCTGCCTATTTGTTACTGATATCAATACAGTGATGGATTTGTGCTTGATTTTTGAGGCAGCCTGCTGGGGTGTTGAGACTAATTTTTAGCAAGATTTTGGATGGTGAAACCAGTGTGTATAGAAGGAAATGTTTCCCCTTCCGAGGCAAATAATTGGACCCCAAATGAATGAAATTTAAGCCAGTGGGCATGGACTGCAAGTTAATTTTGACATAGTTGTCTGGAAATCATCACCAATTAAAATATTTTTTTATGAGCCATAGTGTAGTATTGTCTTTCCATATGTATGTCAGGAAGAGAGCAAATTGCTTGTTTAACCCTCAGATTTGTGCTGGCTGGCAGAATGTATGACTGAAGTCGTTACCATTGGGATTTGCAGGGAGGGTATAGCTTCCTCTTGGGCATGGGCAGATTTTCAGAGCAGGGACAATTTCTGTATCTGAAATAAGGCAGAAGCAGTTTCTATTTTCATTAGGATTTATCATTCATTTTTAAAAAGGGGATGGAGTTAGGTAGTGGAGGGAGGAAAAATGTCTTTACCAAAAGGCTCATAGATCAGTTCTTAGGCTTTTTTTTTCTTTTTGGTCCTCCTCACAAACAGGAAATAAAATACCTACTGTTACTTTCCAATGGAAATAAAATACATACCATTACTCTCCAATGGAAATACAACTTTTCCATACAGAAGCAAAAGGAAAAGACTTGACAAGAAAACATTTATGCCATTCTCGAGTGTTTAAAAAAGGTGACAGAATTGAACAAGGCATAAAGAAAGTATATTAATGGCGAAAGGTGGACTTCACATTTAGTCAACAGAATTGGAAGGACAGAATTTTTTTTAATTTTTAAAAATTTATTTTTAATCCTCTTGTTATTATAAAAGATGGAAAGATTTCCTTTCTAGCTGGGGAAAAGCAATTCTTTCCCTTCCAGCTTTTTTTTTTTCATTTGGTAAATATTGATTTTTTTTCTTATATTGCCAATAAAATTGAAATTAAAGGAATTCTATATTTTGTAAACCTAAGGAATGAATTGATGTAAAGCTTCATGTAATTTGAACATATATTTGAAAGTCATTTTCTCCCCTTCATTAAAATTTTTATTTTTTATTATTTTTTTTTGCTAATATTTAATCTTCCCTAGTAAGGTTAGGAAAACAAATCCATCCGAGAAGTTTTACTTTGGCTTCTAATCAGTTTCATTTCTGAGTCTTTCCTGGGTCTGTCACAGATGTTTTGAGACATCAGAGTGCAATATTTGTATCCAACTCTTTCATTTTGCCCTGTAATTTAAGAAAATTAATGGGGATATTTCTGTTCTTACTAATTTATCTCTTTCTGGGATTTTTTAGACAGGACTAGGCAAGATGAAGGACCCAGAATGTTAGCCATATGGTGGATGGCTTCCCAAGGGTAGGGCTTTTAGGTCCTGAATTTGGAAAAGTGTTCAGAAAATCGGAGACAGGTGGCCTTCTAAGTCAACATTCCAAGGAAAGGAAGGAGCCCGCAAAGTTCAGTGCCTACTGAATATATAAAGTTGCCAAACCAAAATAAATCCCCCAACTTATTTTTTTAGATGAGTTGTTTTCTCCTTAATAGGGCATGATGCCCACACAGGAATATATTAGGAAGTAAGAAAACTGTATCTCCATTTTAATTGTTAATTTTAGACAGGGCTGATTCTAAAGCCATGTCTACAGTACTAGTAGGTTGGTATGAGCTGCAATAAACCATATTTTTGTAGCCTTGATTTGACAGGCTTCAGAGCCGGAAAAACCAGGTTGGGCTGGTGTTGTAGCATCACTCAGTGCTGCTGTTCCCACAGAAAATGAAGGAAATCACTTCCTGCAATGTGCACGCTGTAGAATAATAGACTTTAATATTTCATAGCTCTAAAACTGGAAGAGACCTCAGAGACCATCTAGTCCAAACACCTTTTGTTGTTATTCAATCATTCATTTGTATCTGACTCTTCATGGCCCCATGACCCCGTGGACCACAGCACCAGGCTCTTCTCGCCTCCACTGTCTCTTGAATTCTGTCAAAGCTCGTGTTCATTGCCTTTATAACACTATCTGTCCATCTCACAGAGGTAGTGAGGTGGTGCAATGGATAGAGTGCTGGGCCTGGAGTTAGGAATATTTGAGTTCAAATCTGAACTCACACTAGCTGTGTGACCCTGGGCAAGTCACTTAACCCTGTTTACCTTAGTTTCCTCATCTGGAAAAATGGAGATATAAATAAAAACAAACAAGGCAGTCTCTGCCTTCAGGGAGCTGACATCATAATAGAGAAAGATACCACATCCTTCTAGAGAAGGAAATGGCAATTCCCTCCTATTCTTTGCCACGAAACCCCCAAAGGAGGTCACAAAGAGTTAGACATAACTGAAAACAATTAAACAACAACAACAAAATCCATCTCATCCTCTGCTATCCCCTTTCCATTTTGTCTTCAATCTTCCCCAACATCAAGGTCTTTTCCAATGAGTTCTGTCTTCTCATTATGTGGCCAAAGTATTTCACCTTCAGTATTTGACCTTTCAGTGAACGGTATGAATTAAGTGCTTTAAGTGCTTTGTTGATATCTGTAGAGCAAGTTGGATTTTACTGTGGTACAAATTCCCCCCCATTTATATTAACTTCTTATTCCCACGTAATCACAGGATCATAGCTCTAGAGAAGGCAGGGACCTTAGAGGCTATCAAATCCAACTGCCTTATTTTATAGTTAAGGAAATGTAGAACCATGGAAGTTAAGTGACCTGCTCAAAGATAGCTAGGTAGTGTTGATCAGAGGTGGAAGCTAAACTTAGGTTTTCTGATTCCAGAGCCAGGTCTCTTTCCCCTGTAGCATCCTCAAACAGCCACAGACACTTAATTGACTGAGTCTTGACCTGGTGTTTTTTTAGTTGTCTAGACACAGATTCATTTTGGATACCAATCTAAAAGTTTCACACCTAATATGGGCACCCTAGGATCATGGCATCCTTTCAGATGTCTGGTGTAATTCTTTGTTATGTGATTAGCTTTACATCCCAAATCACTTGAGACCCCCAACAGGATGATAGGTTGGGTCTGTGGTACACAAGATTTTCCTTCTTTTGTATTGTGTAGATATTTTTGCTCAGATGCCATTTGTCTCTTGCATTTTTTATCTCTACTATGGTTCCTTGTAAGTTCACCCTGTGGCAATGGTAAGAGCAGCATGCTTCTGAAATAAGGTCAGTCACTGTTATGACATTTTTCTAACACTGGCCAAGTCAATTTCTGTGGCCGTTCTACTGAAACTGCAAGCATTCCAAAGTTCCTGTTATGATCTCAGGGGAATTTGGGGAGGCAATGCCAGCAAAATCATCTCACTGCTGCAACAACCATGGCTAATCTATTTGTTGCCTGAGGCTTTGTGGCTTTATTGTCATGGTGTCTGAGGGGTCTGAACTATGTATTCAGTAATGCAGTAGATCAATGTCATCAGTCACAACAACTTCCAGTCAACCTGTTCTTAGGAATCTCTTGATTTTAGTCAATTACCATACTGAGTCCACATAAATCCTTGCTTAAGTTTGAGGTAGGACCATAGGATTGTAAATTTAGAGCTGGAAGGGACCTCAGAGGACATCTGATCCAACCCTCGCATTTTATTGAGGCAGCTAGGTAGCCCAGTGGACAGAATATTAGACTTGGAATTGGGAAGACCTGAGTTTGTCCTTCCTCCGATACTTACTAGCTATGTGATGCTGGTAAAGTCACTTACATTGTCAACTTGGATTTCTTCATTTGTAAAATGAAGATAACAGTAGTACTAAGAGTTGTTGCAAGGAACGAATGACATAATGCAAATTATTTTCAACTGCTTAGCACAGTGCCTTACACATAGTAAACACTTAATAAATATTGATTATTGATGTAAATGCTAGCTGTTATTATTGATGAGAAAGACAGAGGCCTAAGGAGATTAGGCTCCTTGCCCAGGGTCACTCAGCTGTAAGCATTGGAGACAGTATTTGAATTCTGTTCTCTAACTCCAGAATTAGGGCTTTCCCCCCACATTTCTGATTAATAAAAGGTGGACTGGTCTTGTCTGTTCCCACATTGCTAAATTTTCTGTTTGGCGATATCTTTACTTCATGACTGCTCTCAAACTATGCAGCCTCCACTCCGACGTCTTTCTCATCCTCCTCATCTCCTTCCCACCACAACTTTGGACTCTGTCCTGGGATGCTAGGTTCTGATAGATGAGCTTTTTGCCTTGTTTAGAATTACACCTCCACATCACTTCCCAGCTATTTCTAAACCACAGGTGTGCCTCACCTCCCTTCTGGTTCCCTTTTATGTGCTGTCTCTCTATTATGATGTAAGTTCCTTGAGGGCAGAGCCTGTCTTACTTGCTTTTCCTTATACCTCCAGGACTTAACCCAGTTCCTGGTTGAAATTGAACTTAATAAATTGTTGCTTGTTCATCATCATCATCATCACCTTTTCCCCTTTTACTAAATGTATCATGGGTCTTTCTACGTCCTAGTATCAGAATTCCTATGGTTACGTAAGGATCCAAAATCTTAAAAACAAGTGCCTGCATTTTTCCGTGCTTCAGTTGCTACATCTTCTAGATGCTGTTCGTAATTCTTACCATTAGCCTCAGACAGATGGTAGCAGTAAGGATAGCAACAATAACCATGTTAGTATTTATATTAAGTCTTCCTTCCAATGAACCTAAAGGATTTTATAAACATTGTTACGTCAGTCCTTACAACACACCCAGGGAACAGGTACTGAGATATTTGTTTTCACAGATGGCAAAAATTTCCACCCAAGGCAATGAGATTACTTTATATTGACAAAACACTTCGAGCTCTTCTGAAAGATAGTACTTATGTATCTCTCACAACTTATATTAGTTGCTAATGAGGAAAATTGCCATAGTGCCACAAGACAATTAAATCAGAAAAACAAACAAGTTCTTTTAGGGGGAGGGAAGTGTCCATAAACCTGTTAAATGCAAAAAGAAACACTGATTCTACCTTTGCTTATGGTTAGAGATTCAATAGCTAAGAGTGTAATGTGACATCAGATTGATACTATTTTCTTGCTACACACCTGTTCGTTTTTATGAAATGCAGAAAGAGCCCATGATCTTTATATTGCTTTATCCTTTTCAAATACTCTCATGTCTGTTACCTTTTTTGATCTTTACCAGAAAACTTGTGGTATTTATCAGGTATTATCAAACCTATCAGAAAGAAAAGGAAACAGATTGAAGTAACTTTCCCAAGTTCACCTAGCTATTTAGATATGGAGGTAGGATCTGAACCATATCTCCTGGTAGAGTCTGTTTTCATTAGGACACAATCCTGGTGGAGATGTGGATATCCAGAAATGATAGTATGCATTTTATATTTGGATAGCTCAAAGTGCCAGGCTACTTGGCTGGATTTTGCTTTTAAAGATGTCCAGAGAAGAAGATTGAACAAGTTAGCAGTAATTGCTAACTTTCACATAATGTTTTAAGGTTTTCAAAATGCTAAAAATATATGTCTGTTATTTCATTTGATCTTCATAATAACCTTGGGGATAGGTGCTATTATGACTTCCATGTTATAGATGAGGAGACTGAGGCAGTTAAAGGTTAACTGACTTGCCCAGGTCACATAGCTAGTAAGGCAGAATTTGAAATGAGGTCTTCCTGACTCCAAGTCCACACTCTAGGTGTACTGGACACTGTGCTACATAGAGGCAGTGGTACAAAAAATGTAAGGCACAAGAGAAGGCATGTGTATAAATGAAAATTAGTTATTAGAGGGCACAGAAGTTCTAGTGGGAGGGAAGTGAGGAGGATGAGAAAGAAGCCAAAGTAAAGGCAATATAATTTGGGAGTAGTCACAAGGTAATCATTTCTGTAGAAATCCAGAGAGATGGTCAGGGAAGACTTCACAGACCATCGGAACTTGAGACTTTCTGTTTTTGTGTTTAATAACAGGATTCCCAAAAAGGGACAATGTCTCTTTTTCAGAAGGGAATGCATGGGGGTACAGAGAAGGAGAAATGAGTGGAGTGGATAGAGTGCTGGCCCTGAAGTCAGGAAATCCTGAATTCAAATCTGTCCTCCAATAATTACTATCTGTGTGAGTCTGGGAAAATCACTTCATACCTCTCAGACTCAGTATTCTCATCTATATAATGGGGATCATAATAGTACCTATCTACTGGGATTGTTGTGAAAAATCTCAGATGATAGTTTCGAAGAATTTTGCAAACTTTGAAACATTACATAAATGTTGTCTATCATCTTCATCATCATCATCATCATCATCATCAATCATTCACCATTTTGAGAGTACCTGTCTGGCAACTGCCATCTTCCCCCCCGCCCCCCAAACTAGACTCTTGGTCCTTCCTTGCATCATGTATTAAATCCTGTCAGTTATTAAGACTTGCTTGACCTTGATGTGGCCTGAACATTCTGGTGAAAAGTGGAAACCTGTAGATCAGAACTTTTAATTCTGTATTTCTTCAGTTTGTAGGATTTTGTTGTTGTTGTTGTTGTATTTAATTTAAGGGGACATTTATATCAGTACAGTATGAATACAGGTAGAAGTACAGCATAAGCATGACAGGTGATTCACATACTGGATAAAGAACTGGATTTGGACTCAGAAAACAAGAGAGAATTATCCAGATTCTAACTCTTCATTCATTCAACATAGATTTAAGTCCCAACTATGTGCTGAACTCTGGAGATACAAAACCGAAATGAAACAGTCTCTGCCCTCAAGAAGTTTACATTGTAAGATTGGAATATGTCCTTGGATAGGTAAATACTAAATATATTCTTGGTAAACACAAAGTAATTTCTGGGGTCAAGGCAACAAGGAGAATGAAGACATGTTTCACATAGGAGGTAGCATGTGAGCTAAGCCCTGAAGGAAATAAAGGATTGTAAGGGAAGGCATTCTGGGTGTAAGAGACAAACTGGGAAAAAAGGACATAGGATTTGGAATATTCTGTGTCAGGAACAACAGGTAGGCAAATTTGCAGGAGACAGAATGCATGAAGGGGAATAATGTGCAATAAACCTGAGATAGACTGGAGCCAGACTGTGAGGGGCTTTCAATGCTGAACAGAGGAGTATGTTTTCTCTTACAGGCAATTAGGTGCCACTGCATTTTCTGGAGCAGGGAATGACACTGGTCAGATCTGTGCTTTAGGCAGAACAGTTTGACAGCTGTGTAGAGAATGGGTAAGAAAGGGGAGAAACTTGGAACAGGGAAATCAATTAGGAAGCTATTGTAATGTGAGTTATGTGACCTTGGACCTCTTCTTTGAGCCTCAGCTTACTCATCTGTTAAAATGGGGATTCACTTGGATGAATATTTATCTTAGCTTCAGATCTTCTCATCCTATCAAGTGTGTTACCTATGTCAGAGAATTGGGAGGAAAGCACTTTCTAAAGACTGTAAATCATGAAATAAATGGGAGCTCTTACGTGTGTGCTTGGCAGTTAAAGCAGCATCTCAAAACTTAAAACAAAAGTTGCATAATCACTATCTATTTTTCATAATTGGTCCCTGTCTGTTGTTATTTTAAACTTTGATCCTTTGTTTGCTTGCTGCCCTACCTCTGCTAAAAGGTTCCTGGGAATGCATTATAACAAACCATAATGGGATGACTAATTTTGTCATTGTCCTTTAACCTGAGTTTTCAATCGCAAAGATTACAAATCAAATTATGAATGTTCAGGCCATCCCTCCCACCCCATCTTCTCAAATCCAAAAAACCCCGAAAAATCACTAGGTGATTTCATAGGGTTGATTTTTTTTGGGGGGGGGGAATGGATAGCTGCATGTGATTTTTGTGTGTGCTATTATTTATTCAGCGAGATTAAAAACTGCTTGTGAATCCTGAAATTTTTCAAAGGACAGTGATTACTTTGATATTGCTCAGTTGGCCAATTTGGTGAACCTTTTCACCTAACTCCTCTTAGATGTGCTGAGAGTCAGGGAAATTGACTCTCTCTGTCTGTCTCTGTCTCTGTCTCTGTTTCTCTCTCTCTGTCTCTCTCTGTCTCTCTCTGTCTCTCTCTCTCTCTCTCTCTCTCTTCCCCCTCCCCCCCTTCACCTTTTTTCTTTTGTCTCTTCTCTCTTAAAGCCCAATAGGAAGTAAGTTCAATTTTTATTTTTCAGAAAGTCTACCTTTGGTGTGGTAATCACATTTTCCGTACCCAAAACCAGAGCATATAATCCGAGTTAGTCCTTTCGTAGAACAATGTTTTAAAGAAACACTTTACTTTTTTTGCAATTGGAGTTATGCCAGAAAATCTACAAGATGTGATTGACAGTGTTAGGGGGAAGGAGGAAAAGAGGGAGAGCTAGAGGGAGGGAAAGAGAGACAAAGAGACAGAGACAGATAGAAGCAGAGAGATTCTGAAGCACATTTCTGTATGCAACATAATTTCCAGAGAAACAGCTCTTGTAACAAATGAAAAAAAAATGACAGAAAAAGGAAACAAAAAGTGTGCAGTGCTCCCCAACCATAGTCCCCTACTTCTACAGAGAACGAAGGGAAAAATGGCCCCTCTTCCTTTTTTTCTTCCATGATAAACTTGAACATTACAATTATGTGGCATTCTTTCTTTTTGTGTGTGTTGCTTCTCAACTGTTTTTATTTGTGTAGCTTTCTGTATTTTGTTTTCCTGGTTCTGCTTATTTACATCAGTTTATGTTTGCTGACAACTTACTACTTCTATTTACTACTATATCTTACATTTGCTTATGTACATCAATTTATAGATATCTTTTCATGCTTCAATGCATTCTTTGCAGTCATCATTTCTTAAGGCTCAGTGATACTCCATTGTAGTTATGGACTATATATCTCAATTTGTTTTTACAGTTTTTTTAATCAATGGGCTTGTGAATAAATAAATTTTAAAGAAATAATTGTAAAAAGAAAAAGAATGGTTTTTAATTTCAGGTCTTAATATCTGCCAATTTTCATGATGACTTTTACTTTTATTTTCATATAATGAACTTTGAATAGTAATGTCATACCAAAATCACACATGTGAAGAACAGTAGTCTTTTCTATAACAAACTATATCAGAGAGAGTCCATGTAGATATTTTTATAAGCAAGGTCATGGCCCATTCAATGATAAGAGTTTGGAATAAAAATTATCAAGATTCAAAAACTCTGAAGGAAAATGTGAAAATTGTCTGTCTTTTTCATTGATTTCTGTAATCGTGGGATTCAATCAATGTTTAAAGTGAATCAGGGTGCATATGCAATTTCCTGATTGTCGTTCCCTTATTCAAAGCCTCAAAACCACTATGGATAATTTCCTCAAGATCCATTTTTAACATGTGTGGTATGCATTCTCAAAAGGAAAAGAGACAGCCAAAAATCAGAATACTCCTAACTTTTGGGGGCATTTCTACTTCAATAAAATAAACTAGGAGACCCCAAATACCGACCCCATCCATGCTTCAAAGAGCCAATGGGGCCAAAATCTTTAACAAGGGAAACTTAAAATGTTTTTGTAGTATCTTTTCTACTATGGTTTCATCTTCTGTCATCTTAATTCTATGTCACCCCCACTACCACCAACCTACTAACAATATCCGTATGAAAGAAATCAGACCTTTCCAACAATGAAAAACACATTTAAGCTACTGCACACCACCACTGCCACTGGAAAAAAAATGTATATTATTTTTCCAGTCAATCTTACTATAGCTGTGCTCTGGCCATGTGTAATTTTGACAGTCCTGTTTTCATTTACCAAATAATTAGTCAGGCCACAGGCTCTAATCAATGGAACTGTCATTACTATTTAGAATGATGAGAAACTTAACACCTATTCATGTATGTTTTGTTGATATATGAAATATTTTACTCTGAATGTAGGGGTCCCATAAAGAGATCCCAAAAGTAGTATGGCTATATGAAATATAATGAAAATTGGCACGATTCTCTCTCTCTCTCTCTCTCTCTCTTCAGCCCCAGATGGTTTTGTAGCTTCCTCCAAACCCTCGATGCATATAGAAAAGCCCAGATTTCAGTTGAATCAATCAATACTTACTGAAGACCTGTTAGGATAGACTTTGTGGGAAATATAAAGAAATGTGAGATATACTCCTTGCCCTCAAGGAGCAATATAGTCTAGTTGGGGAGTGAAGATGTATCTATATGAAAAGATAATTTAAGACACAAGGAAGTAAGTTAATAAATGCCCCAAAAGGGTGCAAAGTGGGCAATGAGCTCACTGAGTTTCCAGGTCAGGAAAAACCTCTTTCTGGAGACCCAGTCTGTATTATAAACTGGGTACCCTTTGGGATCAGCATTCCTGGGACTCATGCAGTGCTAATGGTCTGTGGAATTCAATAAATTTAAATGTGAATTGTGGGCAGAGTATTGTATAACATGCTAAAGATGATATAGACTTTAGATAAGACATAATTCCTGTCCTCATGGAGTGAATATTCTGATAGTATATAAGGATTCCATACCCTTTCTTCTTCTATCTGCAATGTGGTGATATGATTGTTTCCTCTGCTTTTCCTTTCACAATAGGACAATTAATGGGGCTTTTAAGGAGAAAAAGCTTCCATAAAAATTTGGCTGATTTAGGTCATGGATTGCCTAGTGAAGTTTTTAGGGGTCTACATGGGCTTATCCCATGTATTATATGATTACAGTTCCAGATCCACAATTAAAATTTAATTTTGAATTACATAATGCTAACAATAAAGTCACTATAATGGTATGGATTACAGAATATGAACCATAAGTTAGGACAGAAGATGAAAGAAAGCCACTTATCTGCAGGCTACTGGAAGGCAAGAGGAACCATTGTTTAGGTGTGCACTCATGTTTCTGTTCTCTAGCTCATTTAACTACTTTAATTTCTGTCTTGTTTAGTGCATAAGTTGCAACATTTTCCTTTTTGCTGTACTTGAGCTTCATGTGGAAAATGTTCTGTTTGATCTCTCGATGAGACCTTTTTGGAATGAAGTTTCTAGGTAGAGTGGCTCTAATCTTAAATGTCTAGATGCCATCAAAACTGCAGAGCAGCTACTGTAACACAAATCTACAATTCTAGAGTGCTTTAAGGTTTGCAAAGTACTTTTACACATAATCTCATTTGATCCTCACAATAATCCAGTGAAGTGGGTGCTATCTTCTTCCCCAATTTACAGATGAGGGAACTGAGGCTGAGAAAGGTTAAATGACTTGCTTGGGGCCATGTAGCTAATTGACATCTAAGACACAATTTGAATCCAGTTTTTCTGGACTCATTCATACTTGAGAGTTGGAAAGGAACTCCACAGCCATGTATTCTAACACATAAGTGAAAGAAATCAGCATTATACATAAGTCTATATAATAAAATAGTCGGGAGCATTTATTTTGCACTTCAAAGTTTGCAAAGCATATATTCCATATGTTCTGTCATTTGAGCCTAAGATCATCGCTGTGCAATTGTGATCCCCATTGCAGAGCTGAAGAAACTGAAGCCAAGAGTGGTTAAGTGACTTGTTCAGGATCACACAGGTGGTCCATTTGTGAATTTGAACTTTCAGCTCAAAAAGATTTAAAGTCAGGGCTTTCTGACTTCAAGTCTAACACTATTTACCCTGTTACCTCTGTGCTAGCCCATGGTGATTGTTTCTTTAATATTCAACTGATTATATAACAGCAACCTGATTACAGTAGACTATAAGCTCCATGAGGCAAGGAGGGTCTCCTTTTTGTATTTGTTTCCTGAATGCCCAGTATAACACCTGGCATAATGTGGATACTTAAAGAATGCTCGCTGATTAATTAATTGACTCTTTATCTTCATGGCAGTTTAAACTAACTGGAATATTCCCAGAGTGATGTCCTGATTGGGGATAGATATTTTCTACTAATGATCCATTTCTTAGGGATTCTCTTCCTTTTCTGCTGAGTAATGATTTTTTTACTTTGAGGTTGAAGTATCTTTCCCTTATTTAATAGAATTTAATAGAATTCAATCAATTAAACTAAACACAACAAACAATATGCACAAGGTACTGAGAGGGAAAAAAAAGAGATATATTAGACCTTGTCCCTAAAGATTTAAACATTAATAGGACACTTACGGGCTGATATAATTTAGTCAATGTAAAGTTGATGTTAATTTTTGTGTTTTTAAAAATTGGTGACTGTGCAAAACTTCAGTGCTATGTGTCAAATACATTTGATGAATAAAGGGAAACAGACTTTTTTTGATGTCTTAAAATGTTCAGCAAAAAACAGTTTGGCAGCATAGTTCAACTGCCTGGCTAGATTGTGTTCATTTTTTGTTTTGTTTTGTTTTTAAGTTATTTCATGATTTTGCAGTGTGTTTTTTATTTAAACATTCCCCTGGATTTTTAGAAACAAGAAAGCTCTAGCATTTGGCCAGCATACAAGAACTAGATGCAAAACTGATTATAAATGGAAAATCAAAGAGAGCAGGATGCTTTCTTGGCCCAATGACTGAAGAGACCCCAGAATCAGACATTAGAAGTGACAAATGAGAAAATGTGATGGGGAGGGGGTGGCAAGAACAGAAAAGAGAATGCTTCATTCAGATGAAAATCATATTGAAATTGAGGAGAACAAGAAAAAAATAAGAGAGGGAGGGAGGGAGAACTAGAGAGAAAATGAAAGAAAAATGAGGGAAGGAAAGGGGGAAAGAGATGAAGGGAGAAAGAAGAAAAAGAGAGAGAGGGAGAGAGAGAGAGAGAGAGAGAGAGAGAGAGAGAGAGAGAGAGAGAGAGAGAGAGAGAGAGAATGAGAATAAAGCACATGCTTGGATTTCCTTCTGTTCTGTCGGGTGCGCCCTCCAGTCTACAGCTCTGTTCTGCAGGCCACACACACAGGGTAGGGCTGTCCATCATAGAACCCAGATGCCCAGCTGCAGAAGACATTCTTTCAGCAGTATCAGTCGGTTCCTTGGCAAGGCTTTCAGGCAGTCTCAGGAAAATAGTCCTGGAACAGTTTTTGGGTCTGTCTTGTGGTTATAATGTTGCCGGCTTGTATCTAGTTTCTGATCTGACCTTGTGGGCCTGGACACTGTTTACTTTTAATTTACTTCTTTTTTTTTTTTTGATCTGAAGAAATATGTGATTTTGATTCAACTCTGTCGAAACTTTGTGTACATCTAAAGAGACTTACATAGAGTTCCTCCCCCAGCACAAACACACATAAACACGCGCACACACACACACACACACACACACACACACACACATGCACTCTTCTCCTCCCCGCCCCCCTGTCCCCTTCCTGATTTAAACTGGGGGAGAAAAGACAAAAGCCTTAGAAGAAGAAACATCTACCATTCTTTAATTCTGCAAGCAAATTAGCAAAATAAAAAATACAAGTTTTTTGTGGGTTTGTTTTCAAACTTAATTAGTTTTAATAATCTGAAAAGGAGAATTAGTTCATTTCATAAACTAGCTACTGTAATAAAAATCAAATAGATACAGGGAGCAATCTGGCAATGGGTCAGCCTTGGCTATTCTTAAGAGAATATTCTCTAGCTTAAAGGTCGACTTCCATCGAAAATGTTTTTTAATCTCTGTATTCCTTGGTTTAAAACTTTATTATTGTAGCTGAACTACAATTGCTGAGCTCCTGAACTGAAAAGGGTTTTATTTTCCTATTCTCTCGATTATTTCAAGGTTAACCGTTGAGTGTTGCCTAGATTTCACACAAGGGAATGGTTTTAAATCCACAACCCACACTGCCGCCTCCTTTTTTGTGGGTGGATTATGCTCAGCTTCTGAAACCAGGATGTGAAACCTAAGGATCTCATCTGCCAACACTGTTGCAGGGTTTGGGGAGATGATGACTTTTTAGTAGTTGGTAGATTTTTTTGCTTTAAGTTTGCTGTGGTGTGTGACTGATACTTGGGTGATACCTATCTGGAAATCTGCTGGGCCTCTTTGTCTTTTTTGAGTGACCCCCTTCAGAAAAATTAGCATATGGTAACCAATGAAATGCCTTATACAGTGTGACAGGTGCTAATCTTGGAGGAAGTTCACCTGATATACCACCCATTAAGGGTATGGTGCTTGAAAATGACTTATTGTCTCTTTGAAGGTGTCAGCAGGCATGTGCAGACCACACAGAATGGATTCCACTGAAAGTAATAGAGTGAAATTGTCTGCATAATTATTTTCATTGGATTGAGAATCAGCAGTCCTCTCTTGGTTCAGGAAATAAACCTCTGTTAAAACCATATGGCACTATTCTCAGAAGAGATGTTATTACAGGGCCACTTCCCTCTGAAATCTTGAGTCAAGAATTCTTGAAAGGAGTCACATATGGGCAAAAATGAATATGAAGTTTTCCTTTCTGGGAGTAGTGTGAAAGTCTGACGTTCTTCTGTCCTTTGCATAAATGTCACCCAGCTCCTTTATGTGGGTGGGAAGAAGAACTGAGTGATGACACACCCATCTGAGGTACAGCGACTTTACTGCCTTTCTAGGTGGGTGGAGGTATCTTTTTTTTTCTCAAAAGAAAAAAAGTATTCCTTCAAACCAATAAGAAACATGTAATTTGTCAAAACTACAAACACATTTTAAGGTCAGGGTAACTACATCCTGTCTGTCAACTCCTTATGCAGATTTAGTTGGTTCTGCCATGTGTTTTCTCCCCCTTCACTGCCTGGCCTAATTGTCAGTAAGGTTGTCTTCTGAGCCACTTAACTCATTAGGCACATACTGCATTTTCTTTAGAGGGAAGGGTAAAGTGATTTCTGATCCTTAGAAATTTTTATGACAGTTTGATCTTTTAGGGATGAACCAACCTATGTCTTTTCAGTAAATAAGCCTGGACACCTAGTTTCTTAGTTCTAGATCTGCCATTAATTAGCATTGTGGTAAGGTACTTCTTTCTCTCTTGGTGACAGCTATTTACTCACCTGTAAAATGGACCAGGGTTGGGTGGTGTAGATCATAGGATTTAAAGCTAGAAGAAAGGACTTTAGTGATTGTCCCAGATAATTCCTTATCTCCATAGCATCCATGTGAAACCTAGATATAAGATTCTTAAAAGAAATATGACCAAACAAGTGCCCATTAAGGAGGAAGCTGGAGGGGATGCATGTCTGGTGATAGGTCAGCCTGGAGTGCATATATTGGTTTACCTTTCTTCCAAAGAGGAGCTTTTAAGCAGTATGGTCCCAATTTCCAGAAGAGAAAGGTGAGGCTCAGAAACTTGCCTCAATATCACATAGCTAGTAGGTGTGACAGCTGTCAGTTGAGTCCAGGTCTCTTGACTCTATGATAATCTAAGGTCTCTTTGAACTCTAAGGATTTATGATTTAAGTACCCAAAGGATTTTTGACTTTTAAACAAGATGGGAAATTCCCAGTATGGGTATTCTTTCTACTTACATAGGTTGCAACTGTCCCAGCTATGATTTGGTAGAGAAGTCCTAGGGAGTTACCTAAAAGAGATTAAGTGATTTTTCCCAAAGTCATACAGCTAGTAACAGGCCTCTGAACTTCTAAACCCAGCTCTCTATAGATTATGTCATGCTTAATTTCACATGTACATATGTAATACATTTATCCATATATATTAGGTCATAAATATGTTGTTAGTTTAAAAAGTAAACAAGATTAAGAATTAGTTCATAATTAAGCTTTTCTGTAAGAAATTAAGACTGATTTTTGGTCTTGATTTTTGCTATGTGTTTTAATTTAGTAGTATCAACGTTACACATTTATCCTCATGTACCAAATGATGTTTGTCTTTATCACTGCAAAGTTGATCTTAGTTTTGAGGATAGGGTTCCTGTTTAGTCTCTGCCATGGAAAGAAAACAAATGGACCATTGATATGTATTCACCTCTATTTTTAAATCTGGAATCCCATCAGAATTTCTAGTGCCCAATCTGACTGGCACTAATGCCATTAGGCTAGAACATCTATTTCCATGCCAGATACACAGAGGGTGCTTAATAAATACTAAATCTTTCTCTCCCTTTTTACATCCAAGAGAAAGATAACAAGAAATCCTTCTGAATGTTGGTGCAAGAGAAAATCTTTCTCAGTTCCTCTCCTGAATTGCCCTTTTTGTCCAGGTGTACACCAGAGGAGATCGAATTGTTCCTTGGCTGCCAGCAGCAGCCTGGCTAAGGAGTTTGGCTGTTCTGCTTCCTTCTGGGGAGCACAGGTGAGCCAACATGAGCGCTCCATCATGTTCCAAATATGTCTCCTCCCCTAAGCGTCTGTGCCCTGACTGTGCCTCTCCTGAGGGACTGAGTTCCCTCCCAGTTTTCACATGGATGTTGTAGCCATGTGCACTGAATGTAGGATGGAGAAACTTAAAGGGTACAGGGGGGAATCAGTCATTCTTTCCTCTTTTCTCAGTTCACAACTTTGGAGTTTCTTATATAAACATGGCAGATTTCTGTTCTACTACACCCCGTGGTGAGGTTACCTAAGGTCCTCAGCTATGACTGTTGCTGAAAGTGCTGTGAGTTTGTACGTATGTTGTTTGCTTTCATATGTTCTGCAAAGAAAGAACTTTAAAGGGAACCCCATTTCCCTTCCATTTGTGAAGGGATTCAGAATACTAAAGGAGTTCAAATTAAAAGGGCTGTAGCGGGAAGTGAGTATGAAAACATTATAGAAAACATTTCCAAATGAGAGCGCTATGGTAAGGCAGCTAGCATAGTGGACCTGAATCTTACTTCAGACAATTACTGATTCTGGTAATTACTGACCCAGGGCAAGTCGCTTAACCTCATTGTGCCTCAGTTTCCTCAGATTTAAATGAGATTGATAATAGCACCTGTTTCACAAGGTTGTTGTGAAGATCAAATGACATAATGTATTATAAAGAACTTTGCAAACCTTAAAGACATAAATGTGAATTGTTGTATGAATTGGAGTTTAGTGTTGGAGCCCTGTAGATGGGCATTGGGTATAGAAGTATTATAGGATGAAATAGTGTTTCCAAATAAATGTTTATCAAAAACCTACTATAATATAAGTTTGATGGAATGGAATTTAAGCTAAGACTTTCCTTTGTTGAATGTTTGCAAATTTCATTTTGTGGATGAATTTAATCGGATCTGACCTGATGGGTTCCTACATCTTGCCACTGTTCATTCTTAAGTATCATCCTATCTCAATTTAACTTTTCCTTGGGAATGTAAATTCAGTCTATATTTGGAAACCAGAAATTTTGGGGGGTTTTTGTATTCAATAAACTCTGGTGACCTCTAAGATCAAATATAAAATCTTCTGTTTCACTTTTAAAGCCCTTCATAACTTGACCGCTTCCTACCTTTTGAGTATTCTTACACTTTGCTCTTATCCATATAGTCTTTGATCCAGTGATGCTGGCCTCTTTTCTTTTCCTAGTGCAGGACACACCATCGCCTGACTCTGCCTTTTCACTGGCTGTCCTCCATGCCTGGAACTCTCTCCCTCTTCATATCTGCCTCCTGGCTTCCTAAGCTTCCTTCAAATCTCAGCCACTGTTGCCACTGTTCCACTTTCTGCAAGAAGTCTTCCCAGCACTCCTTAATTTTAGTGCCAACTCCTGAGACTATTCCCAATTTATCCTGTATATTGTTGTTTGGTTGTTTCAGTCAAGTTCAACTCTTAGTGAAGATACTTGGAGTGGTTTGCCATTTTCTTCTCTAGCTGATTTTACAGATGAGGAACTGAGGCACATAGGGTTAAATGACTTGCCCAGGGTCACACAGCTAGTAAGTATCTGAAGTTGGATTTGAAATCATGAAGAGTCTTCTTGATTCCAAACCAAAGCTCTATCCACTGTACCACCTAAGTGTATTTTATCCTGTGTGTGTGTGAATTTAATTTATATACAATTGTTTGCATGTTGTCTCCCCCATTAGACTCTGAGATCCTTGAGAGTAGAGACACTTTCGTTCTCTTTTTGCTTTTTTTTATATCCCTAGTGCTGAGCACAGCTTTTGGCACATAATAGGTATTTAATAAATGTTTCTTGACTTAACTTGGTCTTCCTTTCTGTTTGCATCTTGGGCAGTCACCTTCACCTCTGCCATAAACACAGCAGGATATGATACTCCCAGAGTGAGTAGTCATTCTACTACATCTTAAAGCAGTCCATTGCACTTTGGAGCAGCTTCAGTTGTAGGAAATTTTTCCTTTTATGGACTCTTATTCTTCCTATTGGGAGCAACTACCTGCTACTCCTAGTTCTTCCCTCCAGGTCCAAACAGATTCATTAGAATAATGATAGCTAACATTTATGTAGTGCTTACTATACTAGGCATGGCGTGAAGTGCTCTCCAATTGTTATCTCATTTGATCTTTACAACAGCCCTGGAAGGTAGGTCCTGATAGTATCCTTATTTTACAGATGAGAAAACCGAGGCAGTTGTATTTTAAGTGGCTTATATTGGGTCATATAAAGAGCTAATATCTCTTTCACATGATAGCACTTCAAGTTTTTGAAGACAGCGGTCATGTTCCCCCTAAGTTTTCTCTGCTCCAAGTTAAATATCCTCACTTATAAGCATACTCACAATTCATTTTTTCATATTGCTCCAAAAATATAAGGTGATCATTCTAACTCATATGGGGATATTGCAGCACTAGTAACAAGAATTTCTGGAGATCAATCCCTGGGCCAATATTTGGTGAAGGCAAGTGTTGGAAATTGCCCAGTGTTTTCTGATGATGAGAGACCACCCTGTCAACATATCTCATTTACATAGTTGGAATATTCAATTATTCCAGATAATATTGCCAGATCATCATTTGGAATGGAGAATCTCAAACTGTAAACCAGCCAGCAGATGATGCTACTAAAGTTTTAGACGTGGTCCTAGGCTTCAGTTACTTTAAAAAGAAAGGGATCTCCTCTTTGGTATGTCAAACCACACAAGATTTCAGATGATCTGGAGTTCAGCTTCAACACAGGGGAAAAGGTGTTAAAGAATCATAACATATCAGAGTTGAAGTGGACCCAAGGCAATTGGATATAGACTGTAACTAAACAAGAATCCTTTCCCCTCTATCCCTAGTGAGTTATCATTCAGTTTCTACTTGAAGCCACCCTAGAGATGAACCCACTGGCTCCTGGGTCAGCCCATTGCGTTTTGGACCAGCTCTTCTTTTTACTGACCTTTGATCTGCTTCTCAGTCACTTCTCCCTATCTCTCCCAGTTCTTCCTTCTAGGCCCAAACAGATTAAGTTTTTCATGTGAAATTCCATCAAACTTTTGAAGACTGTTATGATACAGTCTTCTGCTCTAAGTCTTCTCCTATCCAGGCTAAATATTTTCAGTTCACCCAGTAAATTCTCCAATAACTTGATGTCCAATCTCCACACCATCCTTGTTGCTTAACCTTCAGTGGTTTCTAGCTTGTCAGTGTCCTTGCTATAATATGATATCCAGAAATGAACACAGTATTCCATATGTGATCTGAGTAGGACTATCATGCCCCTCATTTGGGAAATTAAGTCTCTGGAACCTAATATTGCATTAACTTTCTTTTGGCCACCCTATCATAGGTCACACTTTCCATTCATACTGATGATATTTGAAAGAAGAAAATATCCATACAGATTGCTGGACCCTTCCCTCTAAAGAGGTAGAGGACAGAATATGGGATTTGGAGTTGATGACCCTTCACTATCCACAGAACTTTAGACAAATCATTTTCCCAATCTGGGCTTCAGTTTCCTCATCTGTTAAATGATCAGACTGTATTAGGTCTCTCCAAACTCTAAATCTATGATCCCTTATGATTAGCAGTTCATCTTGCAGCCTTGTAAATGATTTCACTCATGCTGCTTGCACTGAATCATTGCTAACCTTTCGTCCTCATCCTCCCACTCATTCCCAGCTTATTTCTCTCTAGACATATTTTCTTTTTTTTCCTTCCTCCCATGTATATTGTTCAAGTTTGGTTACCTCCTGGTAAGCCATGCTGAGAGAAGCCATCAAAAGGGCCAGGAAAGAGTAGGGGAGAAGAAAGATTGATTTCATTGAACTTTGTGGTCTTTTTGTGTTTGAGCTTACAGGGGAGGACAGGGGGCAGCTAAACACATGTTGTGACCATGTGGATTCAGAAAGCCCCAAGAGGAGTCTTTGTATAGAAAGCCTGCAGGAGTGAATGATGATAGATGGTTCACTTCAGGCTCTTTATTGTCATACCACCCCCTTCTGCTTCTCCTCCTTCATCTCTGATGCTCTCCCCCTGTTTGATGCTGCTTCTAGTCATGGCCTTTCAAGTTGAACATGTAGGTTGGGAGCAATAACGTTTCCTTAGTTCATTAGGATCACAGATTTGGTGTTGAATGAAATCTTTCAAGTCAGCTAGAACAACCTCATTTTGCAGAGGAGGAAACTGAGGAGCAGAGAGGGAAAATGACTCATCCAGAGTCATGCAGTGAGCTAGGAATTGAATGTGGGTTTCTTGACTCCAGATCCATTATCTTTCTCTTACAAAACTGGACTGGGAGGGTCATTAGAAATTGAATTTTTAAACTCCTTTATTTTATAGTGCAATATCTGGTACATAATACCACTTAATAAATGCTTGCTAACTTAACAAAAGATGAGAAAACTGAGGCCTCACAGGTTAAGTGACCCAAGTGTAAGTGATACATCCTCAGTAAGTTGTAGAGTAAGAATTCAAATCCAGCTCTTCTAGCTTCATATCCAGTATCTTTCTCAAAGTGACACCTTGTCTCTTTACCAAAGACTTTTTATTTGGTAAAGAAAAGTTATGTCTTGTGTCAGAGAAAAAGTAGGAGCAGTATTTGATTCCAAGCCAGGGAGGTCTGCCCACCCCTAAAGTCATACCATGTAAAGTAATCAATCTAGTTTGGAGCTGGTCCTGAACTTACCCCTTCTTCAGATTTACCAAATGCTTTCTTCCTCACAGTCCTCTGGCGAGGTTGATAGTACAAATATTATTTTTTCCCATTTTACAGATGAAACTGAGGTTTAGACATCAGGAGCCTTGCTCATGATCACATAACTAGTTGGGGCAGAGCTGGAAGCTAGGTCTCCTGTTTTAACAACAGAATTAGATAATTTTGTATCAAAGCTAAGAATATAAAGTTGTGCCCTTGTATCATGATAGCATATTGTATTTTATTTTTCCTCTATTTTTTTCCATTACAATAACTTCTCCCATGGCTTGTTAAATTCCCTGGTTTTACAGATGAGGAGACTGAAGCCAAGGAAATAAAATGAATTCTCTAAGGTCACAGAACTAGTTAGTAGCAGAGGCATTGCAAGAACAGAGGTCTCCTGACAATTTAGAGTTCTGCAAGATACCAGTTAGTTTGCCAGTCAGTCAGTAAACATTTGTTAAGTGTCTACTATGTGCCAAGTACTGTGTTAAGTAGTGGGGATGCAAAAAGAGGCAGAAGACAGTCTCTTCCCCCAAGCTGCTCACAGTCTAATGGAATATAATATAACATAACATGAGTCATGCGTTATAATATACCTGTTTATATAGGATAGTGGCCATGCTTGAATTGTAAAGGGAAGATAGCTCTGGAAAGATCTGGGAAGGATAAAGAGTCCTTCTCTACCATCTTATCAAGGGGAAAGCCAGTAAAGGAGATGAGAACAGGCAGCTTACACTGATAAACAGTTAATGCCAATGGACAGACTTGTCAAAAATCTCACATCTGCTAAATGCACTGGATGTTTTGACCTCAGGGCTAAAACTTAGACAGAGTAATTCATGTCTTAACAAGGTCAGACACTGGATTTTCCTTCATGGGATCACATAGGATTTAGAGATGGAAGAAACCTTGGAGATCAGCTTATCCAACCCTCTCATTTTATGCAGATGAGGAAACCGAGCTCCAGTGAAATAAACTGACTTGCACAGGACTAAGGACGTAAGGTTGCGCAGAATCCAAGGTTATTTTCACTGTACCATATCTTCTCTGCTGTTTTGAGTTCCTCTTAAATGGGATTGGTAATCAGTTCAAGTTCAGGGATGCCCATTGTTCACTTGAAGTTTAACTTGGTTTCCTGTGTTACCCAGTATTGCATATTTAAATGATCCCTCCTTTCCCCATACTTCTCAAACCTTTAGGTAAAAATTTCAAAATTTCCAAAAACTGACTTTTGATTTTTATGGTTTTTTAAAAACTCATCACAGTTCTGGAAAATGGTTATTCTTCATAGTTCTTCAAACAGTAAGAAGGGCCACCCAGGAAGATGACATTCTTCTAGTAGCTGTGACATTTGTTGCACTGCAGCATCTCTTTGCTAGCATACCTCATTGAATCCTGCATGCTGAGACACTGTAGCACTTATTTAAGCCAGAAGACTATAGAACTTCATTCAAAGGATAGTGGTATCCTGGAGCTGGAAGGGACCTTAGAAGTCGTTTAGTCCAACTTCCTTATTTTAAAATGAGAAAACCAAGACTTAGAGGGTTTGGGTGACTGGTTCAAATTCAAACAGGTACCAAACAGCAGAGTTCTTCAGAATTGGATCCTCAAAGCTAGGTCCTCGTCAAATCTAGTTCTCTTTCCACTTCACCTTGCTGCCCTACAATGGGGTTACCTCTTCCTGTTTCCCTCACCCTCCCCATGGATTAGAAGTGCTCTTGGATACACACATAGCATGTTGGGTTTGTCATCGGGGAAGGATTCTCAAAACCCCCCTTTGGAGGTCCTGAATCGGGAGAAAGCCAATAAATAAATGTTAAGAGTATCTGACTGCCTTTTTGTCCCTTCCACTGGACTCAGTATGTTACATATCTGGGGAAATCACTAATTCATTATACTTTTCAGAAGGAAGAAAAAGAAGCATCTGTCAAATTGTCATTACTGATTAGATGCTTCAGGATGAAGCTTGTAGCCAGGAATCTATAAAACTTTTAAAGGCTACACCTGCTTTTGACATTTGGAGAGAGGGGAAGGGAGGGGAGGGAAATCATTTGCAGGTTTTTCATTTAAGAAAGTGACCCTGGACTTGTAACTCTGTGGTGTTTCATACCTCTTGGGAGTAATGATGACTTCTATTCAGTTTGGGGAGAAGTCCAGTTTGGACACTCTGGCTGCTCTGTTGTATTTTGCTTGAGCATAAAATCCTCTTTTCCACTCTGCCTGTGATTTGAAAAAAGGGTGGGACATGCTGTCTTCCAGCTCCACTTAACATTATTTTTAGGTGCCCTTTTATATAACAATAACTTGATACTACTCAAAATACTTGGCACCTTAAGAGACAGAGTGGAATGTAAGAACACTTTAGCAGAGCTGAAAGCGAGTAAACTCCAGTAGTTGTGGAATGAAGGGGGTAGGCTTTTCAGTTCCTTATTCTGAGTTCACAGAAGATAAAATACCAGGATTAACACAATAGACTCCATTTATTACACATGGGTGGATAAAGCAATTATCTGTCTATCAAGACTGTAGTAAATTGTGCAACAGCATTAAGGAAGGGTGGATAGGTGGATAAACGTAGGGGGAAAGGGTGCTGATATATGAGATAATCCTTTGAATTTAACTTGTAAAAACTGTTTTCTTTTGGCGTTTATATCATGTTACCTTTGCTGGCTTAGATCAAAATAACTCTCCCCCTCCCCACCTTTTTTTTATTGTCAACATTTTTCAGCTCTAAAATTTTTTGTGGGGGGGAGAATTCAGAAACATCTCTTGTTTAATCATGTTTAAACAATCTATTTAAGACCTGTTGTGTAGATATAAACACAATAGTCCTTTAATGTAGGAAACTCACTTCTGAAAGATACAGCACACAACAGACATCCATCCATTATTGCTAAAACTGCTGTTTCTTCCATGCCTAAACTTAGATGGTAACCACAGCCCTCAGCCGATAATATTCCTCAGTTAGAAGAAACCAAAATGCACCTTATTGATGTCTAGCAAGCACAGAATTGCAAAGCAGCATACAATTGGAGAGGTCTTAGACTAGATTAAAACTAAGTACCTTAAATCTGTTTTAATGGTTGTGTTTACATCTCCTTCTCTTCATTCCTTTAAAGTAATCAGGTTTCGCAAGCGTTAAGCAAACCACCTCATCTTGCCAGCTGGACTGGGTCCAGTTTAAGCAAGAAAGGCTCCCCCCCACACTCTTCCAACCCCCACTTTTTCTCCTTTTCTTCTCCCTTCTTTCATGATCTTTCCTGCCATTCACTGCAATAAGACGAAGTTTGAGAGCTGACTCTTTCCTTATTCATTATCTTTTAGTTTTTTTCTTCCTATTGTTTTGAGTGACAGCCAAATGGAAAAGATGATGCCCTTGCTGGAAGTGCCAGGAGAGGTTATTTTTTTTTTTTGTAAGTTTCAGGTGCCTCCCTGTAGTATTTTCTCTTTACTTAAAGCACCTACACATGCATATGCAGCCATGCCGAGGAAAAAGGAGCAGAGTCCATAGATAGCATGCTGAGGGAATTAAGCTTGAGATCCAGCATCTGCATGACAGCCTTTATTTGTATACTGGTTGTCTTTAGAATCTTTGAAGAGAAGTTAGTGCCAGTCCTGTTTAGCTGGATTACTGGCAAATGCACGGTGATGCTTTATATTCCTTCTTGAAAAATAAAGGTGAACAAAAGTTACCATTTGCTTTTTCTTCTCTTTATGCTTCTCATTAATATCTGTGTATGAGCCTACAAGGAACCCTATGCATATTATATCAGCGTTTTACAAGGAACTCTGTATGCATGTTTTAGTGACGTTGTACCAAGGTGTTTGGGGAATAGAAAGTAAAGAGAGAAAGAATTCTCTTAGTTTGATATAGAACTTGAGCACATTTGAAAGGAGGCCATGGATGGAAGGAGAGATGACAAGAACCATTTCAGGCCATTTGCAATACATGGATGTTAATTCCTTGGAAGCAAAAAAAAAAAAAACTAATGTGATCTTAGGCTGCAATTAAGAAAGGCCTGGAATTCAGGACTAGGGAGATGATGGCCCTGCTGCGACTCATTCTAGGTCAGACCATATCTGAAATATTGCAATTAGTTCTGAGTGCAATATTTTAGGGAGAAAAGAGGAAGGAGGAAGGCAATACACATTTATTACATGCCTAATAGCATGCACTGTAGTAACCATAATAAGAGGCACTATGCTGAGAGCTTTACAAATATTGCTTTATTTGATCCTTACATCAACCCTGGGAAGCAAATACTATTGTTATCCCCATTTTACAGTTGAGAAAACTGAGGCAAACAGAGATTAAGAAATTTACCCAGAGTCAAACACCTATTAACTAGCTGAGGCAGGATTTGAACTCAGGACTTCTTGACTCTAAACCTAGCTGCCTCATTAGTATTGATAAGTTGGAGAGCATCCAGAAGAGGGCACCCAGGATGGTTAAGGGTAGATGTCACGATTCCCATCATATGAAGATGAGGTGAATGAACTGGAGGGATGGTTACCTAGGAAAGCAAAGGACATGATAAGATTGGAATTGAAGTGGGAGAGAGTTGTGGTAGCTGAGCTGTCTCCAAAGATGTGAAGGGCCATCAGATATAAGAAGGATTACATCTATTTTGGTTGGCCCCACAGGGCAAATACTAAGAGCAGTGGGTGGAAATTGTAGAAACAAATTTAGGCTTAACATAAAGAAAATCTTACTAACAATTAGATTTAGAATAGGATAAAAATAGAATAGACTGGTCCCAGAGGCAGAGAAATTCCCTCTCACCCTCAAAAGAAGTCTCCCAACAAAAGATGAATGACCTTATGCTGGGAATGTTGTGGAGGAGTTTCCTGTTCAGGTACCAGATGACTCTGAGTTCCCTTCCAACTATGAGATTCCACGGTTCTGAGAGTGAATTGGGAGATGATCAAAGTTAATGTACTGACTAGGTGTGATAAGAGTTGTGAACTAAATTTCCATTTTTCCTTTAATTTTTATTGGGGGAAAATTTCATTTACTTCTGATTCAACTTCATATAATGGAAGGAAGATTGGACTTGGAGTCAGGAAACCTCAGTTTTCATGCTAGCTCTACCACTGACTTGCTTTGAGATCTAGAACAAGTTAGCTTGCTCTCCCTGGGTATCAGTTTCCCTCTCTATAAAAGTCATTGGTTGAACTAGATCAGTGGTTCTCAAAGTGTGGTCTGAGGACCTTCAAGGGTCCCTGAGACCTTTCAGGGGGTCCTTGCGGCCAAAAGACTCTTTTTATAATAGTGCCAGGACACTATTTGCTTATTAAAATTCTCTTCCTTTTTCCAACTACATATCTCCGTGAGAATAGATTTTCTTCATATACTTTAACCAAAACAAGGTATGATAGGAGATTGAATGCAGAAGCAGATATGAGAATCCAGCTGTCTTCTATTAAGCTAGACATTAAAGAGACTTGCAAAAATATGTAAAACAATTCCATTCTCACCATTTTTGAAAAGAGTTATTTTTTATAGATATTATTTATGTTAACATGTAATATTTTATTGTTATTTTTCATTAATATATATTTTAAAAGTTTATCAGTATTGATATCTAATGGTAAATATCAATGGATATAACCGACATAAACAAAAGGTTTTGGCTATCTCCAATAACTTTAAAGAATATAGAGGGGTCAAGGCCCTAACATCAAAAAAATTTGAGAGTCCCTAGACTGAAAGATTGCAAAGGTTCCTCTTAGCTTGAAAGCATTTTAATGGCAGAGAGTGGAAAGTTGTCTTCCTGGATAGGAGTTTAACATTGAGCAAACATGTTGGACTTGGGAACAATTATTAGGAAAATACAGTGACACACACTCTGGTACCAGGAGAGGTATAGGATAGAGAGAACATTCTGCAGCTGGAAAAGTGCAGTCCTGGGTAAGGAGAGTGAAGGTGAAACAAAAACGTGCCAGGTATATTCATCTGGGCAGATGACATTTAATTCATTTTGTCCTGAGCATACAATTTGCTTATTACACCTCTGCTTTTCTCTTTCCACTATTTTCTCCTGTTCTTTTCAATTCCCTTAAGTATTTCCTCTTTCTTTAGAGTGAAACAAAACAAGTTTTTGAGTCAGTTAATTCAGGAAAAGTACATATAACCCAAGCATCTGATCATCAGAATGTTATTCCTTAGGCGTGACTGATATTGGCATGGCTTAATAACCCTGTCCTTTTTTCCAGAAGTTTTCTTCTTAGATGTTTATGATTTGACACAGCCTAAAATCTGACATGGAAGTTGTCAGCCCCAGATGTGAATAAGCCTGTTGTTCCTTCTCCTATTCAAGGGCTAAAATTAATGGAACTTGTTTCTAGTTACAGACAGATGAAAGTTTCCCAATCCCTACATTTAGATTTATTTATTTATTTGTTGCTGGTTTTTTGGTTACTTACCCTTAAAAAGTTTTATGTTTTCCCTGCAGTCTTTAGTAGTCTCTCATTACCAATATATGTGACAGGTAATATTAATGGAACAGCTGCTGGTGAATTGGAGATAATGAAGTCTTCAGTCACTGGTATAAAATATTATATTTTGTGATAAAAACCCCAGTAATTAAAAAAAAATTTCAAGGAAATTATTAGAAGCAGCTATTGAATAAATGTAGTACTTGGATACATGGATTATTATTTTTTTTTTTTTAAAACTTTTTCTACAGAGTTCTTGGCCTAATTATGTAATTATGTCTCTTGGGTAAGATTATATTTTTCTTCCCATAATTACATATTTACCCAAGAGACTGGAAAGTCTCCAGACCTGCTCTCTTGGGTGAAAATTATTTCCCCTCCCATTCCTTGATGAACTTTAAGACTCTCATGCTTGACAGTTAAATAGGGCTGAAGAGGGAACTGAAGATTTGTATTCTTTGTGTCTGTTATTCTCTGTCTGCCTCTCTCAATATTTAGAAATCAATACATTTATTAATATAGGACTTCTGTTGGAATATTGTTTAAGAAGAGGCAGCTTGCTACTACTCATGGTTGGAGATTGAATTATATTCCTATCTAGAGTAAAAAGCAAGCTGGACCTGGAACAAATCTTTTTTCATCTCCTCCCTTATCTGAACTCTTGAGACTAATAGTGGTCTGTCTTTTTGGTATCAAGTAAGATAATCGTTTAGTGTGTCTGCTAGTTTCCAAAGGATCAAAGGTCTTAGGATTCAGAAAAAAGATGAGAGTTTCTGAGTCCATTTTTGTTGACCTACTCCACAAATAGATTTTGTTCTAAACTAAGCAGTATACTCTGAAGGAGAATTATGAGTCAGCAGCCTTTCCCAGTGAACATTGCAGACTCATCAATCTCACGGTGGGAAATTGTTTTCTAATGACATTTTTTGGGGGAAATTTCTCATCTTTTAACGGACAAAGTAGGGAAAATACCAAGTTCTCCCATGAGCTAAGACAATGTGAATTTTACTGCAAATGTTGTAATGCTGTTTTAAAAAACCCCAGCAACTCATGTTTAGCTAGTCAGTTAGTTCAATGAGAGTGTACTAGGTGTGAGGTTCACAGAGATAAATTAAACCTTGTTCCTGCCCTCAAGAGCTTACAGTCTATGTTTAATCTATGTAGATACATGCTCAAGATTGAAAAAATAGATGAGAGTTTCTAGGGATAAAGTTTTACTCCTATTTTTCATTTTCTCTATCACTATATTTGCTATGATTATGTTTTCCTTTCTTCTTTCTTCATTTGTTTTTACGTGATGTGTCTGCCGCAGCATTTAAGAAACATGATTAAAAGTCTTTTTGGAAGCAATAGATTTACTATAAATGATCATGACATCATATTAGGACAAGCTCCCAATTGATTTTAAATGGTCAGACATCACCCTTCTTATTTTTTTTCTGTTCATGGGCAAAATTGTTTTTACCAGGTAATATAATAGCATTATATACATAACATTTTGCCTTGTTCTTTATCATATAATGTGTGTACATCTTATTTGTCTCATATGCAAAGGACAAGGCTTACTTCTTTTGTACCAAGTAGCATCTAGCATAGTGCTAGATATAATGTATGCACTTAATAAGTACTTATTGTTTGGTTTGTGCCAGCCAGAAAACCAGTCATACATGGGGGCAGCTAGGTAGCAAAGTAGATAGAGCACTGGTCCTGCAGTCAGGTCCTGAGTTCAAATGTGGCCTCATATACTTACTAGTAGTGTGACCTTGGGCAAGTAATTTAACTGCCCCCAAAAAAAGGTCACACATAAGCATAAATTTTTAATAACCATGCCATAGTTATGAGGAACAATGTAGGTTCTTATGGATTGCCTTGATTGTAAAAGGCTGGTCATGCAATCAAGAAGACTTAGGTTCATGTCCTCCCTTGACACCACCTGACTGTGTGACCCTGGGTAATGTCCAGGCAACTCTTCAAGACTGCAAGCTGCATACCAGTTTCTGATCTGTATGGTTGGAAAGAGGCTTCCCCACATTGATGAAATCATAGGACCAGAACAAAACTAAAAAAGCCACCAGTCTGGAAGAATGATTACTAAAATATATGCTAATTGTCAAGGCCCACTGCTTATGAGGCTATAAAATCATAAAAGGGATTAAAACCCAATAATTACGAAGTATCCATGGGATAGTTGTTCAGCTTAGACTATTTGCTATCTTTTTCTCTTCAAGATGTTTGAAAACTAACTTTTTTTTGAAGATCATTTCCCACTCCAAGTATTTCTCATTTTTGGAAGCTAGATTTACAGGTCTGTAATTTCCAAACCTTCACTTTAACAGCACTAGAAGGTAGTCACCTCACTGCCCAGCACAGTGCTTAAGTGGAAGAAGAATTTCACTTCTCCCCTCTGCAATAGTATCCTCTCTCTCTCCCTCTCCCTCTCCCTCTCCCTCTCCCTCTCTCTCTCGCTTTTCTCTCTCTCCCCTCTCTCTTCTCTCTCTCTTCTCTCTCTCTCTCTCGCTTTTCTCTCTCTCTCTCTCTTTCTCTCAAAGGTCATGGCACCTTGCACATTTCTAGGAATGCACAGTAAGCTGTCAGAATTTTAGAGCGGAAGCCCAAATGCTTATACTCCTCTAAAGTTTTTGGATCTGAACTATGCATGTCTTGTTTCAAACAATTATTCTATGCATATTCTAGACAGTCAAATTCTTTCCTTTATAAAATCACCAAGAAAGGAATTCTTTCAAGAATAGGAATATACTAAGACGCATGACCTGATTCAATTTAAGAATATGTTTGGCATAGATTAAAACCAGTCATCCCCTTTCTCTGTCTTTAACATGCATACATATACATATAGATGTGTATATATGTAGACATGCATACATTAACCTAGACCTGGGAAGGACTTTTAAGGCCACGTAGACCAAGCCACACCCATATTACAGATGAGGAAACTGAAACTCAGATGGGATTAAGTGACTTGCCCACAGTCTCACAGCTACTAAGTGGAAGAGCTCTCATCAAATCTAGCTCTCCTCATTCAAAAAAACTTTAAAAGTGCCTACTAAGTATCGGATTCTATACTAACTGCTGAGAATTTTACAAAGAATAGACAAAATGCAATTTTTCAATGTACTATGCTAGCTCATCTCTTTTTTCAGTTTCACTATGGAGTGGTATATTTATTCACCTATAACTTATATAATTTATAACAATAAATTAGAGTTTTGACACAAGTGCCTATTTCTCTTTGTACTCACACTGCCCATTAAATTGAAAAAAGAAAATAAAGCAGCAGCAAGACTCATGTACAGCTATGTGTGTTTGCATTGCAGTTTGACCTCCAATTGTTTTCCCTTCAATAAATTATGGTTTCATTGGTAGCAGTGAAATTTGCTAATATCTTCAGATTATACCAACCCCTTTATGGTCAAGCTAAAAGCTTGGCTTAGGGAGGTGCCTACTGGTTGCCAAGGGCAAGGCTTACAGAGAACACTAATGAAAGGGTCTTAATAGGACAGACATCTATATGTCCAGCTTGGCATAGACTAATGGGTGCAAAATGAAATTTTAAAACAGAAAATGTCAAGTGATTTGAAGAATGATACCATTACTGAACCATCTAACACCAATTTGTCTTGTAAGAACCTTGAATTGATGCCTCTTGATCTTACTGAAGAAAAGTAATTGTCCTCGCCTCAGATTTCTCTTCACTGCCTTGATTAAATCTTTACCTATCTCTTCCTTCCCTCCTTTCTATCTCCCTTCCCCCAACCCCGTCTGTCTTTGTCTCTCTCTCTTTCTTTTCCCTTCTACCCTGACTTTCTCTTCTCTTTTCCCAATTAGATTATAAGCTCCTTGAGAGCAGGATCAGAGTTTTCTCCACTTTTGTATGTATCCTTTGTGCCTTGCATGGTGTCTCACACATGGTCCAGGACTAATGAATACTGATTGAATTTTATCTTGTTTATGTCACTAAGATCAGTTAGTGACTTGTTTTCCTAATTAAGATATTTGTTCATATATTTCATTTTTATGGAATTGCTTCTTGTGATAAAATAACCTCAGGATCATAAAAGAGTAGCAGCAGTGACTAGCATATATTAAAACCAGTTCTAAAATACCAGTGTAAAAAAAAAATTTCTTGAACAATAATGCCTTTAAAATCATCAGAATGGAATCCTCTTGTACCAGAGTGAGCTGAGAATTCCACTGAGTGTACTTAAAGATGGCTTGCTTTCAGTTTCTTGTAAATACAGTTAGACGGACCCTGACATATTTTCTTGCTATATTTCTTCTTTGTACTTGTAGTGAGAGACTCACCAAGGCCATGAGGTATATTGCTGAGGTTCTTGTTCATTGACCCAAACAGTTTATCATGCTAGTCCAAGAGTCTAATTTTTCTTTATTCATTACTTCCTTACTCCTGGCCCTTAGCACCCTTCCTTAGCTTCCTTCAGATTACAGTTCATGTGACTTTTCTACAAGTCTATAGGAAACTTCCAAATCTGAGGACCCTGGACTAGAAAAAACCTAACTTTTTTTGTGTCATAAACCCTTTTGGCAATCTGGTGAACCATACTGAACCCTTCTTAGAGTAATATTTTTAAATGTAGAAAACCAAATACAGAGGATTACAAAGGAATCCAATTATATTGACATGTAGTTATATGTATTATATATTTAACATAGGTATTTGTATACATATATGTGTGTGTATATATACATGTGTGTATTATATGTGTGCATACACATGGTACCCACCCAATGCTGCTCCTTTTTATGATCCTGAGGTTAATTTTATCACAAGAAGGCAATAGGCACATATAAGAGTGTATATATATATATATATGTATATATGTATGTATGTATACATATATGAGTGTATATGTATATGTGTGTCAATATATGTATATGTGTGTGTGTATTTTACAGATCCCAGATTAAGAACTCTTGCTGCTACTTTTTTATAATCTCAAGGTATAATTCACAGATCCTAGATTAAGAACCACTGACATAAGTGTTAGCTCTCTCACTCTTCCAATAACTTTGTACTTACTTATTTACCAGTGTTGGATTCTTCAAGAAAATATAACCTCCTTGAGTACAAGAATTGCTGTAAATTTTGTTTTTTCATCTTTAGCACTGAGTATAGTGCCTTGCATATATATAGTAAGCACTTCATACATGCTTGTTGGATTAAACTGAGTTGGATTGGTTGGACTGTTTGTTCAACTACTGCTGCAATAATTGTATTGCTGATATATTTATATAATAAATATGTAAAAAATAGATGCCAGACCTTGAGAGTTTGAAGAGGACTGACTAGGAACTTGTATTGACCCCTCCTGTAGAATATTGGCCTGGCTATTTTAAAAAACTTTAGTTCTCAGAGTTGCTTTAGGAATAAAGGCAGGAGCTGGGTAGGGCAGACTTTGATAATTGACCAAATACTCAGTGTCCCTCTGCTCTCATTCTTGTGAATGAATGTGTGACTGCAGTGACCTTTTGATAACACTTTATTCTTTTGGGTCTGGCAAGTAACAAAAGTCACATTCAGTCAAACATATTCAACTTTTGAAGGAAAAAATCTTTTTTCTGAAAACTCTCAACCTCCTGCTCCCTAGTCAGTTATCCCATATTTTAAATGTGCTATTGAATATGATTTCATTCAGTCGGACTCATGCCATTCTGTCATGAACCAATGAACCATGAACCACATGAAACAGATGTTGAGAGTTTCGGGAGCCTCATAAACCATTAGCCACATTTTGAAGGTAGCAGGATAGCCCAGTGGCAAGAGCACTGATATAGGAGTCAGAAACCTAGGGATCAGATTCCTAAATGACACTAAATGGATTTCAGTAATACTCCAGAATTATGATGAACAAATTTGACTTTTGAGCTCAGGGAAAATATTGCTAAAATTACTGAAATAAGAGGGAGGAGGAGGAAAGCAAGGTTTAAAAAAGATGATAGAATGCTTGAGACGGAATGATAACTTTCCTCTGTTCTTAAGGGCTAGGAAATTTTTCTTTCGAGATAGATATCAATATCAAGATGAAAGACAATTTGGATATTAAGAGCTTCAAATATATAGCACAGATTTTTTCCATTCTTCTTTCACTTCTGTTTGAAATTTATTCTCTTTTAGTGTCTGAACATGTTCTCTAGGTTTCCCTGCACTGCAAAGTGCACTGTCTCTAGACTCAAGTAAATTAGCCTTTTGTAGTCTTTGGTTCCAGTTCTCCAGGGAAGCTTGTTGGCCGCCCAAGACATAAGCACATCTTATCCTCCTGGCTCATCACTCAAGTGTTACTCTAATGTGGTTTGGTGTTAGAGGTTTTATTTTGTCATGGATGAAAGATGAGGCACCTATCCTGCTTTGGCTCCTCCTTGTAACACAATTACCCAGGGTTAGGAAGGGGACAGGCTGCTTGTTTTTTATTTTTATTTTTTTCTGGTCTCTAAAAAAAGAAATGTATGTTCTTGCAGCTGCTCAGTAGTGTCCGGAAAGATTTGGTAACAAAGCCTGGAAAAATAATTTCTAAAAGATCTTTTAGGTTTTTAAAATATCACCTGTTCTCAAAATTTCCACTGTGCCTTGCCCAGCCCTTCAGTCTTTCTTGTACTGTTCCTTGCAGCATTAGGTTAAGAGAAAACATAAATAGGTTTCCAGGCCAGTGCATGGAATCCACTACTTACAGAAGTACCAGGATAAGCCAGTGAAATGGCTATAGAAAGCAAAGACAAAGTTTATTATGTTTCTCATAGACTCTTGGCTGTATTTTTCATATAAAGTCATGAGGCAGAAAAGAGAGATCAACACTTTTCCTGTGCCTCTAGTCAGTCCTTATTTCATTTTGGCCTTTATTAAGTTGTCACCAGGTACTTTCCACACTGTTCCAGACACTATTGGAGAAAACAAAGATAATAAACGTTAGAGTCCTGATCCTCCATGGGATTTACAATTGAGTAAGAATGGTCCCTCAAATTATTCCCCTCATGTACTTAGTAATTCCTAAAGAGCATCTACAAACTTTTATTGTTTGTCATTGTGCATGTGCTGCAGTGCTTTAGCTGTGACAAACCTTATCAACAATACTGATTTTGGAGGAAAATAAACATTTAAGAACTATTTATTGCATATCTACTATATATAACATACCATCCTAGGAGCTGAGGAAGATTCAAAGATTGATAATTTCTGCCCTTGAGAAATAATCTATGACGGTGCTGTAATGATGCAACAATTCAAATGGGCCCAAAAAGACATTTTGGTTAAAGATTTTGAAGACACTTGGTCAATTCAGTTACAAGGAAGTTATTTTAGGAAAACAAGGATAAATTTAACCCTGTAAAAAATCCTTGCTATAGCTTAATTTTGCAATGAAAACTTGTCTTGTGTGCTCGGTATACCCAGGGCTTGGGGTAGCCACTTCTGTAGGATTGTCATAAATGGTTTCAGTCTTCTGGAAGGGACATGAGAGGAAATTGGTGGGAGATAGGATGCCCAAATTCAAGAGGCATAATGGAATGGAACTGCACCAGAAAGGGTAGACTAAAAGGATCAGTCCTAATCTCAACAAGTCAGATAACCTCTTGGAGCCTGAGGTGTCATATACAAAAATGAGACTAAAAATGCAAGAAATCTGTCCACATGGTTTCTTGACAATCCTTTTGGGTCTGAGACCTACATGTACATCAGAGAAAGGGATAAGAGAAGTCAGGAAAAAACTCTCACCTATTTGAATGAGACTTTGCCTGGGTCTTGGATTCTTTCAGGTTCAATCCTGGTGCTGTACCAGACGATTCAAGCTTGTACTGACAGGAAGTGAGTGGCGGGGCACATTTCAGCTAATGGACCTCGTTGGAACAAGCTCGACTGTGGAGACAGCTACACTCATGTTACTGTGTCTTGGCTTCCTGTCTGTTTTCTTTGGGCTGTGTAGTCAATGAATAAGGAGACAGGAAAAGACATTTTGGGGCAAATAAAATAAGGAATTTGTCTTCTGGAGACAACTTATAGTTGGGAAATTCAAATATTCAACTTAACTCTGTCTTAATACGGTCTTAGCCATCTCTCTCGTGCTGTGCTCAGTGTCAGTGGAATGCAGTCCCTGCTAGCTACCATCTCCTGGACAATATTTCTGTCTGTGCCTAAAGGCAAATTAATCCCCCCTTTAAGCAAACTTCCTTCCCTTAAGGCACATCATCTAAACTTCTTTAGCTTTACTTCATAGAATAAATTCCTAATCCTTTAATCTTTTTGGTTGCTCTCTTTTGAACCCTTTTCAAATTCTTCATATTTTACTGAAAACACTGTCAGGGCCCCAATCCAGTTTGGACTGGACATTATTTCCTAGTACAGGTCTCCCCAGTGCAGACTCTCGTGGGAGGATTGCATGACATACTTCTATTTATATATCCAAACATCCTACTTGCTTTTTAAACAACAGCACCATACTAATCACTCATATTTAGCTTATGGCTTACTAGGACTCCTGGCTGTTTTTCTATACTACAATTCTCCAAAGCCATCTTTGGAGCCTTCTCTAAGCCTTATCGGTGTTCTTTTTCAGATTTGGTGACACAGGGACATGTTAATTTACATGCCACCAAAATTTTCTTGGGTCCTATGAAACTTGGACTAGAGGGATAGAAATGCATACACACACATACACACATGAATTTTCTCCTTCATAGGTTACCCATGATATATTTGCTAACTTTTTTACCTTAGACATGCCAGAACCCAGTGTGAATATTATATGTGAAACTGAGTCATAAGCATTTATTACCTTCTATGTCCCAGGCACTGTGCTAAGTGCTGTGGATCCAAAGACAGGAAAAAAAACAGTCCCTACTTTTAAGGTGCTCACAGCCCAGTGGTGGAGATAATATCCAAACAACTATATGCATACAAAATATATAAAGGACAAATTAGATATAATCAACAGAGGAAAGGCACTAGCATTAAGGAGGACTGAGAAAGTCTTCTTGTTGAAAGTAGAATTTTAGCTGGGATTTAAAGAAAGCCCCAAAATATATATCACTTTTCATGTATCTTGTAAAACACCACCTGATTTTTGCCTGAAACATATCAGAGAGTATAGATTCCTCTTGACACCTCCAAGGTTCCTTGCTTGATGGTACCATGGAAAGAACAGTAGGTGTAGAGTCAGAGGACCTGGACTTAAGTCCTAGCCCTGCCACTGACTCATCTTGGGTAAATCCCTTGACCCCTCTGGGCCTCTATTTTCTCATCTGTAGAATGAGAATGTTGGATTTTTATGACTTCAGAGGTCTGTTCAAGCTCTAAATTCATGGTCTGATGGAATATCTATTTTCCTCTCTGAAAAGGCTCCAGTTTTGTGTTTCAGTCTTTTTGAAGAGATTTCTAGTGGTGATGGGAAAGGTAGCATAAGAAATTTAATGCCACCTTTCTCCTGAAAAAATGTTCTTTGATATTGTGGTCACCATAATGCTGTGCTGGTATCCTTCATGCTACTCCATGTACCTACCATGGATATGGTTTTTCACCTACAGAGGACCTCTGGCACTTCCGTTTCATGTCTTCTCTTATATAAAAGCAATAGCTACACCAAGAAAAAGCAAACAAAAACATTTTTGGGGGTAGGGAAACCCTAATACACAGATTTGATTTCTGGTCCTTTCAGTGAGGGGAGAATGTGGTCTCATTCACAGAGTACTTAGGCAAGAAGTTTATCATTAATGTTTCTACTGTTGAATAAACTGTGTGACTCAGGGAAATCAGTTTCTCTTCATGAAGATAATTTTCTTCATCTATAGAATGGGAATAGTGATATCTGACAATGCTTGTGAACTAATTTTAGACTGGAGGCCTTATAGTCACACAAATATAAAATGCCATCATTAGTAGTTCTTAATCATTCATATTTATATATACACACGTATATTTGGTATGGTCAATTTTTCAGCTATATTAATAATGCTTTTATTTTATGATTTGCTGTTTCCAGGGCACAGACAGAAGCTTGATGACTCTAAACCTAGTTTGTTCTCTGAACGCCTCAGTGATTTAGGGCGCATTCCTCATCCCAGTATGAGAGTAGGTGTCCCGACTCAGAACCCACGGCCCTCCCTGAACTCTACACCAAGTCCTTTTAATCCACAAGGACAGAGTCAGATTACAGGTAAGAAAGAACCAGAGGTTTGACTTGCTTAGAACATGGCAGGCATGGGGCAGTGGGTTTACCAAATGAGGTGAATTCACAAATCAAAGTTCCTGGAACTATTAAATAGATTATTATTCTGAAGATGAATGCTAAGTTCTAGTAATATTTACTATTTGGTGTGTGTGTGTGTGTGTGTGTGTGTGTGTTTTAAGGAAACACTAATATATATTTGATTTGTTTTAGAAATTTGATGAAATATCAGATGACACCTATAGTAACACATATCTTCACAGTGTGGTAGAATGACAGTAAATACATACTTGGGGAAAATTTTTATTCTATTAATGTCTTCATGTTGTCCAGGGAATGCAAGGGGTGGTATCATACATTCACCATTTGCTAGTTCAGGTTTCAGCTTACATTTCATGCAAATGTTTAATCATTCCATGAAGTCTGCTTGTAAAATTGCCTAAGGGCTAACAGGAACCTTTCTTTGGTAGCTTCAATGCAAGGTTATTGCCTGGTTGATTGGGCAGATAGAATTAGCCACTGATTCATATTTAGTTTGAGGTCTGCACGCTACACTTCTGTTTATTACATTCCAGTATTCTGCTTGCTTTAAAAAGAATCAGTAATAGTGCTACACTACAGACTAATATTTATCATTTGGCACATTATGGTCTCCAACTTTTTCTACACCCTCTCCTCCCCGCCTTTTTTTTTCAGTGCCAAATCTTTTTTCTAGACTTAGTATGGCAACAAGATCCTGTGCTAATGAACGTGGAAATTTTGTGCCTAGAATTCATAGATAACAACTTGACAATGAGAAGGCTGAAAGGGCTCATAGTGGTCATCTCATTTATATATACATATATGTATATATACACACACATATATTATATATTATGTTGTATTATATTTATATATATTTTATATAATGTATTTTATACATTATATAAAAGAACCCTATCACAATAATAATAAATCTAAAATAAGTACTATTTCTAGGAGCTAGTTTCCTGACCATAAAGTTCTTTAAAGGTCTCAAATACAATTGTTTTTCTTCATCTAAATGATGTCTCTTTTATCTCTGTTAGGTAAATATCTTCTGCTCTTTTTTAGATTTTTACTTACATTAAGTTTATTTCTAAGTTCCATATCCATGTAGTCATATGCAGGATGTTTCAAAAGTGTCAATGTAGATTTAATCTAGTAAAATATAGAACATGAATTACACACATGCATATGGACTTGTGTATATATACACACAGATATATTATTTTGGATATGTGCACATGTAGATTAAGTATACATGTATGTATGTGTATACGTATCAGCTAAATAGTAGAGAGGCTGAAGCTTGGAGAGGGGAAAAATAATGTTAAAGTTCATAAATTGGTACTATTAACAAATTATATACTTAAATGTTAATTTAGGAAAACCCACACATCTCTCTTTAGCTATTAATATGTCAGAGTATTTTATTGATTGAACAGCTGTTCTTGATGAAAATTTTTGAAACAAGTTTTTGTTGCTTTCTTTTAGATCATATAGTTTTCCTCAGAATCCTTGAAAAATTGAAGAACAAAATTCATGTTTACTTATAAAATTCAAATATTTTCAGTGATAGGCAATGTGGTTTTTGAGGAAGGTAGAAGACTTTAGTTCCAACATTGGCAATAAGATATGAATAAGAATAAGTGCGATCCTGCTTAATCAGATTGATAATTGAGCCTCCCATATTACTATATATTTTGTCCTTTGGTCACAAAGAAAGATATGTATAATATATGTTTATATAGACTACAGATAGTACATTGAAGTATCTAAGGTATTTTGTTTAAATTAAATAATTGCTTGATGTCCTTTGTTATTATTAATTATTGTTAAAAGTTGCTCTTCTCATTTATTCAATGATGTTGAGATAGAAATGGTACTGAGACAAGTTCCTCTTTTCCTATTATTCTTTTATATTTAGAATCTTGTGGGCTATAGCATAGGTGAATAAAATGATTGATTTTTGTAGTTTACTTGAAGCAGATGTAAGCTTATCTTCTCTGGGCTCACTGAAAGTGTTTTCAGGATGGATGCAGTTGTAGATAGAATAACAAGGATGACATATGCCTCCTACTTTTTCTATATGATTTTAATTTCTTCTGCATTTTCTCTGCATCATCATCATCATCACCATTACCATCACAGTTTTTGACACATTAGATACTTGTCAACTAACACCCAAATCAATCCCCATATGTGGCTAAATACAATCATTAGAAACCAAATTGTTATCAGCTGTCTTACGTATTGATCACTGTTGCTTATACAACACCTTAAAGGTCAGAAAGCATTTAGTATACATTATTTCATTTGACCCTCACAATAATCTTGTAAGGATTATTTTACAGTGATCATTTTACAGATGAGGAAAAAGAGGCACAGTAACTTAGAGTCACACAATTAGTAAACAAGAATCTGAGGAAGGATTCCAACCTAGGTCTTCAATCCTGTTTTGTGTTGGATTAGGAAAATCCTGTATTCAGAATTAGAAATCCTAAAGAATCATAGACTTTCTTAACATGTTAAAGACCTGTTTGTGAGGAAGAGTTCCTTTTAATTTTGCTGGGAAGGAAATAAAGCAGAATTTGGGAGAGTACAATAATAAAAACCCTTGAAGTCAGTGAAACCACTGTAGGCTACATTCCCTTCCATGCTGGGGATCTCAGTAGTCCATGGAAGGAAGGAAGGAAGGAAGGAAGGAAGGAAGGAAGGAAGGAAGGAAGGAAGGAGGGAAGGAAAGAAGGAAGGAAGGAAGGAGGGAAAGAAAGGAAGGAAAAAAAGGAGGGAGGCAGTTTCTGGCCATAAAATTTACCTTCCTTTGGACAGGAGAAGGAGAGGGAGAGAGAGAGGGAGAGGGCAAGGATGAGATGAAGTACAATAGAAAGTAGCCTTAACATGTGACAGGGCTCATTTCAAGATGTATTGTTGAGGAAACTCTTAACTAGCCTAGCTCCTTCATTTAAGATGAGGAATCTGAGGCCAGAGAAATTAAATGACTTGCCTAGGGTCCTATCACTGACCAGTTAATTAATAATGGAAAGCCCTGTTGTGTTTGTCCATTCTCGGAGGACCATGATATCAGGGAAATGATGATGACATGACTTATTGTTGACTTTGATTTGAGTGAGGGAGGGCTGTGCAAGGTCATCAACCTCACTTTCTCCTCCAGAGCCATCTGGGTCTGGGGCCAGATAGTCATCAGGATGACTGCAGGTGGCCCAAGATACAATGGGAATCCCTGGTTCTTTAAGGTTAAGGTCTTTTCAGGTACTCAGAGTGAGGTAATGCTCATTCAGTGAATAGGTCTCTTTAAGAAGTAGTCAAAGGATGGCCCCAGGCTTTAATTAGAAAAAAAGAAAAAAAATCAAGCTGGGAATGGAAGACCCTCAGGGTTGCTGTTACAAAGAGAAACAGTTACCATTGACATTCACTCTAAGCAAGGAGGGCCCAAAATACTGCCCTTAAGTGAAGTTTGGGCAGGGACCTGTTGTGGTGCAATCTATCTGAAAAGGCCATAGCCTAAGAGGGCCAGGGTCTCCATTGCATCTTGGGCCATCTCCAGTCATCCTGATGAATATCAGGCCACTGGATCCAGATGGCTGAGGAGGGGAAAGTGAGGCTGGTGACCTTGCACAGCCCTCCCTCACTCAAATCAAAGTCAACTGTAAGCCATGTCATCATTTCCCTGATGTCATGGTCCTCTTCAAAAACAAAGGACAAACAAACCTGTGAGTAGACTGAGCTGCCTGAATGGGGACCCAGGTAGTTGACTAATTCATCTCATCCTTGCCTTCTCCCTCTCTCTCTCTCTCTCCTTCTCCTGTCCAAAGGAAGGTAAATTTTATGGCCAGAAACTGCCTCCCTCCTTTTTTTCCTTCCTTTCTTTCCTTCCTTCCTTCCTTCCTTCTTTCCTTCCCTCCTTCCTTCCTTCCTTCCTTCCTTCCTTCCTTCCTTCCTTCCTTCCTTCCTTCTTCTTTCACAAAACCTTAAACCCAATTCACTCTGAATGTAAAGGCACAAGTGACATATAAGTCTAATTTCACTCCTAGTCAAAGTTATGTTTCCATTACATTATCCAGTGATGAGAATACTTAGACAATATTTCCTCACTAAGAATACTTTGCCCAAACTTTTGTCACTCATTCATTTATTCAGTATGTCATTTATTTTTTAATTTTTTAAAATTTTTTATTTTATTTTAATTTTTATGTGGCCTGTTCTCCAGGAGGAACACTCAACTGCATTTAGTTATTTATTTGGTGTAATTAATTAATTTATTTTTAGTTTTCAACATTGACTGCCGTAAGATTTTGAGTTTTAAATTTTTTCCCTCTCCTCCCCCCTCCCTAAGACAGTATGCAATCTGATATAGGTTCTACTTACTCATTCGTATTAAACATATTTTCACATTAGTCATGATGTAAAGAAGAATTAGAAACAATAGGAGGAACCATGAGAAAGAAGAAACAAAACAAAAATAACACAACAAAAGAAAAGAAAAGGAAAGGAGAGCAAATAGTATGCTTCCATTTGCATTCATATTCCTGTTATTTTTGTGGATGTGGACAGCATTTTCCATCCTGAGGTTGTCTTAGGTTCTTACATTGCTGAGAAGAGCTAAGTGTATCAAAGTCAGTTATCCATACCTTTGTTTAGCAAGGGGCCACAGTTTTCCAGGCAGTGTGGTAGATACTAGTGGAACAAAGACAAAAACAAAGCAGTCTGTACTTTCAAACAGCCTACATTCTATTTGAATTTTGAAAATAGCATATACCACAGAAAAAATCAGGGATTGTTTGGTTCTTGGCTTTGAGTAGACAATACCTCATATAGAGTGCCTGGCACATGGAGGGTGCTTAAGGATTGATTAATAAATAAGTACAAAATTTATACAAACAAAGTAATATTGGGAAAGGATATTAAAAACTGGAAGAATTGGGGGGAGACCTATTCTGAGCTTATCATTTATTATTTTATACAATAACTATTTTTAGGTATAATTCATATCCCCCAGTTAGGCTGTAATGTTCAATAGGGCAAAAACATCTCATCTAATTTTTAAAAAAAATCTCTCCCAACATGTCTCTCTAAGTGCTTAACACGTTTGTTCCATTTCAGTGTTAGCTCATATGTACGATCTTTTCTCCTTGAAATTGTTTTGCCTGTTTTGTAGTTAGGTAGGTAAAGGTGGTGGTGAAGGAGGTAGTTTTACCATCTGGTGCCAGAAGACTCATGAATTTATATAAATATAGAAGTAAAGTGACATAGTATAGAGAGAGCCAGAAAGATCTGGGTTCAAGTCCCAACTCTAACACATTAGCAGTGTGATCTGGGCAAGTCAGTGCTCTAGGCAGTTCTGTAAGCCTATTAAGTTTCAGGAAAAAATGCCAGCCTGCCTGCATCAGGAATGTGCTGAACCAATAAAATCTCAGGTCCAGTCCCTATCCATGTAATAGTAATATGTATATGTATGTATATATATATATATATATATATATATATATATATATATATATATACGCAGAACCATAAATGCACATATAAATGTATATGCTTACTATATGATGGATATAGATATCCAGCTAGATAAATATATCCATCATTATATTGTGTACATCTATCAACCTATCATCTCCCTATCTCTCTGTCCCTCTCAGTCTATTCACTTGTTTCCATGAAGACTTTTCCCTTGATGTTATTTTAATATGATGAAAACTATTTAAAAATGTTGGGGGGTGTCTATGCTGAGAGACATGGGGTATAGTGATTTGCCCTGGGCCTGAATCCTGTTGAAGGCATGACCCTGCAGCCTCTTTATCATGATGCACCCCTCCTTTTCCTTTTGAGTTTTACCCACTGTCCTGAGTCTAAAGGAATCCTTCCTCAGCAGGAGCCCTCAGAGTCCTTCTGTTGCCTCTGGAACGGGATCAGGTATCACTTCCTCCAAAAGTGTAGTCCCCAGTTTTCCAGGGCACTCATTAAGTACGTGGGCAAATTACTCCATGTCAATGACATGTTTTCCAGTGGACCTGCCATTTTCACCATCACCAAAGGAGACTTCTTCCAGGCACCCTCCAAAAGTAATGCTTGAGGGCTTACTTTTCTTTCCTCTCCCACATGGGAGACTTTTAAGATGTTTTTGCTCCTCCAGGTTCCTGCTCTGATTCAGTGGGGTTGCTTTGGAGTATCTGAATGCAATTTTAAAATGCAACATAACTTTTGTTTTGTAAGAGGTAAAATGTATTAACACAAAGCTAAAATATTAAATGTGACACTTTCAAGGAGGCTTTTCTAAAACAACCTCCTAGGCAGCTCTAAGCCAAGTCCCTTTATCCACAGATACTTTGCCTTAAGAGATAGTAGAATCCCCATCTGTGTGCTCTTGGACTGATTCCAAAGTTTTCTGGGCAAGCATGGCTATTGTCAGTATCCAGAGGACCTGTGTCAGAGCCAAGTTGTCAACAAACATTTATTAAGCACCTATTGTGTGCCAGTCACTGCTAAGTATTGGGGATACAAAGAAAAGCAAATATAGTTCCTGCTCTCAAGAAGTTTATGAGGGAGACAACATGCAAACACTACATACAGGCAGAATAAAGTGGCACCATACTTGGAGAGAAGATTGGCATTAAGGGAGAATCAGGAAAGAATCCTTGAAGAAGATATAATTTTAGCTGGGACTTGAAGGAAATCAGGAGACAACAGTGAGGAGGGAGAGAATTCCAGGCTTGGAAGACAGCCAGTGAAAATGTTTGGAGTTGGGGCACAGAGTATCTTGTACAAGGAGAGTAAGGAGTGTCCCAAGACCACTGGATGTGGCCCTGCATGTGTTAAGCTGGGTCTGCTGGGTTTGCACTGAAACATTTACAAGCTTAATCTTTTCAGAAATGGGAAAGCCCAGCTGGGTTGCTTGTGTCTCAAATTACTGTCCTATTCATGTGAGGAGTGATCACACGATTCTTTAATGGGAAACAAAGGGGGAAAATAAATGAGTCCAGTAAGAGGATTAGTCTCTCTGGGAGAGTCAGAAGTGACTAGCATGGTCAGTGGGAGAGATCGCAGAATCTCAGCTCTGCTACTGGAGGAAGCAGAGTGGGGGAGTTCGGTGGGGTTTCATGCTCTGCCCCAGCTGTGTGTAGGTCATCTATAGGCAGCCTATGACTTTAGGAGCTGAAATCACAGCACTCAGAGGCAGCTTGTTTGAACCTTTTTTTCTTCTCTCGCTATTACTGAATTTACATCTTCAAAGCTTAAAGAAAACCCCGACTTTCCTTTGTTTAGATCCTTGTAGAATAGTCAGGTTAATTTGCTGCTGTCTGTGGGAGGGGGAAGGCAGAGGGACATGTGTGCTGACAGGTTGTAATCTTCCTAGGGTAGGGATTCTTAAGGTTTTTTTGTGCCATAGATCTGTCTGGTGAAGCCTATGGATCCCTTCTCAGTGATGTTTTTAGAAGTATATAATAAATTGTACAGCATTTCAAAGGAAACCAATTATATTGAAATAGAATTGTACGTATATACATAAGTATATATACACACATGCTGCTCTGTATATATCAGCATATATGTATGTGTGTGCATACATATACATATAGACATACATACATCCACACATACATACTCCGCAAGTTCATAAATCCCTGGTTAAGAATCCCTTTTCTAGGGGAAGTTCCTCTTGTTGCCCTCTCTACAGAGAGTCAGAACAATCAAGAGTATAGGAGATATTTCACATGTATGTTGCTACACTGGATGTGGAGTGTTAAGTCAAGAAGAAAGCATTTATTAAGTGCCAAACCCTGTGCTAGGCCCTGTAGATAGAAAGAACAAAGCAAGATTGTAACCTGACCCTACCCTCAAAGAGCTTACTTTCTACTAGGAAGCAAGAAATAGGACACAACATGTACACAAATAAGTAAATGTGGGGGGAAATGCAAAGTCATTTTGACAGGGAGAATATAAACAAGGAGAGGTATCAGGAGAGGTCCTGAAAGGAGCTAGGGATTTCCAGAGGCCAACATGAGGAGGGATAGCACAGGAGCACAATCAGGGCAAAGATGCTAGAGATGCATTTCTACATGGAAGGACAGCAAATGGATCAGTTTGGCTGAAATGGAGGGTGCATGAAGGATGCATGAACCTACATAACTTTCAAAAACAGAGGAAATCAGACTTTATCTTATGGACAATAGAGAGCGACTGAAACTTTTTCAGAAGGGAAGTGATGGGATCAGACTTGAGTTTTAGGAATATCAGTTTGTAGCCTCATGGAAAATGGAAATTCAGTGCTATGTGTTCTGAGGAATTAAACTCCTTGCAGGACACTGATGATGATTTATGGAGCTGCTGATAGTAACTATGCTTTTTCTTAGTTTAACCTTTTAGTAACACCCACAAGCTTGTCTCCTAAAGGAGTCTCATCTCTGACTTCTCTCATCTCCAGGAACTAATTTTCTCCTTGTTAAAATAGAATATATTTAAGAAAAGTAAATAAAGCAATATACTAAGAAAAATAAATTTCTTAAAGGCAGAAATCATGTCTTTGGTATTCTGTAATCAATCACAGTGCCTACACATTTAGGTCATTTGGTTAATATTAATTTATGATAGGCAGGTACAGAGAAGGGATCGGTTTAGTTATTTATTTATTTTTTAGTTTTCATTTTTTAATACAGCTTATAATAAATAAAACAATTCAAACTTTTGGTCAGGTGATACTTCTTTTTAAAGATTT
>CM053770.1:327600225-327681336 GCA_028658325.1 Potorous gilbertii
CATTAACCAACTGAGACACAAATAATATTTATATTGCTAACTTCACAAGCTCTTGACCTAATTGTCTCCACAGTATTGCTAAGAATTAAAGGACCCTAAATTATTGTTGTTGGTCTAAAGTCCTATGCCTAATAGCTTAATTTTAGACTTAACCTCGGATGTTCCCCTACCAATAATCTATAATTGAATAGATCTAGTATTAAGCTTGCAAACCTTTTGACTATAGGAAATTGCCACCAAGAGTAGGGATATTGCAGGGATACAATATATCCCTGACTTCATGTCAGTTCCAGGCAGGATTAGATTATTCACTTGCATTCAGTTAGGCTTAAGGTCTGCCAGGTGTCAGTGGGGAAATTGAGTCAGGAGAATCCTACCTCAGCCCAGGCTAAACAGTTGCTCTCCCACCCTTCCCATGAGATCACCTTTTGCAGTTCATACCAGCATCTCACCAGCTTACTGACATCATGGGTTGGAGGCTCAGGTCCTCTTTCCTGCTACCCGTACCTGGAGTCAGACTCAGAAGAACAGTCATTTAATAGTCCCATAGCATCTAAAAAATGGCAAGTTGAAGGGATCGTTTTTTAAAAGAGCCTCCTATTTATTGTCTCCAGCAGTCCTTTATATCCCTATCCCATTTTTCTTTATTTTTGCCTCTCCTCATGTATATGTTAGCCCCTTTCCTAGGTTCTTAGAGTGCCCCGCTTTTGTCCCTTTCCTATGTCACTAAGAGAGCTGAACAATGATCCGAAAGTTTAGAAGAGGAAATGTAAAGGTCTTCATCTGAAATGGGGAAAATATGGCATATCATCTCAATATAGTATTTTTCAGGCTTTATTTTGAAGATTTTTTCTGGCCTGTAATCATCACATGTTTTCCCATTTTTGTTGAATGAACATGAATCAGGAATATAAAAATTCATAAAAAAAAATTCCAAGAAGATAAAATGACCATTACCAGTTATATCTATTTGTTTGTATATGGGACATTGTATTTTGCTAAGTACCTGTCAGATTCATATATAGTTAATATATATATAATATATATATATATATATATATATATATATATATATATATATATATATATATGTTTGTTAGTCATATAATTCTTATTTTGCAAATTCCAGGGATCACTTGGAGATCCTTGGAAGCCTCTATAAATTGTTAGCAGTTTAATTCAACAAATATCTAAATGCCTCCAACGTATAAGGCTCTGTACTCTATGCTGTAACATGGCCCGATCCTTTCCCTGTAGGAGCTTATAGTTTTATAGGAGAGGGAAGATATGTATGTAAATAAACATAATACTAATTAAGCAGTAAGTCCAAAGAAGAGTGCTAGAAGAAATTTAAGAGAGATCATTTGCATCTAAGATGGGGAGAGGAAGGGCTAGGTATTGGGTACCAAGAAGGGACCTGAACTAGATCTTAATATGAAAGGCTCACCATGTCATTCCCCCGCTCAAAAATCATCAGTGGATGCCTATTATCACAGATAAGATGCAAACTCCTTGCACTGGCATTCAAAATCCTCCACAATCTGACTTTCATATACTTTCCAAACTAATTTCATAAGACTGCTTTTCTACACACTTTGCATTCCATCCAAACAAAACTATTAACTGTTTCCTGAACCTGACAGCTCTCATCTCTGTACCTTTATATAGGTGGTCCTATTTGCCTGGAATGTATTTCTCCCCTCTCCCCACAACCCATTCTTTGAGAATCTAAATCTTTCTTCAAGGTTTAGTATACGTATCAATTCTTCCATGGAGCCTTTTTATTTGTATCCCTCTTCCAATTTATTAATGTTCTCTCACTTTTCAGGATATCTTGAGTTACTTTGTGTATGTGTTGTCTACTTCCAATAAATGTGAGTTTCTTAGGGGCAGGAACTGGTGTGTGTGTGTGTGTGTGTGTGTGTGTGTGTGTGTGTGTGTGTGTTTGTAATGGTAGTGACTGGGGTTCTACATGTAATAGGGACGTACTATATAATGTGAATTTAGTTGAATGTCATTAGGCAGAGTTTGGGAGAGGGGGGCAGGATATCTTTCATATAGGGGGGTGGCATGACCAAAGAAAACAATGGCAAAAAACTCATATTAGAAATTCTGTTCCATGAAATAAAAAAATTTGATAAGCTTTTGTTATAATAATAGTAAGAAAAAGCATTTATATAGTGTTTTAAGGATTGCATTATGCTTTATAAATATTACCTCATTTGACCCTTTTAAGAACTCTGGGAGGTTGGTGCTATTATTGTACTGATTTTACAGATGAGGAAACTGAAGGAGACATATCTTAGGTGAGATTTGAACTGTGGTTTTCTGCATTTCAAGTCCCGTGTCCTATCCACTGTGCCACCAACTGATCTTAAAGCTTTCTCCTGGGATAACTGTGGAAGAGCAGTGATAGGAATCTGAGAAACAGTCAAAGGAGTGTCTGGGCTTAAGGCCAAGGGACTGATGAGTTTTCATATATGTATGCTTTGGTTCAGGAGTGATCTCAGTCATACACCTGTCCTGCCTTCAGAAAGGAAAACATGAAAGAATGTTGGATGATAGCCATTAAGGATGTATGTTCCCAAGGGAGGAGACATGCCAGGAGGTTCTAAGATGAATCATCGAATCAATCAATTAGAAGGCACCTTAGAGGCTATTCTAAGCAGGTGGTCATCCGGGTTTTGCTCCAGTGCTTCAGGTGATGGAGATCTCACTATATCACAGCACAGCTCATTCCATTTTTAATAGCTGCCATTGCTATACAATTCTTCTTATACATGTTGGGCCTAATTCTACTTCCTTATGATTTTTACCCACTTGTTCTAATTTTTTCTTTAGAACTACATAATTTAATCCTTCTGCCCATCTCCTCATGCCTTCTCCTGTCTTGGGGCTTTACATTAGCTGTCCCTACTGACGGGAATGGACTCCACGCGCGCACACACACACACACACACACACACACACACACACACATACGCACACACGCAGCCCTGTAGCATCCCTTACTTCATTCAATACTCAGCTAATCCTCCTCCAATATGAAGTTTTTCCTGAGTGCTCCCAGCTACTAGTGCCCTCCCTTCCTAAAATTCCTCCTCTTTATTTTTCCTGTATACATGTATATGTGTATGCCTTGTCTCTGACAATAGAATGTTAGCTCTGTCTTTCTATCCCCAGATGCCCGGCACATGGTATGCCCCTAATAAATGCATATTGATTGATTGCTCTGCTAGTCCTGTAGATATTCAGTTCAATAAACTTTTATTAAGCACCTTCTGTGTTGATAGAATTATAGCAGATACTTAGAGAGATACGAAGATCAGTAATGAATATTTAAATGTAACATCATCACCCACTTAATCCTCCCCCTCCATCCTGCCAATACCCCACGATGACTTCTCTTTTCCTGGCTGAATATTTCCTGTTCTGTTAACTGTTCCTCATATGATATGGTTTCCAAACTCTTTGCCATTCTGCCATATCTGTGGCACTCTTCGTTGATGTCTTTCCTAAAATCTGATACCCAGACCTCTACAGAGAATCCAGATGTGGGTTGTCCTGGACAAAGGACAGTGGCCACTTCAGTTTTTACTACAGTCATTGTATTTTTTGTTAATGCAAAGTAAGATTGCATTAGGTTTTTTGGCAGTAAAGTTATAATGATATCAACAGAAACCCCTGGATCTCATATGAGCTGTTGTTAACTTTTGCTTTTTTTGCATCCTATACTTGTGCAGATTAATTTTTTAAAATTTTTGATGCCTTTTAAAAAACAATAGTTATTTTGTCCTTTCTTGAAACCTCTTCTAACAAAGCAAAATAGTTTAATAAAACCTGACCAACAAAGTGACTGTGCCAAATTCTGCACCCAAAGACCCCAGTCTGTCTGCCAAAATAAGAGAAATTTATTTCAACATCTATTCTCCGAGGCTAAGATTGGTTAAACTAAGACCAGTTTAATTTTGGACCCTGAGCGAAAGATTTTACATTTCTCCTTATTACATTTTATCTTGTTGATTTGAGTCCATTGTTCCACAAATTTGGAATATTTCTTAATCTTTGACAAGAAATTTAACAAATATTAGCAGGTCACTGTATTGCAGAGGACATTACTTCATGCTAGAGGAGATACACAGTTTAGATAAAATATGGTTGTCAGTAGTGGTATGAAGAACAGATAAGACTGTGGGGGAAAGTGGTGCTTATTTGGAAGACATACATGTGAAGGGGTCGTTGCAATAATCCAGGTTGGTCAGGATGAGAGAGCATAAAATAGTAAGGTGGTGGCCGCGGGAGCAGGGAAGGGACAGAGGAGAAAAATGGCACTGTGGGTGTAGTCAGTAACACAACTCCTGTCATTTTCCTCATGAAAAACTGTTAATATCACTGCCCTACTGAAAAAAATAACTAACTAATGACTCTACCACCCACTGAAAGTAACTCCAAATTCTTAAGTCCTTCATTGAAGGCCCTTCAAAATATGGCTCTATATTACCTCTGTAGCCTTATTTCATACCACTCATTGTCATGTTGTTCCAGCGAAACTATATTACTTGCCATTCTTGGAAGAGTCCTCTTCTTCCCCCACCTCCCACCTCCTTACCTTTCTTCATTCCATTTCCCTGTAGCTTTCTGTTTGTCTGTCTTTCTTATCTGTTTACTTATCTATCCATCCATCCAAATCAATCTGTCCTTCAAGGTCTAGCTGAGGGGTCATATCATCCATAAAGTGTACTTTATAGCTTCTAGACAGAGATAGTCTCTCTCCTCCAAACTCATTAGTATTTCTTGTTGAAATACCCCTGCATTCATACTGTGAATAGACCTCCTTTAAACCTGACTTCCTCACAATTCTCAGTGTAGCTACACTGATTTCTTTAGAGCCTCTCCTCTTTCTTCCTCATAAAGAAAATTTGTTGTTGTGTTGATGAATTTTTTTTTTGGAGAATCTCATCCCTCTTCCCTTTTATAAAGTCTCAAGCTATGGTATCATAACTAATTTTCTCTGGAATTTGAAAAATTCTTCCTTAAAATATCGAGGTTACACAGTACCATAGGAGCTAGGCAATACTGTAGGAAATTTTATAGTTTAATCCCTTTATTTTGCAAAAGAGGAAACTGAGTCTCTGAGTAATTAAGTGATTTGCCCAATGATATACATATTCTACATGACAGATGAGATTTGAGCCCTACCTCCTGTTACTCCAAAGCCAGCACTCTTTTCACATGACATTGCCTCCATTTTCTTATCAGGCCTCTTATTCTCTTCTTTTAAACATCAAGATGACCTAGTTACTTTCTTCCATGGTTTCCATTACTGCCATTTTTCCATTTCACAGAATCATAGAATTTCAGATTTGAGACTTTAGTAGTCACCTAGTCTAACCTATATGCCAAAAGAAATCTCCACTATGGCATATTTGACAAGTAGTGTTCTAAAATAGCTCCAGGGAGAAGGAACATATTATCTCCCACAGCAGGATCTTCCACTTTGGGATAGCTCAGTTGATAAAGTTTTTCTGTATATAAGCCTAAATTTTTCCAAAGAAAATTCTTGTCCTTTGGTTAAGTTTCCCAAGAGCTAGAAAGCTATAGTAGATTAAATCCATGCGAGGTTTCCTAGGGAATTTCAGAGTCATCCATCTTAAACTGCAATTTATTCCTTCTACATGGTCTTCCAGGAGTCTGTTTTGCATATGGAGCCTTGGGGTCTTCAGAATACAGAAAGAGGGAGTAAGGATTATGGAACTAGCTTCATACTCTGAGCACAGAACAACTACTTTCTTATTTTTACTCGGATTCTTTTTTGTTGAGAGCTCAAGATATTCTACTTACATGTTTTCCTGGTCTTCTTCTCTATGGATAGTTGTGATCACACCATATATCTGTGTGACTACCACAATTAATTCAGGGTTATACACTAACATTAATTCTTTTCATCTCTAACTTTGGTCCTGAAGTCTTTAACAGAGGATAAGTTATGTTTGACTGTCAAAATATATTTTGCACAGCTGGCTAACCAATAACAACATTTTATGTGATATGAACTAAACATGAGTATTGGTTTCAAATTAAGGTCATGTTCACAATGTGTTATTCAATCCTTTGTCAAATTCAAAGGGCTCAATTCTATTCCCAGTAGCTTTGTTGTTCAAAATTAAGTCCAGAGTAGCAGTTCTCTTTCTTGCTTCTTCAGCTTTCAGAAAAATGAAATTAGGGGCAAAAAAAGTTAAGAATTTATCAGATGCTCTCCTTTTAGCCTAAGAGTAGCTGACCTTTATATAACACTTTAAGTTTTAAAAAGTACTTTACACATATCGTTTGTGAGGTAGAAACTATATATTATTATTATTTTTTTTACTAATGGGGAAACTAAGGTTGGAGAGATTAAGAAATTTGCTCATAGTCTCAGTAAATGTTAGAGATGGGATTTTGAATCCAAGTGCTTGTGACTTCAAGGTCAAGGTTCTATGAGCAAGGTCATGTTGCCTCCTAGCAAACATTTTGACAATTGAAATTCCTGTAATTATTCTATCTTGCTCTTGTGTCATTTTTGTAATATTTTGTATTAGGAAATTTTATATTAGGAAAGTGTAATCCATATCCTCCTTCTGACTGGGTCATCTCTATAATACTGATAACAGTCTCATGTCTCTTTCTCCTTTTAGTCTAATCTAATTGCTCCCACTAATGTTCCCATTCTAATATTTGAACATTTCAATACATATATATATGTATATATACACATAAATATAGATATCTATCTTTTTAAAATATAAATTTCTATTACTTGATCATATTCTGTTTGTTTTGTCTCTCTTGAAAAAGGCATGCCTTGCCACTATTTTAATCATGAATTTATCTCCCCAAGTCTCCCTGAAGCCTATGTGACTGTATATTTTAGCTTTTGTTAATATTTCAAGTTCATATGATTCTTTGTTCATAGTCTTTTTATTGGTATTGAGTTACTTTAGGCTTAGACATTCTTCCTGATTCCTTTCCAGTTATTTTCTCTTGTGAACTATTGGGCATCTCTTCCACCATTATTCTTTCTATGTGATTCTTTTTATCCTCAATTATGTTTTATTCAGGCATTTTTCTCCTCTTGTAGATTTCAATCTAAAGCCATCTTAATTAGTTTGACCAGTCTTTGAAATGTATTTATGAGCTCTGAGAAATGCCCATTCATCATCCAAGAAAAATGAAATTCTTTCCAGTACTCTTTACAAAGTAACCTTATTGTCATCCCTTACTTTATGTGTTGTAACTGTGCAGTTTACAAAATGCTTTTGGCTAGGATTCTCTGATTCATTTTAAGTGATTCTTCAAGAGGCATTTCCCAGATCATCTCTATTGCCAATCCTTTTAAAATATTATCTCTCTCCTGTTTCTCTGAAATGTTAGAATTCTAGAGCATTAGTGATACAACAGACCTTGGAGATTACTTAGTTTACTCTGAGATTTATTGATGAGAAAGTAAGTAAAAGGAGTTAAATGACTTCTCTAAAATCAAACAGCCAGTTAGTGGTAGAACTGGGACTACATTAAGCACTATTATAGTCAGTGTGCTAACTGCTAAGTGGAGGTGGCACAGTGGTTAGAGTCCTGGGCCTGGAGTCAGGAAGACCGGAGTTAAAATCTGACCTCAGACACTCACTAACTGTATGACCCTGGACAAGTCACTTAACTTCTATTTGTCTTAATCCACTGAAGAAGGAAATAGCAAACCACTCCAGTATTTTTGCCAAGAAAACTCCATATGGGGTCATAAAGAGTAAGATACAACTGAAATGACTGAACAATAGCAAAGTGCTGGGGATACGGAAGAAAAGTAAAAACAGTAAAGGAGCTTGCTTATAATGGGAGGGATAACCTTTATATATAGGGAACCTGTGTATACAGCATACATATATTAAAGTAGAAACAGAGTAACTAGAAAGGAATACACTAGTTGCTTTGGGGACTGGGACAGGTCTTCTGCAAAAGGTGACATATGAGTTGAGATTTGAAGGAAGCCAGAGATTCTAAGGGGTAGAGATGAGGAGAGAGAACATTTCAGGCATCGGGGAGTAGCCAGGACAAAATCATGGGGATTGGAGATGGAATATTTTGTGTGAGGAACAGTCAGAGGCCAATGTACTAGACCACAGCATGGAGGACAGTTGTGTGTAGTAAGACTGGAAAGATAGGAAGGGGCCAGGTTGTGAAGAACTTTAAATGTCAAACGGAGCCTCTTCCATTTGATCCTGGGTAAGAGGGAGGAGCTATTGGAATTTATTGAGAAGTGTGGAGATGGCAATGTCAGACCTGCATTTTATTAAAATCATTTTGTCATTTGTATAGAAGCTGGATTGGAGTAGAGAGAGGCTTGAGGAAGGGAAATCGATTAGGGAGCTGTTGTAACAATCCAAGATAGAGGTGACAAGGACCTGAATCAGGGTGGTACCTGTGTGAGTGGAGAGAAGGGGACCTGCATGAGAAATATTATGAAGAGACAAGTGACTAGAATCTCAGTCTCCTAATTTTTGATCCAATTCATTTTATCACCTTGTTGGAGCTGTCTATGTATTTGAAGATAGGGTTTTGAGATAGCAAAAAGGAGCTGAAGATCTGTTTGAAAATCAATTTTGAAATATCAACATAGGAACATTTGATGGTAGCTGGGAAGGCTGAATGGGAGGATTAGAATTGAACCTGATAGAGTTTTTGTGGTGAAATGCATGGTCAAAACTCTCTCTGCTTTCAAATGGGGATTGCTTTCAAGTGAGAATTGATGGATGCATTTGTGTAACAATATGATGGAGATTTCAAAGATAGGAAATTGTGAAACCACTTCTCTCAATTGAGGTCACTGGCTTTCTCTGATCCTGGTGAAATTTGAGATAGTTGCCTTCAAACACTGTGGACTGTGTTTTAAGTTCCAGTCACTTTGCTAGAGCTAGAAAACCTCTAGACCTACTTAGTGGTTTCTACTTTGAGATGCAGAGAGGTGCTGAGATCCAAAGAGCCAGCATGAGGATCCAGCGATGGCCCAAAATGTGATAGCCCCTCACAGCAATGGCACCAGGCTGTGGAAGAAAACAATAGTGCTTGACATTTCATGTTCCACAGAAGCTTACCTGGCAGTGTGAACAGGAAGGAGCTGTTTGTGTGTTAGTTTAGGCCTTGCCCCTGCTGACTTGTTTCAGCCCATCTCTGCATGAAGCTCAGCACCATGTGCATGATATGCCCTGTTGTGAGTCTTACGAAAGCAACCCTTTCTTCCCACCCACACATGCATAACAAAAATGTTTGCAAAAGGAGGACTGCTATTAGTAATCACTGAATTTTCAAGTATAGCCTTTAAAAAAAAACAGCCTTTGTAAAGCTTTCTGGCAGCTTTAGTACTTACCCCTCCCCTAAACCTACTATTGTTTTAGCATTACTATATGAGAGTTTTCCTCCTCCTCTCTTTTTTTTCTCCATCTCATCTTCCTTCTCTTCCTCCGTCTCCTTAAGCATGACTGTCCTTTTCTGCTAGGATGTTCTCCCCCCTAAATTTCTGATTTCTGTTCTCCTGAATTTTCTCTTGATGTGAGACATAGTTTTAAGAAAACGTGCTGAGGAAATCGTTATGCAGACAGCACTATACTCTGGGAGGTTTCTCATGTTCTTGGGCCTTTTAGTCATGGAAAGCCAGAGTGGGCCATGATATATTTTATGACGTTTTGAGGACTTTATGACTTCTTAGCAAGGGATAGAACTTCATGAGGTTTGTAACCCATCTGAAGGGGAAAGTTTTGTTTTCTTACATGTAGATTTCATCTGAAGAAATGCTTACTTCTGCCTAAAGGTGAGTTCTGATGTATAAGCAATCCTGAAACATACTGAAATCTTCCTCCCCCTCCACTCGATTAATATTTACTGAGCCCCATTGGATGTATTGCCCAGTAGAGCAGGCTATGGGATTTTATAGAGTGGGAAGCAGATGCAGTCATTGCCTTCATGAAGGCCTGGTGGCAGGAACACACAAAAAGACTGACTTTTTAAAGAGACTCATGTTTGTGCTCCTGTGGTTTCTTTTAAGAAACCCTTTCCTCACAGATTTTTTTTTAAGCACAAGTGTATTCTTTGAAGATTCTTACTTAAGAGGATTTAACAATGCATCATTACATATTGCTTTGTGTTAAATTATTTCATGGATGTTTGTCCAGTCTCCCCAAGCAGACTGTAAACTCTCTGAGGTCTAGGGCCATGTCTATTACTTCATTTTATTTTTCTCCATAGCGCCTAGCATGATGCTGGGCAAATAGTTAGTTCAAAATACATAGTAATTGATTGACTCACAGACATGACCTATGAAAAACTCATTCTTTGTAGAACCTCTAAAATTGAAATATATTAAGGACCTGGGAACGAGAGGCTTTAGCCAGGGATTTTTAACCTGGGGTTCACAGACAGATTTCAGAGAGTCTGTGAACTTGATAATTTTAATATTTGATAGTTGAATTTCAGTAAATTGATTTTGTTTGATGCATTTTAAGATATTATTCTGAGGAGACCATAGACTCCACCAGACTTCAAGAGGGGCTCAAGGCACAAAAAAAATTTAAGAACTCACTCAGGAGAGGGCCTGGAGAAGAGTTGAAGTTTCTTGAGTTCTGATAATCATCTGGATGGAAATCACAGCTCTCTTTGGTAGTTGGGTCTGCAGAAAACTGCAAACACAGAACTGATTTTAGAAGGATTCTTTAAAGACCTAATTATGTTCCCTCTCTGTGGCTTTCAAAAAACGTCTTTCTCCGACAAAGAAGAGGAAATTAACTTGAATTCCTAGCAACTATCTTCTTTTTTTTTTTTCTGCTCAAAAGAGAGGCTGCTGATTTCTTCTGTAAGGGGACACTAGTAAAACTGAAGGGCCCAGCAGGTGACTTACATTGGGTATCAGAGATGTTAGAGAGGCAGGAAGGGACCTTATAGATCCACTAGTCCTACCTACTCATTTTACAGATGAAAGAATGGCTGTCCAAAGAAGGATAATAGGATTATATGTCTAGAGTTGGGCAAGGACTTCAAAGGCCATATAGTCCAGCCCTTGCCTTTTACAGGGGAAGGAAGTGAGACCCAACGTGGGGAGAGGCTTGCCTAAAGCTATAACAGCTGATAGGTAGCTGAGCTAGGATTTACACGGAGATCTCTTAACTTCAAATCCAGTGCCCTCTCCATTAGGATACATTGTTGTGTGTCTGTGGTTAGAATGGTAGCTTAAATGCTTATTTGGGTTGCTATTTTCTGTTTTGTTTGGTACCTATTATTGATAAGGAGCACTAAGGAACATGGCATCATTTTGTCCACCTGGTCATTTTTTAATCAACAGCATCCTGCCTCAGAACTTGAAAAAAAAAATCTGTCTCCTTGTATTACATATATTGTGAGAAAAAAGTGGCTCTAATACAACTTTTTGTATGGTTCCTCCCCTTTTACCCAGACCAATATTTTCTTTTGAAGACCTGGTTATCTTCTATCAAATTTGTGTTCTATGTTAAAATCATTAAGGCTCACCTCCTCCCATTCTTCTTTGGGAGCAGATCTGAAGATCCTCATTTGATCAATGAAGGGATTAAAAGTTAGATAGTTAAGTGACACAGTGCTGAGTTCAAATCCTACCCCACATACTTAATAGCTACATGACTCTTTGAAAGTCACTTAACACCTCTCTGCCTCAGTTTCTTCCTCTGTAAAATGAGATTAATAATAGTACGTGTCTCTCAGGGTTGATCCCCAGATTAAATGAGAATGTAAAATACTTTGTAAACTTTAAATCCTTATAGAAATGTAATCTATTGCCACCATCATCTTTGGTATCATCACCATTATCATTGGCAACTCCACTATCACCACCACCACCACAGCCACCACCATCACCATCATCATCCTCATCCTCATCATGTCTAAGGTCTTTTATTGTTGTCTTTGGTGCCCCATCATTTTTCAATGCCTTTATACATAACATCTAGTTCTTCAGGGCTTCCAGGACCTTGTGCCAAAACCCAGTCCTTTAAAGTACACATGTAATGTGTATCCTTAAACGAAATAATTAATATAGGTAGGCTTTTCGACTTATCAGAGTTTTTCAAGGCACAACCAAAATACCACCTCTTATAAGAAGCCTTTCCCAATCATACCAGTTCATGGTGATCTCTTCCTTACAAAATCACTTTGAATATATTATTTATCTCTGTTAATGGTCTAACTCTCAGGAGAATGAAGATTCCTTGAGGCCAAAGACCTTAGTGTTTGCTTTTGAGGAGGAGATACTAGGGTAAGGAGGTAGGAGTGCAGGGATCTCATAATCTAATAGCCCCTTGAATCATCAGTATCATAGCTCAGTGCCTAGCTCACTCAGAATATGTCCTTAATAAATTTTGGTGGAATTGTTGTTGTTGAGTCATTCAGTCTTGTCCAACTATACATGACCCTGTGGACCTTTGACCATGGGGTTTTCTTGGTAAAGATACTGGAGTGGTTTCTCATTTTCTTCTCTGGTGTGTTCCCATTTTACAGAGGAGGAATTGAGGCAAGTAGGTGTTAAGTGACTTGTCCAAGGTCACATAGCTGGTAATTATCTGAAGTTGGATTTGAACTCAGATCTTCCTGGCTCCAAGTGGGTACTCTGTCACTGCACCACCTAACTGCCCTTAGTGGAACAGACATAGCTATTTATGCATTTCTGCGTATCAGTGAAAATATAAAATTGTGACAGTTTTGAACAATGCATAATGTACTTTACAGCTGAGGACAATTGAGGCCTAAAGTGGGGAAGTGACTTTCTGAGGTCAGAAAAGTTGATGAGTTGGTCTGGAATCCAGATTTCTTAAATCCAAGGCCATGATCCTTTCCATCATGAGATGCATTTAAAAATTCTCAACGAATTCTTTAATAGTTTGTCAACAACTCTCCAGTTTATAAATGTGTGAGTTTTCTCTCTTTCTATGTTCTCTGGTTTAGCCTGTCTCTCTTAAAGTTAGAAGGTGCTTGCCAGGAAATTCTGTGACTGCAAAGTATCATGGTTAGTTCAGCATCTATCCCCAGACCCAGTTGGATCAGGGTGTATCATATATATATGATTTGGACCTCTTTCCTCTGAGAGACAGAAACCAAAGAAGGACCTTTCCACTTAAGAGGAAGGATCAGGAAGGGATTTTAGGGAGAGGTAATGACATCTAGGCACACCCAGAAACAAATCAATCAGTCTAATTTAAAGGAGGGATTATACTTGCTACCTAGAACATTAGACACGGAGATGGAGACTGAAACTTCAGTTTCCTGTTTGTTAATAGTCTATCAACAGAAATCAATGCCAGCATGCCACAGATTTTAGTTCTCTGTCCTGTCCCTGTCATTGACCTCAGTTGATTAGAGAAAATTTGAAAGAGCATCTTTATCACCTGTCTTGACTCATCCCAGTTCTTCTAAGAAATGGTTTGATTTCGTCATTTCTTCAGGAAGTTGAGACCACAAAGCTTTTGAGAGTTCAGGTTAAGATGACTTTTTTCCTACTTTCAAAACTAGTCTTCTTACATAGCAGATATACTGTACTTATACAGCAGGGGGATGCCATATAATTTTGGGCATTAATATTGCTTAGAGATCATTACTGTCATTTAATAATATTAGGTTGCATTGAATAAGCAAAGGTAATATACCAGCCTTTAAAATCTTGAAAGAGTCATGTGGCATTTATGTGGCAGTAGTTTCTTCTCATTCTAATCCTTTTCTAGTCTTCCTAAAGTTAGTACCTTCCCTCCGAGATCATCTTCAATTTATCTTGCATGTATTTTGTTTGCCCATTCTTATTTAAATGTTGTTCTTTCCCCCGCTCCCCTGCCCAGATTATGAGGTTCTGGAGGACAGGGACTGCTTTTTTCCCTCTTTCTTTGTATCGTCAGCACTTAGCATGGTCGCTGGCACATAGTAGACCCTTAGTAAATTCTTAGTGACTTGACTTTTGTCTGAGATCAGGAAACAGGTAGAGAAGAAAAGCATGACTGGACATTAATAAAAAAATTCATGACATGTATAAAAAGAAACAATACGAACTTTTTCAACAGTCATCAGAATAAGAAGGAAGGTTGGTTCAGTCATATGAATGCCGGCTTTGAAATCAGAAGACGAGTTCAAGCCTTTTGGGAAGTCATTTCATATCTCTTTGAACCTCAAGTTTTTTATCTATATAATGAGAGGATTGGACTAGATAGTGTAGTCCTAGTCCATTTAGTTCAATGATCTTTAGTCAACTCTAAATCTATTGTCCCATGAGTTTCTGAAGTGCCATGGAAAGTTCTTCCTACCACTAAAAGCTTAGAGAGCCCATTACATTACCTTGAGAAGCAAGATAGACTGTTGTACTGTGTGGAAGGATGAAAGAAGGATTTAGGTAAGGTAATGGATGACAGAGTCATAGAGAAAGTTAGAGTTGTTAGCAGGGGATAGATATCACTAACCTTTTGTGTCAGATATCATGGATGGCAACTATACTTTCTTCCATAAAATATTCCCTTGGGATGTCTGAACAATGTTATATATGACTTAAAAATTTATTTTGCTATAAGAAATGAAAAGCAGGATGGTTTCAGAAAAACCAAGACTCATATGAATTGATGCAAAATAAAGTGAGATACAAAGTACCAGGAGAACACTGTATATAGTAATAGCAATATTATATGATGAGCAATGGTGAATGACTTAGCTATTCTTACCTATAATAATCCAAGACAATATGAAGGCCTTAGAATGAAAAATGCTATCTACCTTCAGAAAAAATTGATGGGGTCAGAGTGCAGATTGAAACATACTTTTGCTTTCTATATTTTTCTTGTTTTTTTAAAATTTTTTTGGTCTTTGCTCTATTTTGCAACATGGCTAATATAGAAATAAGTTTTGCATGACTGCACATGTATAATTGATGTCAAAGTGCTTACCTTCTCAAGGAGGAGGGAGGAAATGGAAGGAAGGAATTTGGAATTCAAAAATTATAAAAAAATTAATGTCAAAATTATTTTACATGTAATTGAGAAAAAAGTAAAAACATTCTTAAAAAAACTCCAAAAGATATCAGTTTTTTAAAAACAGTTCCCTTGGTGTGATTGTCAGATATGGAACACTGGACTGGTTGTGAACTATTAATCTGATCCAGCAGATAACTGTTATGCAAGAGAGGTGAAAATCATATAATCTTAAGACAGTAACCTTGAAGGCTTAGCTAGATTGAAACCTGGTTGGACCAAATCCACAGATTTCCTTTGTTTTCTAAGATCTTTAGAGAAGAAGAATGTACTGTCTCCTTTAATAAATTTTACCACTTTATAATAACTTCCAATCAGGAACTTCTTCTTTGTATCTAACCTAAAACCTCATGGTTGCAATTTAAATCTTTACAGCTTACAGAGCAAGGATAAATAAAAGAGCACATTTGCCTTATTACATTTTTTTTTATATATATCCCTGAAGGCTCTAAGTTGTAATATCTCTGTCCCTAGAGATCTTCATAAAAACCAGTAGACAACTGTAGTTGTCCTGGATGATTTGTGCAGTTGTTTGAAGGTTGGGACTTATATGATTTCTCAAAGGTCCTTCCAGTTTCAAGATTCTGTGGAGCAATTATTAAATTAACTTACTTGAAATCATAGATAATCAAAGATCAGAAATGGAACATGCTTACTGGAGGCCACGTAGTCCAACTCCTTCATTTTACAAATGAGGAAACTGCATCTCACAAAAGTTAATAATATTAGCTAGTATTTATGTGGTATCTTAAGGTTTTCAAAGCACAAATATTTTCTTATATTTGATCTTTACAACAAACCTGGGAGGCAGGTAATATTATCATCCCCATTTTGTAGAGAAGCAAACTGAGGCTGGTAGAGGTTACATGATTTGCCCAGGAGTCACATAGCCACTAAGTCCCTGAGGCTGAATTTGAACTCAGGACTTCCTGAGTCCACTGGTGCCACTTTGTAGGTGAAACAATTTGCCCAGTGTCACACAGGTACTAAGTGAAAAGCAATGTTCTTTCTTTTGTACCATATTTCCTCTTACATCTAATTCCTTTAATTTATTGCCATAGTACCACTTTTGTATACTAGTCATTTTAATTGTTTTACATTTTGAAGTTTTTCACATTTTCCTTGGTTTGAGGATCTTATATATAATTGCTGTTATTCCTGTTTTATATAAAGAAAGAAATGGATTTTAGGAAAAGTTAGATGACTTTTCAGAATGTTGTGCCAAATTGGGATGTAGATAGGGTAACCTCTGAGTTCCAGGTTGAGGCCCAAGTGCCTGACTCTATGTCTAACTTAACTGTCTCCAGTTTTTTTCATCTATTGAGAATTTTGCTTAAATAAAATTTTTGTTTTGTAAGACTGCTTTCTGGTGCAGTTAGGAATCATTTTCTTCCCAGCTGAAGATCATTTACCATTTCTCTGAATAGTGAATTACATTAATGATGCGAGTCAGGGAAGTATGTCAATATCAGATGTAATAATAACCCATCACTCAGATTTGAAACATTGTCAATCTGTACAGTTCTACACTTGGAATTGTTAGAGCACAGAAGTTCATTACATTTAATGATCAAATACCCCCATATTTCATTAAAAGGAGAGTTTATATTTACTGTGCTGAGCATTAATGTAAACTGAAAACTTAAGGGGTTAATTCCCTTAAAGATAAACTGGATGGGATTTTCACACATACCTTATATTTGTAAATATCCATATACAGATTTTTTTTTAATTCAAGGAAGCATGTTCCATTTAAACAGTTCTTCAAATAAATGATGTCCTAACTGAGCAAATAAATAATAAGTAGCTGGAAGTACTTTGGCTATGTGTGGAAAAAGCAAGTGCAATGGTTCAAGACTGGACTGCATATAGATAATCATTTCTTCAAGCCTGAGTTCTACTGTAGTGGTATTTTATAAAGCAGTAACTGAACTTATTCCCTTTCAAATATTGGTCTGTGATTTCTTCTTTTTTGGGGGGGGGCTGGTGTTTAGTGTGAGGGAGAGTAAGAGGAGAACAGTAAAATAATTTTCTAATACATAAAATCTGATTCAGATATATCCTAACTCTGGAAAATATTCTTGCTGTATGCAGGAACTCTAACAAAGTAACTTGTGATAAGTTAGGACATGCTTGGCTTCTTTTTATTATTTTTTTCATCAATGCTAAAAAATGTCTATTACAGAACTTTGGTCTTAGTCTTGAAACACGCTCGTGTAAAAAGCAAAGCTATTTGAAAAACTTCATTTTGGAATCATATAGTGTGCTTACTTTGTCTTTTGGGTAGTATACTACCACTTTCCTCAGTCTACTTAGCTTTAAGATGTTTCCTTTAAAGAATTTGTTGTAGTACATCAAAAGACATTGCCAGCTTTCATGGGCTAACCCTTACTGGTTGGCGGTCTATTGTTACTGTTATTTTTGCAGTGACCCTAGGTAACAGTAGGCTGCATTCCAAACACATGACATCTTTGGGGCAAATGCTAATGGGATTAAAAACACTTCTCCCATCTTCCTCCTTTGGGTCATTTCTCCAAGTCAGACACCCAAGTGCTTTATGGTGAAGTCAAATCATGAAGGGGCTCCATAGCACTCTTAATGGTAGCAGGCTTCAAAATTCAATTACATCTTTTTCTTAAAGGCAGTTTTCAAGTTCAGCAATAGCATAAGAAAAGTTTACCCTGCATCCTCTGCCTTCTTGTGTTTCCCCTCATTCCCTTACCCCCAAGAAACCCTGAGCCCTGTTATTGGACTGTGAAATAAATGGAACTCTATGATTTTATGTAATTTAGAACAATGGAGAATCAATAAATATATTGGTCAAATATGAAGCGCTAGATAGTACATTTTACATACTTAAGCAGGTTAATTCAGAAATGCCTAGAAAGGATTTTGTCAATAGAGTTTATGCCAGTGAAAGACCAAGAATAGTCTTGAAATGGATTACAGCCTACTTTTCTCATTGTGAATAGAAAAGTCTCAGTGTTGGGTTGGGTTGGGATATGGAGAAGTCATTCCTTATTGTCCTCATTTTTCCTACTTGATTTTTCCTAAATTTTGTGATAACGTCTGTGTTCACCAAGATTATAGTTTTTGGTATCATAAATCTTTTTTTTTTCTGTTTCTTTTCTCTTTCCCCTCCTAGACCCTAGGCAGGCACAGTCATCCCCTCCATGGTCATATGACCAGTCATACCCATCCTACCTGAGCCAGATGACATCACCATCCATTCATTCCACCACCCCTCTGTCCTCCACCCGGGGTACGGGGCTTCCTGCCATCACCGATGTGCCCAGACGAATTTCAGGTAAAGATCATATTTCAACTAAAACTCAGGAACATAGAGTGGCATAGTGAAGATGGGAACATGGTGGGCTGAGATGACCTTGTATCAACATAGAGTAATTTATCTGTTCTGAAGGGGCGTGGGGAAAGGTGTGGCAATATAGAAGTTAACCTCCAAAATGTGAGTGTCAGGTACCCTTAAATTTTAAGTTGGCAAGAAATGAACACTTATCAGACATTAGTGTCATTTTCTTAAGATGGTACTTCCTTAGTACTTATTTTATTATTTTGCTGAAGAGAAACCTCATCTAATAAGTAGGGTTTCCCTGCCTCTGAAAGCCTCTCCTACCCCAAGCCTCCTTCTGCTTGTGTTACTTTCTTTGCTTTCCCCACCTAAATTCAGCTAAATACAGGATTACAGATTGATGACATAACCCTCTATTTACTTCTTCTTTAGGTCCTAAACTCTTCCTCTTTTAAAATCCCAGGAGTTCAAGGAAGCCAGTTCCCTGAGAACTCATGTGTGCTTAAGATTCTTATCAGAAACTGGTCTAGTCACTTCAGGGAGCAGTTACCCTGCAGACACTGAAAAAAGTTATGTGGCCTCAGACTGATCAAAGCAGGGAGGCAGCTTTTTCTTAGGCGTCCATACAGAACGTCTCATTCTGGCACTTCAGCCCGATGCATCCTATGTACAAGTGCTCATGATTCCACTGTCTGAAAGGCACTGCAAAGGCTCTTGGGACACAGTAAAGTTGCCTATTTTAAACAGTCTGGTGGTCCTCTTTCTCTCAGATAATCCATTTTTTAGATCACCAGGAAGGGTCCCCTGAAGACTGCTGACAGGCAGTAAGAGAAAGGTTGGAGAGCCTCTGGCTAAACGACAGCATGTATCATATGAATCAAGCGAGTCTCAATTTTCTAAAGCAACAACAAACAAGAAAACAAAGGCCAGAAAGAATTGGATTCTGTGTCTGACTTCCTGTGTTTGCCAGACACCGTTCCCCATCCAAGTATGCGGGGCCCCATACACCTGTTTGACTCCTGGCCAGGTTAATTTCTTTCTTTCTTTCTTTCTCTTTGTGTCCCTGTCTCTGTTTCTCTCTCTGTCTGTCTGTCTGTCTGTCTCTCTCATTTTCTGCAAAGCTCGCAGCCGTTATTCACTCCGCTGAGTTGCATCACTGACAAGTTGAACCTCCGCCAGCAGGCTTGCAGGTTTTGATTAGTTCAGACTCCTTTATTTCTTTCAACTTGGGAGGAGGGAAAGCTTTGTTTCTCAAGCAAATAGCAGGAAAAGTTCTCTCTGGTCCTAGTGCACACCATATTTTCTGCGGCAGATGGATTCTCACAGGGGTGAGTAGGGAGGGAAGTGGGGTTTGTGGTGGAGGGGGACAGGGTTCTTTGGAAAACAGTGTTTTTTCATGGTTAAAGCTGGTATTATGACATTTCTGAGGAGTTATACAAAATAAAGACATAGACATTTTCTCTTTTTGGGGGGATCTCCATTTCATTTAGGCAGATAGAAAGTATAGAGGGAAGATGCGTACTTAGGTGGGTCTGAAGGTATGACATCACTGAGTCTGTACTGACTTTTTTCTTTCTCTTCTTTCTGAAAACCTAGTTTGTTTTGAACGGCGCCATATTGGCTTGACTTGTGAAGACTTGCTTCTGTTTGGGTCCCCTGTTTCTGTCAGTCTGCCCAGCCCTTTGCAGCTAAAATTAGGTTTGGCCATGTGGCTCCCAGAAGGACCTAGAAGGAGAACCTCTAGCTGGGAACACAATAACTGCAAAGTTAACTACCTGAGGGATTTACTTATGAAGAGTATTGCTTATATGAATAAGTGCAAGAAAGTAGTAAAAAAGAAAAATCCAGCTACCCACTACTCAGAAAGAATCCATATATGTGATAGTTAAGACTGCTTGGCATTTATATGAGTTAGATTGTTTTCAATTCATTCAAATAATGAATTATTACCGAAAGCATCAAGAAATAGTTACACATACACATTCCCATTGTACAGGGAAGGAAAGTGGTGCCAGAAATTGATTCATTAGCCAGCCTCATATTGACCCAGGGCAAGAGTGGAGAACAGGTCTCTGCTTTAAACTAGTTTTGAACTGAATTTAGTCCAGTTTCTTCCCACCTTCTCTAACATTTCCTTGAGTCATTGCAAGGGAAATACCTTAATGCCCAGGTGAGAGGTGCTGTATAAACATTTAATAAAATAGAACAGAAAATCCCTCTTGACAGCATATGGTGTAAAAGGAAGAAACAACTGGACTTAAGCTGTCAGGAAGCTGGAGGAACCCTGCTACATCCAGCCTTGTTTCCCAGTGGGGACCCATGCCAGGACAACAGAGTGCTTACAGAGAGTTACACTGGGCAGAGTTACTCGGTGTGGTTGCCATTTTGAATTCTCTCATAATTGTTCATTTGCAGTCTTGGTACTCTTTGTAACCATCTGGAGAACACCATGCCATTAAAACCATTTCTTTCAGAGACTTGTGTGAATGTATGAGGTCATGAAATAAGACTCTTAAAAGTGTAATTACCTTAAAGTGAGAAAGTTAAATAACTAAATTTCTTTAAATGGAGTAGATAGATAATAGATAGATACATATGTGCCATATTATTGGTTTAGTAATCAATTATTCAACCTTTACTATATTTAAAACATAATGCATAAGGGAACCTTGGCTTAAGTAATTCTGATAGATACAAATCTAAATTTTAAATAGATAAACTAGAGGATGACAGTGTATATTGAAAAAATTCACCTTAGTATTCCTTTTAATACAGCCCCTAAGTGAATTCACATATTTACTTATTGACCATCCTTTCACAAAAATAATTTGATTTCATCATATTGTGCCCTATTAAAGCCCAGTACTGAGGTCCTAATACTAGGCCACCCCTTATTGATTTTGGTTAAGACAAGGGAGTGTCAAAATAAGGAAGAGTGAACCACACACAACCCCAATCCATCCACTGTCATCATAATCATAATATTATTCACGTATTTTTGATGTTCAAAGCATTTGCGACATGATACCAAGATTTATGATTATTTCTCCAGAGATCGTTACTACTTATTACATAAATAATTGCTGACTTTTCCCAATGTTTTTTCATGTCATTCCCCTATTTTGAAAAGAAGCATTGTGTTTTATTTAGTCTGATTCTTCAGCTTGGGTATCAGAATCCATGCGCTTGCAAACTACCTGCCAGGAAACCCTGAGTATATTTATTTGGGAATGAGGGCCATATATGAACTTTACCTTTCTTCCACTCATGGAAGTAAACACCTCTTTCTAAGTTTGCTCCACACTACAGATGATGCCGTAAGGTCTCCAGAACATAGTCCTGTGAACTGAATGATGGCCTTCAAGAACTTCATAGTATAGTGGAAAGAGCACTTGATTTTTTCATCAAAAGACCTGGGCTCAAATCTCAGCATTGCCACTTCCTACCCGTTTGACTTGGGAAAAGTCACTTCCTTTCTATGAGACCCAGTTTGTTCTTCTGTAAAATAAGGGGTTTGGACCCTATGGTCTATAAGTTCTCTTCAGTCTTTACTACTCTTTCCAGTTCTTAGTCTTATGATCTTATGCCCAACTCTGTCACTTTGTTGCAGGTCTCTCTAAGATAAGAGGCAGGGTTGAAAGTCTATGGGTTAGAAAATCCAGGAAGGAATACTTTAGATTGAATAGAGAAGATCTTTCTCGGTTCTGCAGGTGGAGGACATTCATTACACAACCTGTAGAGGGAAGTGAAAATTCCTGGGAGGAGGATTGTATATTTCTGTTTGAACCAAATGCTATTGCATCTTGTCTCCTTTTCAAGATGTTTAAATACCGAAGAAGAAAAGGTTAAAAATCTAAACATCCATTAAAGCCATACTATAGCACTTTGCAAGTGGTTGAGGTTATAAAATCCAAAACAAAACAGTTATTGGAAGGAAGCAACCTGTTCACAGATAAATATAGGACAAGGAAAATCCAATTAGTCAATCAACCAGCATTTATGAAGTAATTAATTTGTGCCATATGGTATGTTAGCCACTGGGGACACCAAGATAGAAATGAGACATCCCCCTGCCCTTAAGATCCTTATATGAATACATATAAGGAAATGCAAAATACATACAAAGGCAAGGGCACTAACAGATGAAGGGAGTAGGGAATCAGGGGAGTGTTTGTCAAGTAGGTGACCCTTGATCTGAGCCTTGGAAGAGAACAAAGATTTTGAGAGGCACAGATGAGCAGGGAGATCGAATATTGACCTTGAGGAATGGTTGGTAGTCCAGTTTTGTTGAAGTGTAGAATTCATCAATCATTCCCTCAGAAGAGATGAATTAGGGCCTACTTTGTGATAGTTATTGTACTAGAAGCTGGGGGATACAGAATCAAAAAATGAAACAATCTGTATTCTCAAGGAGCTTCCTTCCATTGAGGGAGACACCTACATATAAGTAGATAGAGAATATACACACATACATGAAAGTGCTTGCAGATACACAAATATACATATTATATATATATATATATATGCAGAATATTTGTAAATATGTAAATTATATACATGCAGATATACATATATATTCTGTATATATATATATGTATATCTGCATGTATATAATTTACATATTCACTAGAAGACTAATTGGAAAGGTATTACAATATTCCAGGTAGGATTTGTTAAAGGTTTGAATCAGAATGGTGGCTATGTGAATAGAGAAAAAGGAAACAAATATAAGAGAGATTATGGAGGTAGAATTTACAAGACTTGTCACTTGATTGGACATGGAAGAGGAGGAGTTTGGGAAGGAGAGTATTAAGAAATAAGTTTGTAAAGGCAGATGGTAGACACTTATGGATAATCTTAAATGCTAGACTGAACAGTTTGCATTTTATCCTGTAGGTAATGGGGATCCACTGAAGTTTTATGAACAAGAGTGTCATGGTCAGACCAGTGCTTTAGAAAGATTGTTTTGGCATCTTTGTAGAGGATGGATTGCAGAAGAGGTTGGAAAGTGGAAAATTGATTAGGAGGGTAGAGGTGATGAGGGTTTGAATGAGGTTTATGACTGTGTGAGTGAAAAGGAAGAGAGAGATATTGTGGAAGTAGAACTGAGAAGACTTGGGAATTGACTGAATATGGAAGCATGAAGCAATGGGAAAAGTCAAGGATAACTAAAGATAGGACTTAGCTGACTGGAAGGTATTGACCATTCAGTTAATACTCTCAACAGAGACAAGAGGAGTTTGGAGGAAGGGCTGGTGTAAAGGCATAGGTTAAATTTGAAGTGCCTACAGGAAATCCTGTAGGCATTTGACAGTGTATTACTGGATTTTAGGGGAGTTATTAGAGTTAAGTATAGAAATTGAGAAATCATCTGCACAGAGGTTATATGTATATATATATACACACACATGTGTGTACAGTGCACATACATGTATATGTATACATATACACATACACATATTCATATATTTAGGAAGAGAAAGAGAAGCAAAGAGAGCCCAGTATGGAGTTTTGATGGAATAACCACATGAGTGACAGGAGATAAAAGCAAAAGAGACTGAGCTGGGGTCAGACAGATAGGAGGACAACCAGGAAAGAGAAATGCTGTGTAAGCCAAAGGAAGAGAAATGTCCAGGAGCGGAGTGTCATCAATAGTATTGAAAAACTACAAAGAAATTAAGAAGAATAAGAATAGAGAAAAAACTATTGGATTAGACAGTGAAAAGACCACTGATGACCTTAGTAGTAGTTTCAATGACTTCATTTCAATTTCAATTATTTCAATAAATTTCAAAAATTTCAATAAAATTATTTCAGTAAAGTCCTGATGAGGAATGAAGGAAAAATTATTCGCAAGCATTCATGATCCCTGTTTTGCCACAGAATAAACTGAGATGCAGGACAGGGTGCAGTTTAGGCAAGCTGTATGGAAGGTTTGGGATGAACCATCATAGAAGGAATAATGACACTGTGGAGACAGAAGGATCTACCAGTGTGCTGAAGTAAAAGAATGAACAATCTCCCTTAAATAATCAACCACACAGGACCTTTGGAGACATTTGTTGTTCTAAGTTGTAATATCTTGAAAGGTCAACTCAATTATCTAAATGAATCAAACTATGACAAACAAAATGTTTTTTAGCACAATCATAAAATCTAGAAACTGCTGGTAGAAAATCCCCATCTGGTCATTTGAGGCCTGGGAAGGCTTTTTCATCTTCTTCAGGAGTTAGGGGAGTACTACCAACCCACCATTATTGGGTGTAGGCAATTTAAAATAAGCCCCATAACTAACTTCTACTAGGTATCTTATGTCGGTTCCTAGGATCATAGATTTAAAGCTGGTTAAGATCTTAGAAGGAGGGAATCATAGAATAGTGTAGAGAGCAGGGTTCAGACCCTTCTTGATACCTACTAGACTTGTGACCTGGGGAAAGTCACTTCACCCCTCAATGGGCCTCAGTTTCCTCATCTGTAAAATGAAGAGGTTGGACTAATTAGCCTCTGAGGTCTCTTCCAACTCGGAATCTATGATCTGTGATTGTAATATTCTCTAGTTCAGGGAACTCTTAACATTTTTTTGGGGGGGGGTCTTCAATCCTCTGGCAGTCTGGTGAAGCCTAGATGCCACTTTCCTGAATCATTTTATTAAATTCACAAAGATTCACAGAATTGTAAAGTAAACCAATCATATTGAAAGTTATAAAATATTTTTGAAAACAATATCATGGATATCAGATTAAGAACACCTGATCAAGTCCATCTCCCTCATTCTACAGAGAAGACTGAAGTCTGGGCAATGACTTGGCCAAGGTCACATAGTCTATAAAAGGCAGAACTAAGATTTGAACCCAGGCTTTCTCATTCCAATCCCTATTTGCATTCCACTCATTCTGTTCACACAGTAATATACCACACATAAGCCAATACTAGTTTTGGGCAGAGTAGCTTTCACGTCCCAACAAGGAGCACTCCCAGAAGGATCAGGAAGGAGAGTTATGAAAAGCAAAAACTCCAGGAATAAACCACGAAAGTGTGTGTGTGAGTGTGTGTGCGTGTGCGTGTGCGTGTGCGTGTGTGTGTGTGTGTGTGTGTGTGTGTGTGTTGGGGGGTGTGTGTTGGTTTTTAGCCTTGGTTTTTAGCAGCCACCTGCTTGGTAGACACACCTTTGCTATGGAAGCCACAGGGCAAGTAATTAAGTTTAATAAGAGCCACTCTTATTTTGAAGCAGCCCTCATTTAAAGCCACGGGGGAAGTCGTTAAACTTAATGGACCCTAAACAAAAGCATTCAAGATGTTAACAACTTGAGTGTTCAACATTTTTTCCCCTCTTTTATATTGACTGTGATTGCTTCAGTATCTCTGTATTCTTCACTGGGAAAAAAAATGGCTGGGGAATGGGGGGCAGGCTGACCTACTGGGCCAGACTGCAGACATGTTTGCAGCTTGTTCTTGGGGGCCCTACTTTGCAGTTCTGTGCTTTACATTGGGTTGTACAGAGGAAGGAGAAACAGAGGGGACCCTCTCTCTACCTTTGCAGCACGATTTGGGGACAGTTCAGGGATGTCCCACTAACTAGGGCAGGCTGAATTGTCATGGTTGGCTGATGAGTGAGTGTTTGCGTGGAGTTTCTAGGGCTCAGAATGAAACCAGCATGCACTATATGATTTTGGTTTCATACGTGTTTCTCTTCAGTGGTTTGTATAAGGTTTCATTTCTGTCATATATAAAAGCACCCATGCATAGGAGGAAGATTTAGTCATGAAAAGAGTCAGACCTATGAGGAGTAGGAGTATATTTCTATCTAATTCGTGGAAAGTCATCTCAGAGAAAGTCTGAGGATTTTAAGTTTCAATTAAGGCAAATTTTTCAAGATTATTGTAAACTGAAAGATTCTATGCATTCTCACAGTGATTTTCAATGAGAAAAAAGGGGAGTTAGAGAGTAGGGTAAGCATCATTTAATTTGACTTAAATTCTAAACCTTCCCTTCAAAGAGTCTACAAATCTGGCTTAACCCTTAGATGAGTTAAATAATCTTGCTGTGTGATTTTTATTTTGGGTGTAAAACAGGTTAATAGGAGTTGTCCTTTCACATGTGTCTCAGAAATTGAATAAGAAGTGGGATGATGCTTAGCCAGGATTCTGAAAATTCCCAGAAATCCTGCTCTTGATCATAAGATCAAATGAGATAGTTTATGTCGAAGTACTTTGTAAACTGTTAGGTGCAATGTAAATGTCAGAAACAATTACAGGAAATAGGAACATATGAAAAAGTCAAATTATGCTGCTACACAGAGAAAACTACTTTGTGATAAACTGTGATATTTTAAGAGATAATCATGTCCTCATTCCACCTTGGAATCCCCAATTCCCAGATCCCCATTTTCTTCTGTCATAGATTTTGTCAGTGACATTCCATGTTAGAAAAGCTTCTCAAGAATTTCTTGCTAGGAATATTTCTTCCATCATAGAAATTTTCTACAGATGGCCCAGATGGTTGTCTCTTCCCTTCTCAGCCAGCATAAAGCATTTTTGCATTTAATTAGTGGTTCTTTGGGCTTGCAAAAAGACATTCATTTCCACCTCATCAGCTGCAAGAGTCAGATGAATTAAACACTCCCCTTCATGCAGGTGAACAACAACCAAAACAAAAATACTCCTTCCAATTTCCATTCAGTCTAACAAGTATTTAAGTGACTGATGAAAATCATAGCTTTACAGTCAGAAGGGACCTTAAGAGCCATCTAATCCAACCTCTTCATTTTCTATTTGAGGAAACTGAGGCCCAGAGAGGTTGTCACTTGCTCAGGGTCTCACAGCAAGTAAGAGAGCAGAAGTTTAAACTCTTTCTGATTGAATCCAAACTGGGTGCCCTGTACCATGTGCCCTTAAAGCACTGTGCTAGATTTTAAGGATGCAATGACAAAACAAAACAAAATAAAACCAAAAACCTAGTTACTACCCTTCAAGCTCCTTGTGTTCTTCTGGTACCAAGGTGCCTTTCTTTTTTTTTTTTTTTAAACTCTGGAGAACTAACAGTGATAATATAGATTGGAAACCACCATTTTGGGAGAGAAAGAAGAGAGGATGGGGAGAAACAAGACAAAATGTTATAGAACAATCATGAGAGCATTGCACCACTGTCACCCATCTACAGAGAGAACAGGGAGATGAGTCAGCCACTTGTTTGGCAATGGATACTGGGGAAGAGGTACTTGAGCAGTACAGAGAAAGGAGGGAAGTTCACTGGCTGAATGTTTTGATCATTCCAAATTATATGTTAGGCACAATTTAAATGATATATTTCAAAATGGCAAGGTTTTCACTTTTGATCCTTTTCTGGTGACCTAAGCACCTTTTAACCCTGAAATGAATACCTAAATCTGATCCAAGGAGTTCTCTTGAGAGGAAGCACTGATTCTAGAGAATGAAACTCTTGGTTTCTAGACAGATTAGAAAGTTGAATGCTTTGGTTCTTGGGCTTCCTGGTATTGTTCTAAATGACATTGTTAATTTCAACTCTTCAGTTTATTTGAAAGTTCCAGCAAAAGAAAGTGATAGACTAGAGAGGAAACAAGGAAAAAATGGATTATCTTGAGATGATATACTTAACATGGGAAAGAGATGTCAGAGTATGAAGAACAGAAGGGAAAAGGGGAGAAGTGAAGGGGGAAGAGAGGGAACAAAAAGTTTTCACCTGGGATGAGAAAAAGACAACAAAGAAAGGGCAAAACAAGTGGAACGTTTGTTGCTGATAAGGACAGGAAATAGCCCAGTAAGATCTGTGCATAAGCAGTATGTATTTTTATCTCCAAGTCTTTCTTGCAATGTGTTTCATATTTAGGACACATATCAAGATTGCATCTGTTTCCAGAACTTGCTGCTAACAGTTAGTAACAATGCCAAAACATACTTTGGTTACAGCTTGAAACCAAATGATAATATAAAAATTTTTTACTATTAATTTCTGGTCTGAAATTAATTATGGGTATCTTCTTGAAGTGTCAGAGTCCCTTTTGAGGGGCTAATTGAAATTATACCAGCTTATTCTGGTAGCATAGCTTAGTGAAGAGAAAGATGGCATTGGAGTGAGAAAGACCTGAGTTCAAGTTCCCTGACTGACAGGTACTGGCTATAAATCCTCAGCAAGTCACTCAGTGTCTCAGTTGTTCATGAAATTTCCTAAGACTATACATTGAAGAACAGTTATGGCTCTGCATTGGTGGAGGCAATTTCCTTACTGTGAGTTCCCCAAACTGAAGAAATCATTGGTGTACCCTCCCTCTCTATTCTTCCCTCTCCAATACCCCAACAACAGTTTCGAAACAAAACTTTCCTTTAAGGACAAAATAATGAAACCCTTCTCTCTTGTGACCATCCTCAGTGTCTTAGTTTTGGGGAGAATTAATAGCAGCTAGTAAGTGATACAATAAAGGAATATGAGCTTTCTCAGGGCAGCACTGTTTTGAGAGGATATACTTAAATTCCATTTGGAATTCATATATACCTGAATAATTTTCTTTCTTATTTATCACTGTGTATGAAGACTGGGCAGTTATGATATCATAGAGTCATAGACCTGGAACCATAATGGACTTCAGAGATCATTTATATAGTGTTTTCACCTTAAAGTTGGAGAAACTGAGGCCTGGGAAGGCTGTGATTTCACACAGGTAGTAAATATCAAAGGCAGAAAGACAACCCAATTCTTCTAACTCCAGGGATAGTACTATATTGAACATGATTGATTTAGTCAATTTTAGTAGTCATATAGTCTCTATTTATAGAGCACTTAAGACTGACATACTAAAACCTATAGCAAGCTAGTGGTACTGATGAGTGTGAAGAGTAGATATACAGAGATGATTATCTGTACAGAGATTCCTCAATTCTCAGAATGAAACCAATGTGAGTTCATGATGCCATGGGCCACAGCCTTTGTTGATTCATTATTTACACTTCATAAATGGTTTGGGAAGTCAATTCAGGAGACATGAATGTTATTTAACTGATACATTATGGATGGTATCTCTTGATTTTTCTTTTTGCTCTGGTATATAAATAATTAAATTCTATTCCATTCAAGAAACGTTGAAATAAAAAGATTAGAAAGACATGCCCCTGCCCTCATATAGCTTGTACTCTAGGTGGGGATATGGCACATATCCAAATAAATGTACTATAAAATAACAAGTATAAATAATATGATACCTGAGATCCACAACCGGAAAAATCGTTACCAAGGAGGGAGGAACAGCAAAGTCTAATGGAGAAAATGGCTTTTGAATGAGACTTTAAAAGATAGCTAGGATTTCAATAGTCATAGCAAACAGTCTGAGGCAGGAAAATATGAGATATGTATCTCTGAAGCATAGAACACACTGAAGGGGATATACTATGAGATAATACTGAAAAGATACAGTAGCACTGCATTGTAGGAATATACTTTGAGATAATGCTGAAAAGACACAGTAGCACTGCATTGTAAGGATATACTTTGAGATAATGCTGAAAAGATACAGTAGCACGGCAATATAGGGGATATACTATGAATAATGCTGAAAAGACACAGTAGCACTGCAATATAGGGGATATACTATGAGATAATGCTGAAAGGATACAGTAACACTACATTGTAGCCTCAAAAGCCTGAGAACAGTGTTCCAACAGCCATGAAGGTGGCCTTCAGAGGGCTTAGAGCTGGGTCAGACATAGAAGACACCAAGGTCATCTACTTCCTCCTGGCCCATAGCCAGTCCTCTTACCTTTTCTCTTGCCACTGGACTTCGATGACTGGAAGAGAAGGTAAGGCTGATGGCTTTGCCTCACTTAAATCCAATTCACTTGCAATTCCAAACATCAACTGTGTTGTCATTGGTCCTTTAAAAAAACAAAAGATCAACAATAACAATGAATACCAAGTTAAAAAGTTTGAATTTTACTTAATAGGCAATAGGCTTTTCTAAATCAATATATGGGATCCATTTGTATTTGAGTTTGATACCACTGGTGTCAAGGATAGATTGGAGAGAATGACAGTGATGGATTTAGAAAATTTCCAGAAACAGATGACATAACTCAGAGTATTTAATTGTTCAGGTTCATATAACTGAATTCAGACTCCTAAACCTAAAGTCTTGCAGGGGTTAAGACAGGTATTCAAGTAATTCAAATAAAAGGATATTTTGTTTGTTCTCTGTCTCTGTCTCTCTCTCTTTTCCTCTTTCCACTTCTCTCTCTTCCCTTTTTGTTTTACCCCCTCTACCTTCTTCCTCCATCTTCTCCCTCCCTTTGTTTTTTTCTCTCGTTACCCACTGCCCCATGTCTGAATTACTCAGAAAATGTCGCCAAATGGCAGTCTTGAATGGAACTCAGAACTCATGCATCCATTCCCTGACTGAATGAGATTAAACCAAATAATACCAGCAGAGGATTCCTGAGTTCTCTTGATGGACTCTGACCTACATAGTGCCCCTAGAACCATCTTCCTCAAATGCTATTTTCATCATATCTTCCACTCTGACTATTACCTATCACATCAGATATAAACACTTGAATCTGGAGTTCAGGGCATCATTTTTAAGTCATTTCTACTTTAACTCTCCAATCATCTCTGTGTACTGTAGTCCATATTAGACTAGTCAATTTGAATGTCTCCTTATGTAACTTGTCCTTTTCTTCCTTACCTTTACCTACATATCCCACCCCTCCCCAAACCCCTTTCCCCTCCTTTTGTCTTTTGTTGTTCAGTTGATTCAGTCATGTCTGACTCTTCTTGACCCCATTTGGGGTTTTCTTGGCAAAGATACTGGAACAGTTTGCCATTTCCTTCATCACCTCATTTGACAGATGAGGAAACTGAGGCAATAAGGGCTTAGTGATTTGTCAAGGGTCACATAGCTGGTAAGTATCTGAAACTAGATTGGAACCCAGGAAGATGAGTTTTCCTGATTGTAAGCCTAGTCATCCGTCTACTGTACCACCTAGCTGCCCTTTAATTTATGCCTTTCCCCTGCCTTTAATTAAGTTCAGTTCAATCCATTACATTTATTAAGCATGCAGTCTAATAGCTGCTATGGGGGATATGAAGAAATGGGTTTACTGTGTCACTAGAGGTAGTGTAACAAAAATGATACAAAAAATCAGTTGTTGCCCGAAGCTTATAAAGGATTCTACTATGAAAAATTCAGTGGCTTCTGCTTTGTGCCAATCCATATTCACCAACTTTTTTTTCTTTCAATTAACATTTCAAAACTTATGTTTTCCAAGAACCTTTCTTGAATTAATCCCATTCTGCTCTGACAACTGTTTTCCTCCAAATCACTTCACTTCAACACTTTAATTTTTGTTCTATATTATTTTATGCTTTTTGACATATTGTTTTGTCATTATTCATATGTGGTTTAATATTTATGCTGTGTCCTTCTCAATTAGATCATAGCCTTCTCAGGAACAGGGACTGTACCTTCTGTTTCTTTGATATTATCTCCCTTCATCTTCTTCCTGCCTCTGTAACTGCTAGCTTGATGCTTTAAACAAAGTAGGTATCCAAAAAACAGGGCACCTAGGTAGTGCAGTGGATGTTACTTGACTTATAGTCAGGAAGATTTATCTGCCTGAGTTCTTTAATCTGCCCTCAGATACTAGCTATGTGACCCTGGAAAAGTCATTTAACCCTGTTGGCCTCAGTTTTCCCATATGTAAAATGAGCCAGAGAAGGAAATGGCAAACCGCTCTAGTTTCTTTGCCAAGAAAATCCCAAATGGGGTCATGAAGAATCAGACATGACTGGAAAATCACAAAAATCCAAAAAATTGCTTGTTCCCTGGTATATAGAACTCAATATTAGATACTGATGTTTCCAAGTTTATAGTTTACCTCAAGCTATAGGTCTTTCAGGTTTCTTTCTCCATCTAGTTTTAATGAGAGTGAATCATTAGGATTTCAGGAGATAAAATAGCTGTCTAGTACCTTAATTTCTTAACCAAATAGCCTACTGATAGTCATGGTATCTGATGCATTAAAAAAGCCATTAATTATTACTTTAAGGAAATGAACTGGAGATGTAAGCCTTTTCCTAAAATACTGACTTAGACTTTGTACTCATGTCTCTGCAATAATCATAAATGCATCCTATGCAGTACTTTACATTTGCAAACCATTTACATATGTTATCTGAGCCCTTGCAATAGGAACAACAGGCATTTGGGGCAGCTAGGCAGTGCTGTGGATACAGCACCCAGCCTGCAGTAAGGAAGACCTGAGTTCAAATGAAACCTCAGACACTTATTGGCTGTGGGACCCTGAGCAAGTCATTTAACCCTGTTTAAACTCCAAAAGTAGTCTTGAGAGTCCGACGTGACTGAAAGCAACTTAAAAAACAATAACCATTACTATACTAGTTTTACAAAGTTACACATTTTGTGTCAGGGGTAAAGTCCCTTGAAGGGAGAAATTGCTTTTTTCTTTTTCTCTTTTTATTTTTTTTTTTGTATAGCTAATGTTTTACTCATGTTCCCTGTATATGGTATTCACTTAACAAAAACTTTTTGGGTTACTTAGCATGGTACTTTGCATATAGTGGACAAAATACTTACTGGATTAGATTAGGTTGGATTGGCTGGCAGGGGAATGGATTCCAGGTTTTCATTACTCTAGTCCAAACTTGTATCTGCTAGGCTACTTACTTAGTCTTTGTAATGATACAATTACATACACACACACATACACACACACACACAGTCTAGAATATGATCTGTAATAGAAATGACTATTAGTCAGTGTTCAGCTACTGTAGGACAAAGTGAAAACCCCTGTTATTAAACAACTTCCTCATATTGTTGTGATAGGTGTCAGATTAGATCATTTATTTTGGTTTGGTAAATATTTATATCTGTTTATGTTTTTATTATTTATATTTATTTATGTTACAAGTCAGGCACTGTGCTAGGGATAAAAAGACCAAAATGAAATGTCTCTGACGGTAAGAACTGTACATTGTATTGTGATATAGTAGAACCAACTCTCACTGGTTCATAGAGGCAATTACTAAAGTTTTGGTGTGAGCATTTATACTTCATAAACTGGCAATTTAAACTTCACAAACTGATACTTGATCAAGTGCTTGATTCTTTATCACTAAGGTGATAGACATAGTAGTAATGCAGATTAAACTCAATTGTGTGTTGGGCCCCTGTATTCCCCTCCCTAACTAAGAGCACATTGTTAAACCTTTACCAGCAAATACCTGAATGTATGTGAAAGTTTTTTTCTTTGTAAATCCTGGTGTGGCACACACAAGTAAGAGATTACTGTTGTTAACTCTTTTTTTGGAGGGGTCAAAGATGGATTAAGCAGGAGTGGGGAATTTATACCTCAAAACCACATGCGACCTTCTAGGTCCTTGTGACTTTGAGTCCAAGTTTTACAAAACACATTCTTTTATTAAGGGGATTTATTCTGTGAAATTTAAATTTAGCCAAAGGGCCACACTTGAGGACCTAGAGGGTCACATGTGGCCTCAAGGTCGTAGGTTCCCCACCCCTGGACTAGAGTTTTATTTTCCTTAGTATGGAAGCTCCCTCTACTAATACAAGTCAGTACTTGCTCTGCAACTTTACCATCTGGGGGGCAGAGAGGTCCCAGGATTATGCAATTTTAGATTAGAGTTAGGCCTGAACCCATTCTCCCTGACCAAGACAGTTCTTTCCTTCAACTATAACAGTAGTGTCAAACTCAAATACAGAGGGGTCTGTGGGATATTGACTTAGAAAACCACAAATTCACATTATCTATGTTATATTGTATTTTTATTAATTTTATCAAATATTTCCCAGTTATATCTTAATCTGGCTCTGGTTGTGCTGGGGAGTGCTAAGGCCCCAGTTAGACACTTCTGTGCTATATGCCATACTGCTGTTTATTGTGAATGTTAAGATGAATTAACACAATTTCATAATCACTATTTATGAACTTTAAGTGCTGTTGCCAGAGGAAGAGAAGCTATAGAATAACCACAGGGAACTTACAGGGTTAGAGGTTTAAATAATTGTCCATTTTGTTGGTGTAAAGAGACTCCTAGGAAGATATACTTAAAGCAAGAATCCAAGAAAGCCAACAGCTACTTCTCCCTCCTTACCCCACCTCCACTCACTCTCTTTTTCTTTTTCTCTGCTTTCTTTAAAAGTTAAGTGGTTAAAAACAAAAAACACTGCAATTTATTTAGCTATTTTAGTTTGAACAGTTCAAAACACATGATGGGCATTTTTTATTTCTCTGTAAATATGAAGACAGCTATTTATTAAACTAGGTGGAAAGGTTAATTGACTCATTAGTCTGAGGCAGAACTGAGCCTACAGCCTTCTGATGCATCCAAAACTTGTTATATGAGACAATGCTATCTACAATCTTTTTAAGAAAGCAGCTTTCAAGGAGTGTTGGTGAAAATCACTTATACTTCAACACTTCAGGGATCCATTGTGTCATCAGGCTGAATACTCCTTCTACTGATGTGGAACATAGTCCTTCATTCTTTAATGTAGATGGTTTTATAAATTGCTATGGCCAAAAAAAGAAAAAAAAATCATTACCTAATGGTCAGTTGTTTGGTGGTAAGCTTTTCTGAACTTAGTTACATAGGTCATAGCTCAAGCACCATTTCTACCTGAGGTCTTTTTCCGGTATTCCTCAGCTGCAGTGTCTACTCCTCCTCATCAAATTACTTTGTATATGCTTGTATATTTATATTTTACCTATATGTGTAGACATTGCTTCTCCATATAGAAATTTTGCTTCTTAAGGGCAAGGAGTATTTCTTTTTTTATATCCCCACTACCTAACACAGTGTCTAAACCATAGTTGGCATTTATTAAGTGCTTTTTAATTGATTGTCCCTCTGACAACAGGTAAATACTCTTCTCTACCTAAAGCTTTTCCAGTTTGTAGAATCTGCTAGTATGTGCTCTACTGGCACAGCCCCTGAGTCCCTAAGGTCACCTCTACCTGCCATAGTGGGGGATTTTAGTGATGAGAGTCACATGAAGAAAAGTTAGGAGCAGTAAGACAATAAGTCTTGTCATTTTGTCTATTTTTCAGGGTAAGAAAATTAAATGGCCTGATCCTCACACAGTCTCTTGCACCCTTAACATTTTTTAATTTGATGAATTAGGAGGCAACATGGTATAGTGGAAGTTGTACTAGACTTAGTGTCATGTAAGTCCTACTTTTGACTCTTTGACACTTAATAGCTGTGAGATCTTGGACAAATCACTTCCTTTTCTGAGATTCTCTAAATGCTTGTAATACCTACCTTAGAGGACAGTTTTGGGAAAATTACTTTCCAAACCTTAAAGGACTATGTCAATGTGAGGCAGTATTATTGCTATACTGGCCAGGAGACAGCCAGGTAAATGCAAATCTGAAATAAGACCTTTTCTTTCTGTATTTTAGTTTCATCTCTATAATCAAATCCTGTAGTCACTTAATTATCAACAATAACAGTGGAAAATTATTAACAAATATAAAAACAACAACAGTTTTAAATCTATTGCTCTGTGCTTAGGAAAGGAGTGATACATGGGAAATCAAGAATAATTCTCTTTATGTGGTTGATAGCTAATGAAAATAACCCACCCAGTGAAACCCATAAAAGACATAAAAGCAAACTAAGAGAAGAGGGAGTTTTAATATTAGTATAATTTTATTTATTATTAAGGAAAAAATTCCACATATCCCTAGACCACACCTTAGTTAAATAGTGAGTTTTAAATATTGTTTAAAGGTGGGGTGGAAAGTTGGGCTAAGAGACTCCATGAAAAAAATGAGTCTGTTATCCCACTAATATGAAGGTTCCACTTTGATTCCAGAAGCTATCAGGAAAGGTGATATCATTATAGAGTTCCATCTGAAAGATGGGTAGCCCACAATTCATAAGTAGTTCCTCATCTTGCAGATAATGGAACTCTAATTGGGATGTGAATACTAAATAAGAATTGGAGAAAAATTCCCACTTCTCTACATATCTGGTGCAGAGCTAAATACACACACACACACACACACACACACACACACACACACACACACACACACAAAGTAATCTCATGAATACTGATTGAATAGATTTTGAGTTTTCAGGGATAAATCTTTACCCAGCAAAGCAAAGGAATGGAATGGTGGGGAAAAAAAAAGTCACTAAACTTAGCAACCTAGACTCATCTCAACTTTGTCGTTAACTAACCATATGTCCCTGGGCTAGTCAGTCATTTCACTTTGCGACCTCAGTTTCTTCACCTGTAAAATGAAAGAATTTGATTTGAAGTCCTTAATAGTGTCAAATAAGGTCAGTTGTCCTTATGACAGGCAGGATAGCTGTAGTGAGAAGATGCCATGCTTAAGGTGGAACCAGGAGGAGCCTGGTTTTTAGCTTGCCTCTGACACTTAATAACTGTGTAACCTTGGGCAAGTAAGTCATCTACTTACCCTGAGCCAGTTTCCTCATCTGTAAAATGGAGACAAAAAACATAACCAGGCACCACTTCATATGTTATGAGGTTCCAGTGAAATAATATATGCAAAGCACTTGGTAAACTTGAAAGTACTCACACCATCAATGCCAATTATTTTTGTGTGGGAAATCTTTGCTAAAGAACAAATATTACAACTGTATTAATGAGCAGATACAGTAATAATAGCTATGGTTTAGTTTTAACTTAATGACTATGAATCCCCCTTAATATGCTAGTGCCTTCTCCTGGCTAATTATCTCTAGTTAATCCTGTACATATATTGTTTGTACATAATTGTTTGTATGTTATTTTTGCCCTTACACAGTGAGCTCCTTGAGAGCAGGGACTGTCTTTGGTTTTGCTTTGTACTCCCAGTGCTTACTTAACACAGTGCCTGGCATATAGTAGATGCATAATAAATGTTTGTTGACTTACTGTTTTATGAATTGAATTAATAAGAACAAAAATTGTCTTGATAGGTCAAAAAAATTTTCAATTGTTCCTTTGTCAAATCTGAGGAGAATCAATTCCAGAGGACATGGACTCTGGGGCTTTGACTTGATTTTGGCAAAAATTTTGTCTGAAATAGACTAAAGACAAAGATGGTCACATTCTGAAATTTGTGAGATCTGGAGAGTAAAACTTGGCTCCCTAAACATAAGCCTTAATTTGATAATATTCTGGTTTCCTCATATTTGACATCTACTTTTGTGGTTTTACATTTGGTTTACACATATTTTATATATGTACATATATGTATACATATATGTCTCCATACATATATATTCTACATATTTAGATTTGGAAGGTCACTTAATTCAACTCCCTTGTCTTACAGATGAGGAAACTGAGACCAGAGAAGTTAAATGACTTACTTAAGGTTATACAGATAAAAGGCAAAGCTTGGACTTTAGCTCAAGTTCTTTGACTCCAAATCCAGCATTATTTCCCCTTGTACTTTGTGGGACTTTTAAAATTTTATTGTAAACCCTGAGTTTAATATTTTTTAAAAGAACATTTCCACATATTAATTAAAAAATCAAGCATAAATATTTATTAAGTACCTACTATGCTAGGTACTGGGGATACTAGGTGCTGGAGATACACGTATAAAGAATGAAATGATCCCTACTCACAAAGAACTGACATTCTAATGAGGAACACAAGTACATGTAAGAAACATACAGCCTAAATGTAATCCAAATATATAAATATGTACCTAAGATCCAGCGAGGCTGGAAAGATAGAGTGTGTTCAGATTATGTAGGGATTTAATAGCTAATTAGGGGAATTTATATTTTCTCTTAGAAGCAAGAGGAACACAAGGTGTAAGGGATAGAGTTGGGGAGGGTTTTGGGTGGGGAGAATTGCATCACACGGTCAGATCTCTGTGTAAGAAAAATTACTTTGGCAGTAGCATGTAAGTTGGACCGGAGTGGTTAGAGACTTGAGGCAGGAAGCCCCATTGAAGATTTGTGGGAATAGTCTTAGATGAAGGTGATAAAGGCCTGAATTAAGATAGTAGCTGTCTGAGTGGAGCCAAGGGGTCATATGCAAAAGATGTGAAAAGAGAAAGACCACGATCTGTCAACTGATTGGACACAGATAGTGAGAAAACCTGAGGAAGAGAAAATAATACTGTGGTTACAGACCTGGGTGGCTGGAAGGATGGTGAGCCCTTTGACAAGTAGGGAAGTTTGGAAGGGGGGGGTTTAGAGCTAAAAATAATAATTTCAGTTTTGAACACGTAGTATTTAAGATGTTTCTCATACATCTAGTTTTAAAAGGAGGATTATGTGTGAAAATGTGACTACTGTACAACTTGCTTCTCTCTCTCTTAAAATATAATAAATTCAGCCTGCTACTTTCAAAGCTACCCTGTTTATTTCCTTCTATATTATTTTTCAATTTTCTTCTGTGCATTTAAAAATATTTCAATGATGTTCTTTTCTTTCTTTTAATTTTTTTTGGAGGGAGGAGAGAATTGTTATTGCCAGCACCTCTTCCTCCTACTCTCCTCAGATAGTTACTCTTTCCCCTTCCTTGCCATTAAAAAGTAAAACTACAGTTCTTGTAACAAATTAGCATCATGTTCAATCAAACTAAATCATTTATGGGACTTCTTAGGGTTGTTATTGTCTTTTTTTTTTTTTTGGCAATGATCTATGATTTTATTGGTACAAGGAAAACTCCTGAGAAGGAACCTCCTTCCACCAATGCAAATTAGCATCTCCTGAAATTTTTTTTTTTTGGGGGGAAGGGTGAAGCAATCAGTGCTTAAGTGACTTATCTAAGGGCACTTGACACTAGTAAGTGTCCAAGTTGGATTTGAACTCAGGGCCTCCTGACTCCAGAGCTAATGCTCATCTCCTGAAATTTAAAGATTTAGAGAGATATCTGGGGCAGTAAGAGAGTCACATAGCCAGTATATGCCCAAGGCAGGACTTAAACCCAGTTTTCTCTAACTCTGAGGCCAAATTTCCTTCCACTATGCCAAATTGCCTCTGCCTGATTAATGTTGATGTTAAAACTGACGAATAACACTGGAATATTATGAGAGTTAATAAGCTAATGGTTATAAAGTATAATCTGAGATAATATAAAGATAGGACAAAAAACTATGTAACAGATATATATAGGGTTCTACCTATGGATATGTGTATATATCTGTGTGTAGACATATAAAATATCATATATAAATGTCATATAATATGTCATTATGTTCATAGGAAACATGATTTGACCAAATATTTTAGTGGTTTCTTTCTATATTAGTGCATTGAAACCACGGGATGTAAACATCATTTAAACAATTACACCCTTAGAATAGTTTCAAGGCTCAGAAAGATTTTAGTCTAGAGTCTTTCACACTTGTTGGCCTTAGGCTCCTGTTGCAGTCTTAAAATTACTGAAGACCTCAAGTAACTTCTGTTTATGTAGGTAAAATTTATTGATATTAACTGCATCGAAATTTTAAATACGTTTTAAAATATTCATTAATTCACTTAAAATAATAATAAGCTCATATATTATAAATGACATATTGTAAGGAAAAATAATCATATTTTCCAATACCAAAAAATACTTAGTAAGAAGAGTGACATCATTTTGCATATTATCTCTTTAATGTCTGGATTAATAGAAAATAGCTAGATTCTTCTCTCTGCTTCTGCAGGCAGCATGTCGTTTTATATGAAATATGTAAAGAAAATCTGGCCTCACACAGATATGTAATTGAAAAAGGGAGGAATATTGTAGTAGGCAAATCACACCTTAGTATTATTATGAAAACCATTATAACCTCACATACTCCTAGAAAGGGGACTCCCAGGGTCCTCAGACCACACTTGGAGGGCTGTTAAATTCGATTATTGTGCTAGAATTTTAATTCAACTTCACCTTCTTGAATTATGGATTCTAGTTTTCCATATCCCTCATGGACTTCCAAGTTATGCCCATCGCACATCGAATCCCTTTCGCTTTAGAGACAGCAGGTTTAAATGAAACAAGGACGTTGGGCAAATCATCCAACATCCCTGAGTCTTGTTTGTTAAATGGAAATAATAATATTTACATCATGACGTTGTGATGAGGAAAATACTTTGTCAACTTTACAGCACTATATAAATATAAATTATTGCTATATGCTATGTCAACAGAGAGGAAGAAGTGGATGTAGCTGCCACATATTACCACCCAAAAATGGAAGAAGAGAAACATGGTAAAGTGGAAACTACTGAACTTGGTGTCATGGAGCCTGAGATGAAATCTTAGCTTTGCCATTTACTATCTATGATATCTTGGGCAGATCATTTAATATCTCTGGGCCTCAGTTACACCATCTATCAGAGCAGGGTGTTGGCTGTATAATTTTGGAGGTCCCTTCCAACTCTAGTCTGATTCTGTCACTAGAGATATGTGCCTGAAAAAATCGATGAGACATTCAGGTGGGAGAATTGTTGGTTTTCTTTATTAGTAGTCACACAATGTCAAAAGAACTAGAGAAAAGTAAGCTCCCAGAACAGAAACAATGTACCCCCTCCTTTTCGCTTTGTAGGATTGATGGTAGGACAGGGCATGGATGGATTGCAGTCTTCCCCTTTGGGCAGACCAACATTGATGAGATAGCAGATCCGTTGATATGAAAGTGTGTCCTGTGAAATCAAATCATAGTCATGTAATATTGATAGTGCGGTTGGTCATGTCCGTCATCATTAGTGCACAAGGACCAGAAGCATAGGGAAACCTTAAGAAAGCAACATTTTGGGGGATGAATGGAATAGCTGTGAGGAATTTCTTGGGAGAGGAATCCTGAGATCAAGTCTGGGTCCTACACTTTGGAAAAATTAAATTATTAATACAGTATGGCTTTGGGACTCTAGGAATCTACTCTAGAAAGGCTTTTGAATGGAGGGTTGAGAACTAGAACATATCTGGAACTGGACAGAATTTGAATAGGTAGAGATGGAAAACTTCAAATATTCTAATCACATACTTTTTAAAAAACATTTCAATTTATTTATTTTTAACTTTCTTTTAAAATTTTGAGTTCTAAATTCTCTCCCTCCCACCCCCTTCTACACCCATTGAAAAGGCAAGCAATGTGATATCAATTACACATTTGAAATCATGCAAAGCATATTTTCTTATTAGCCATATTTCCAAAAAGCAAGAAAAATAAAGAAAGTGAGAAAATTATACTTCAGTTTGCACTCAGAGTTCATTAGTTCTCTCTCTGGAGGTGGATAGCATTTTTTCATCATGAGTCCTTTGGAACTGTCTTGGATCATTGTACAGTTGATCCTCATTACAACATTACTGTTGCTGTGCATGATGAGCTCCTGGTTTTTCTCATTTTACTTTGCATCAGTTCACATAGGTCTTGTCATGTTTTTCGGACACCCCTTCCCCAAATCACTTCTTGTAGCACAGTAGTACTTCATCACAATCATATGTCACAACTTGTTCAGCCATTTCCCAATTGAGGAGTGTCCCTTTCATTTCCTAATCATATACTTTATTTTGTTTTTGAGGCGATCAGGGTTAAATGACTTGTCGAGGGTATATTTTAATTCAGATCCTCCTGACTCCAGGTCCAGTGCTCTATCTATTGTGCCTTTTAGCTGGCCCCAATCTATATTTTCAACCTCAAGCATGTACCATGTACTAGGAGCAGTGCTAAGTTCTGGAGATACAAAGACAAAAGTAGAGCATTCCCGACACTCAAGGAGGAAGGTGGTAATGTACATCTGTAAGAGTGTATGTGAGTACACATTCACACATATATGTGGATATGATATGCATATATATGCAAATACATATATGTATACAGATATATGTATACACACATATTTCAATACAAGGTAGTAACTAATATCTGTAGGGGAGAAGGAGCTATTGGTGAATGGCCTTGATTTGTTGGGTACAGTAAGAAGTGAGGACCTAAATGAGAGGGTAGAAGGAGGGGTTGCTGTGGGAAGCTTTAGAGAATGGAGGTTTGGAAAAGTTTTTGTGGCAAAGTAGGATAAGCATTGGTTGTGAGGGAGTAAAAGGATTGCCTTGATATAACTAAAGCCAAGTTGAGATTAGATAACATAAACCGATGGTGCATTCAGTCAGCATCGTTGTGTGGTTTCCTTTAACTCTTCTCAGCAGCATGTGAGTAGGATCAGAGGAGGCAGATGGTGGGAGTCATCCAGGACTGATGGAAAAAGCCTTAAATATTATGGAAATATTGAAATAACAGTTGTAAGTAGGCAGCCTCATCTCTTATTCCCCTCTCCCCCAAAGAGGTTTAAAAGTCAGGAATGGCTTCCAAGAGTTTTAGATGTGATCCTCAGTTTTGGGGGTCAGTCAAATTGGCCTCTGAATCTTCCAGAAACACAGTCTGATTTTCTTTGCTTCGTTTTCCTAAGCTGAGCCAAAAGTAACATGAAGATGGCCACTCTCCTGGAACTTTGGTCTTTAGATCTCTCATTCAGACCAGAATCCCAAAGTGCAGAAGTGTGCAAAATGGAAAACCACCGAAATCAGAGTAACCAAATGTTTGAAGGGTTTGTTTTTAGAGGTGGAAAACAACAAAATTAGGGTCAAGTGAACACATCTCCCACAGTCATCTAACACACTTTTGTGCTTTTGAACGAATTAATGTCAGAGCTGGAAGGGGCTTTAGATGCTACCTGTTCCGTTCTTTCCTTTTAGAAAGGAGGAAACTGGTCTAGAGAGGTAAGTGTCTTTCTCAGTAACATGGGGCTCATTCAGCTTTTTAGAACTCAAAAGACAAAAAGTAAAATAAAATGGTGATCCAGCATCTCAGTATTTTATGAGATGGGGAGATCCAAAATAGTTCCAAGAGCTCTAATATGTAAGAACTCTAAGATTCTAACCTTCATGCTTAAATCCTTTTGATAACTCAGTATCTACTGACCCCTATTGAATGTTCAAACATTTTATCTAACCTTTACGCTTTCTAGGAGAGTGATGTGATCATACCTGTGCTTGAGGAAAATCTGCTGCTGGGGGAATACATCTGAAGCAAGAGAAACCAAATTGTGGGGTATAGAGGGAAACTAGAAAACAAGTTAATTAGAAAGGGATTAAAAAGAATTGTTAACTGAGAAGCACCATAGTAGAAGGGAAAGGATGCTGGACCTGTGTTCAAATTTTGGTTCTGCCATATATGAATATCCCACGTGATATAAAATACTTCAGATTTTACACAAGTTGGTGAAGTAATTATTGGAACTATTATGGCTTACATTTTCCAGATGAGTAAAGTAAGACTTAGAAAATTTAAATAACATGTCAAGGGTAAGACAGAAAGCCTTGGAGCTGGGATTTGAACTCATGTCTCTCTTGATTCTATTGTCTACTGTCAACTATGTTAAAAACATTAGAAAAAATGCTTTATGCCATGAGGCCTCATGGTATCATCATCTATGAATTAGGACGTTAGTAATGCTCCTGTAGAGCATCCCTTCGGTCCTACTCAACTCCAGATGCTATATTCCTCTCTGAATGGGGCTAGGTAGGGTTGAAAGAAAGGCTTCTATTCTGGAATAGGAACAGCAACATGTTATACATGGCAGGTAGGGTGGGAAAGGACTCTAGTCATTTGAGATGATAAATATAGACTCATCAGTGGTTTTGCTGGCAGGGGACAGGAAAGTAGGAATTGTTTAAGGGTCACAAATAGAAGAACAAAATGTTGAGTGCCTAGAGACAAGTCGCAGGAATCAATGGAAATATTAGAGCCAATAAATGTAGTAGATAAACCTGTGGGAAGGGATGCAAAGGCTGAGGGGTGAAGACTTGTAAGTAATGTGGTCAGTGAGGTGGTTCCTTCTCCTTTGCCCCTGAGCATTGAGACAGCCATTAAAATAGCTGCATTCAGTCAGAGAAGTTTTAATAGTTTACAGTTCCACAAACCTTTACAGATATTCAGACCCCCTGATCCAGGCAGCTGAGTGGTACAGTGGAAAGAGTGCTCAGCCTGAAGTCAGGAAAACCTGAGTTCAGTTCCATCCTTGGACACCAGAGGCGTAAACCTAGGCAAATTGTCTGCCTTGGTTTTCTTACCTATAAAACAGGGGGTAATGGTAACACTTTTCTCCCAGGGGTGTTGTGAAGATAAAATGAAGCAATATTTATAAAGTGCCTGGTTAAACCTTAGAGCACTATCTACATGCCAGCTATTGTTATGATTAAGGGTGAGAACAGTTTCATTTTTGTCTTTGCATCTCCAGTGCTTAGGTAGTAGGCTCTTAATAAATGGTGTTGATTGATTGATTCAGACTTCATCTCAGGGCCTAAACCCAAAAGATCAAGACTTTATGCAAGTCTAATCATGCAAAATAGGACAAACAAAAGGCTGTCAACTATAAGTGTAGTAAGAGAGGATGGAGGAAAGCTAGCGCCCCTCAACTTCAGAAAAAAAAAATGAAAATCTCTTCAACACTGGATTTAGAACAAGAAGGAATCTTCTCTCCAGCTCCCTCACTTTACAGATGAGAAAATTAACATCCAAAGAGACTGATCTGCCCAAGGTTGTACAGGGAGTAAGGAGAAAAGTCAGGATTAAAATCTAGTGCTTCTGAGATCAAATCGAGTGACCTTTCTTCTTTACCATCCTGCCTTGACTTGTAAGGCAGTTCAGTCTTTTTTCACAGGGGCAAAGAGGAAATGAACAAGCATTTATTTAAATAAATATTCGCCAAACACTGTGCTAAAGCACTTCATAATATTATCTCATATGATCCTCACAGCAGCCTAGAGAAGTAGGTGCTGTTACTATCCTCATAATAAAGTTGAAGAAACTGAGGTAGACCAAGGTTGTATAACTTGTCTAGGGTCGTTGTTCAGTCATTTCAGTCATCTCCAACCCTTTGCGACCCCCTTTTTGGGGTTTTCTTGACAAAGGTACCAATGTGGTTTGGCATTTCCTTCTCCAGCTCATTTTACGGATGAGGAAACTGAGGCCAACAAGGTGAAGTGACTTGCACAAGGTCACACAGCTAGGAAGTATCTGAGTTTGGATTTGAACTCAGGGCTTCCTGACTTCAGGCCCAGTGCTGTATCCACTGTGTCACCTAGCTCCATTTGTAGTTATGCTTATTATTGTGGGTGAAGAAGCTCCAGATGCTGCTGGGGCTGAATTACCATCCTGACATACCTTGTTCTAGAACAAATAGGAATGCTCCTGTAGAAGCATTATAGACAGTCTACTGCTTTTCGTAATCCTCCTTACTCTCTGACCACTCTTCTAAATGTTGTTGATTTGTAATTGACTTGTTGGTTCATAAACCTCTTCCCAGCCCCTAAAAGTTGCATTTTCCCAAGGTTCTTTCCTGGGTCCTCTAGTCATCTCTTCTTCTCCTGGACAATCTTATTTACTTCCATGATGTCAACTACCACATTTTAGCCTGGACCCTTCTTTCTGAGCCATAGGATCTCTTTTTCAATTACTGACAATACGCTGCCACTTGCATGTCTAGTTCTGAGGGTCACAAACTCAGTACCGCCAAAAGAAGATTTTTCGATTTCCCCCCAAACCTGCTTTTCTTTCTGACTTCATCTTGTCAGGTCTTTCTGTTCACCTAATCTCTCATATACAGAACAGGTTTATGTTTGATTCTTTCTTCTCCCTCATTTCTCATGTATAGTCTTGTTACCAAGTTTCACCAATTCGATTCTAATAATATCTGTTGCATCCATTTCCTTCTCTATTCCACGGCCACTGGCCTTGTGTGAGCTCTTATTACCACCTGCCTAGGCCACTATAATAGCCTTAACAGACTTTTATAGCTCAACTTTCTCTCCCTTCAATCCATCCTTCGATTCATGACCACATTAATTTTTTATGCATAGATCTGATCATGTTATTCCTTTGCTCAAAACCTTATTTCCTGCCAAGTAAAGTTTCGACTCCTTTGTCTGGTATTCAAGGACCTCTGGTGCACTGCTCCTTTGCTTTCCCAGTGTTATCACATTAATACTTCCCCTCCAAGTATTATTATTCACCCTTTGAAGTACTTTCCATCTTACATGTACACCCTACTTTCCCATCTCCATTATTTTGCTCAAGTTGTTCCCTATGCTTAAAATGTTTTCTTAGCAAATTAACCCTAAATCCCCTCTATCCCCTGGTGAATTCTCACTATTTCTTTAAAGCCCAACTCAAATAGCACATCCTCAAGGAAACCTTGCTTTATTCTTCCTCAGACCTCACGTATACCTTTGGATTTTCCTTACCACTTAATAGGTAAAATTTTATATTATAATTATTTGTGTATGTGTCATATCTCCTGACTAGGTTGTAAACTTCTGGGGGTAGGAAGGGTAGAAATCATGTCATCTGAATTTTGGCTCTCTCCTAGTACACTGTACAATGTTTTACATGCTGTAGGTAATTAATAAATGTTTGTTGAATGGATTGATGACATTCAAAAGTGAATCTTAACTATGCTTTCCAATGTGATTTTTTTTAATTTAGCAAAATTTATTGAAGAAAGTACTTGCTAAGATTTTACTGAATAATGTTTGTATTTTTCTCTAGCTGACATCAGTTTTTGCTTCTGCTGTTTTAGGGGGGTGGGAATAGTAGGTAATTTATATACTTTTCAAATTGTCTTCTTTTAAGAACAGCCCGTGGTCATTTTCTCCACATTACCCTATTTACAGATGTGATGTGGTAGAACAAATGCTGGCTCCATAATGTTGTAGTAAATCAGAGCATAGTAGGGATGTTGACTCTGCATCCTATATTTTTTAGGAAGAAGTACTGCTATTTGACTATTTGAAGATATTTTAAACTGTTCTAGGTTGTCAGATATGTAGTAGAATCATATATTGATAGACCTAGAAGAGACTTCAAAATTATGTAGTTGCCTTTCATTTTACAGATAGGACCATTTTACATTGAAGATCAGAAGTCCTAGTTTATACAGCTAATAGTTACAGAGCTAGATGTAGAGTCCTGTTGACCTGAATTCATTCCAAGGCTCTTTCTACTATATCATGACATCCTTGACATCAAGGAAATGTTTAATTTAATGCTTTACATAATCGTAGCTGTCATTTATATAGTGTCTTCTGGTGTACAAAGCATTTTCTATACATTATAAGCACATCAGGGGAAACTGAATCTGAGAGCTTAAATGACCTGCTCATATTGGCCCAGCTAGCAAATGTTAGAGGCAAAATTAGAACCCAGGTGCCTGACTCCAGTTCCAGCGCTCTTCCTGTTGTTGTATATTACATATTTGGGAAAGAATAACCCTGAAACAATTTTCTCCTTCTTCCTCTTTCTTTTTAACCCTCTTTTTTGTCTTTGACCCAAAAAATAATTGTTCATAAAAAGAATGAATAGATTTTGCAATGGAATGTTGAAAATCCTCTCGATGAAATGAGGAGTCACCAGGTATTTTGGTTTTTGTGTTTCTCTAGCCTGGTGAAGAGGAGATTTAGGAGGGCAATGGCAGCTGTAACTGAAGGCTTTTTTGTTTTGTTTTACACGTGGAAAAGACAAGGGGCTTGTTCTGCTTGGCTCCAAAGGTTCCTAACGACCTAATGACTAGAAATATCTGAGTTACCCTTATGTAAGGAAAAATTGGGGCCGGTAAATGGCCCAGTGATAATCTTGGAGTCAGGAAGACTCATCCCCATGAGTCCAAATGTGGCCTCAGACACTAGCTCTGTGACCCTAGGCAAGTCACTTAACCCTCTTTGCCTCAGTTTCCTCATCTGTAAAATGAGCTTTTCTTAGCTAAGAAAACCCCCAACAGGTTCACAAAGAATTGGGTATGACAAAAAGAAAGTAACAAGAAAAAACTTCCCTACATTTTAAGCTTTGTAAAAGTGGAATAGACTGCCCCATGAGTTAATCAATGAACAGTCAATAAGATTGAGTGCCTCTTACCTGCCAGGTACTGTGGTAAGCTCTGGGGATATAAAAAGAGGTCCCTGCCCTCAAGGAACTTAGAAACAATTGGTTCTTATTGGAGGTCTCTGAGTAAAACTGATATTCACTTGTTAGAGATATTGTAGTGTAGATATTTATTCACATGTGGTTTGGATTTGATGGCTACCAAGATTCCTTCCAATTCCAAGGGTCTATGATTTTGTCATTTGAAGTTCATCAAAAAAAAATTGAGGGAGAAAAATAATTGCTTAGTTTCTGTCATGTTGGCAGGCAGAATCTTTTTTTCCACTATTTGAGGAGCTACCACTGTGTATCTTGTCCCATAGCCTAGTTTAAGGTGCTGGTACCACGTTCATAAAATACACCAGTAGACCATGTTTCCTCTTTTGCCAAGAGCAGACTTCAGCACTGTGGTCTCTTTCATGTTTTCTTTCTTTCTTTCTTTCTTCCTTCCTTTTTTTTTGTCTCCAAAACAAGTAGCTGTTTTCAGACACCTTAATACACAATTAGGTGTGTCTGTTTATGCTCTGGAGACAGAGGGTTTCATGTCCCAGAGAAATACAAGGGCCCTGGAAACAACCACAAACAGATGTTGAAAATGTCCATTTGTGGCAAGTATGCTACTTTAGCACTAGAAATAAACATTAAAGATTAAGCCCTTTAGTAGAAATGGTGAGTGGGGATGGGGTAGGGGGAGTGAGAAAGAATGGTAGAAGTGTGTGTGTGTGTATGTGTGTGTGTGTGTGTGTGTGTGTGTGTGTGTGTGTGTGTGTGTGTATGTGGGTTGAGGGGGGTGATTTTTTTTTTTTTTACCCCATACTGGATCATTTGTTTATCTGTTGTAACAAGGAGAATTTCACTATTTGGGTTTGGCTGTTTGAAGGTTTTTGCCAAATGCTTAACAATCTGTAGGGTTTGATTTCTCTCAAAAAAAAAAAACACTTCGAGAACAAGGCTCTGAGAGTTTGTTTTTGTTTAAACCACTCAGAAGAGAAATCATCTCTTGTCCATTGTTAAAAGAGAGGTTTCAATCAAAGGGAAATTCTACATATTCTAAAATATACAAACAACTCTTTGAAAATGAAGCCAAATCAAACCCCAAAAAGAGACTTTTTTTTTTTGCATGCAGAAGTTTTGAGTTAATTCTCCGTGCTGAGCATGAGTGGAAAAAACTCAGACTGTCAGAGGAACGAATCACCACTCTGCATTTGGAGACGGAAGTTACATAAAGAACATTGTCTCAGGGTTGCATTAAGACTTTCTAACATGATTTTAGGCTAAATCCTAGCAACAAAGAAAAAGAAAACTTTTCACAAGTGAATGCAAATTTCATTTCTAGTATTTTGCTAGCAAGTTTAAATATTTCTAAAGGACTTTATAGCATTTTGGGCTTAAATCCTAGCAACAAAGGGAAAGAAAACTTTTTTACAAATGAGCCCAGACTTCATTTCTAGTAATTTTCCTAGCAAGTTTAAACATTAAATGAAAAGAAAAAGGAAAACCAAATAAATAACAACAACCAAGAAACTCAAAACCCATTTTAACTGGAAAGCTCTCCAATGTTAAAGAGGACCAGGTTCCTGATTTATTGTCTCTTTTAAAAATATTTAGTGCTTGAAAGCTTACCTAGGTCATCTTATTTTTTCTTGTTGGAATATCCCTTATTTTCTAGGAAAGATGATCCTTTCCTCTATCAGTCTAGAGAAGAGAAGCTGATGAGTCAAGTCTAGAGGAAAGAGCATGATGTTAGATTTCCAGAATCTTGAATTCTAGTCCCAGATTTGCCTGTAATTAGCTTTGTGTCTTAGAGGAGGTCTCCTTGCTTCAATATCCTTTTGTGGTTGTGAAGCTACATGAAACATTTTCCTTTGAAAGGTTAAAAATGCAAAGACATTATTATTCATATCTTAAGTAATTGTTTTTGTCAGTGTTAAGAATGGTGATAGCATTAGGTATTGGAAGCAGGGCACAAAACTGGAATGAGGAGAGCCAAAGGAAGCCTGGGAAGGTAACTTGGGATTTATTCAGTGGCTAGTAGTCACAGCAGAGACATAGTTAGCAGTTTCAGTGCATGGGGCAATTCAATTTTCTGATGGTTTTTGGGCACCATTTCATAGTTGTGACATACAAGTCTTTGCTCTACCACAAAGCCAATTCAAGTCCTATTGGCACTTACTAAATTTTAGCACCCTGGTCACCCTCCCCTAGTTATGGCTGTGGGTCAGAGTGACTATGCGGAAGAGATTAGACATCTGGGCTAGTACAACTACCAGAGGTCTGGGCTGAAATAAGACAAGCAGACAAGAGTCAGAGGAACTCTGGATTAGGAACTTCAGATAGGGCAACAGATCCAATTAGGCATCATACTTATTCATTGATTCAGTAATCATTTATCCTTGTGTGTATTAAGTACTGAGGGGGGGAAATAAATAATATGGCTTTGCTCTCAAGTAATTTAAAATCAAATAAGGGAGATGAAGTATGTGCACAAAAGTATTGACATTTATAGAGCACTTTAATATTTGCAAAGAATGTTATAGACATTTCATTTTATTTTAAAAATAACTGTTTAAGAGTAGCTAGGTGGCACAGTGGATAGAGCACCCAGCCCTGGAGACAGGAGGACCTGAGTTCAAATAAGGCCTCCAACACTTATTAGCTATATAACTCTGGGCAAGTCATTTAACTTTGATTGCCTCAAAAAGAAAAAAAGGACTTAAAAATAATTGTAATATAAGGTGCAATGAGATAAATGCCATAAGCAAGGTACAAAACGCTTTTGAAGTCCATAGAGGGGAAAAATTTCTTCTAGCTGAGGGGAAGGATATCACAGAAGACTTCACAGGAAAGGTGGTATTTGAGTTGGCCCTCTAAGGAAAGATAGGATTTTGTTGAACAGAAATAGAAGCAGAAAGTATTCTAGGCAGAAAGATCAGTGAAGGACAAAGGTAGAGAGGCATAAGAACATATTTGGGAAATAATGAATATATATATATATATATTTGAATGAATATAATTTGGTTGGAATATATGTATACAAAGGGGAAAAGTGAAAATGGGACTGTAAAAGCAAGTTGATTCAGATCTTAGGTTCAATAAATGTGTGTGTGTGTGTGTGTGTGTGTGTGTGTGTGTGTACCTACACTATATAAGGCACTGTATAGACTGACCTACAATAAAAACAGATTTCTATAGTTCTTGAAGATTTATAAAAATTTCCTCCCTACAAGCCAATAAAGATCATATTATCCTATTACCCCCATTTTACAGATCCAGAAACTGAAGTTTACTTGTGCATGGTCACACTGCTAGTTAGAGTCCAAGATTTCTGGCTCTCTGTACATTATTTTCGCATCACACTGTAGATAGAAACCTAAAGGATGGAATTGTAAATATAGAGGTGGAAGAAGTCTCAGAAGCCACCTGATTCTCATTTTACAGATGAAAGAATGGAGGCCCAGGGAGGTTAAGAGATTTGCCCCAGGACATGCTTCTAGTAAGGATCCTAAGAGGGATTTGAACCCCGGATTCCTCCTTCCCCTCTCCCCCACTTTTTTTTTCCTTGAGGAATCTCTTCAGCAGTAGAAAGCAGAAGGTAAGACCTAACGCTTTGTAAAAGACTAGATTGGAAGTCAGGGCCATAGACAACCACAGGAACTAGAAAATAAAAGTGTTGGAATTGAGGCTAGGAGTGAAGCTAAGGCACCATTATGCACCAGCAGCAAGAAAGTCTTAATAGTGAAATAACTTTCTGCTCAGCCAGAGAGCCTCCTTTATACTCATTGCTGGGATAGGAGCCAAGCACAGGGCCTTGATCTAAGTAGCTAAAGTGGATATACCTGGCTGTAGAGAGAAAGAAATGAAAAAGATATAATCTTGACATTGAAGCAGTTTCCATTCTAGCTAAATTCTTTGTTTTACATTCTAGATTAATTTGGATTGAGTCAAGTCAATTCTATTGGAATGAACTTGGGGAGACTTAATAAAATCGCTTGCCCCTATGATCTCCTTGGAGTTTGGAAGACCTTTTGGGCAATCTGGGGTAGCTTTGCTGTGGGTCCAGAATAGCCCAGGATAGCTCCAGATTTCCTTGACAACATTGAAGTACTAGGCCCACTGTCAAACAGCTTGGAGTGGGGGTGAGAATGGGCAGAATGTGGGATATGGGATACAAGAGACTAGATCCAGTTATGTTTGGGTCTATGACCTCTCCTTTTTTATAGACTTTCCTACTGGATTTGCTTAATGCTAGACCACTGTATTTGACTATAGTTGAATTATTTCCAAACAGAGGGTATTACTATTCCCACATAAGCAGGCTAGAATGGTAACTTTTTTTTGAAAGTAACTAGGTGATACAGCGGATAGAGTGCTGGGCCTGGGGTCAGGCAGACTCATCTAGTGATGTGACCAATGTGACATTGTGTGACACTGCACAAGTCGCTTAATCCTATTTGCCTCCGTTTCCTCATCTGTAAAATGAGCTAGAGGAGGAAATGGCAAATCACTCCAGTATCTCTACCAAGAAAACCCCAAATGGGGTCACAGAGTCAGACACAACTGAAAAAACTGAACAGCAGCAAAACAAAAATGCATATTTGTTATGAGGGTTTTGTTTTTCTTTCCTTGTTTTCAAAGGAGGAAAGAAGAGGGAGGAAAAAATAAATGCTTAATTGAAAAAAGTTTTTATGTAATTCAAGGCAGTGGTGAATTTTTGTCATTATTTATTACCTTAAATTTCCCCTTCCCACCGTGACAAGACATCTGTTTGGAGTCAAGAAATCTTGACTCATTGTAGGCCATGGTATACGGTAGCTTTCTCCCATAGAAGAGTTAGATTTCGTATAGATGCAGAGGATGGCTAAAAGTTACCAGGTTCTAATTCTCTTCCTATTTCTTCATTCACTTCTTTGTCCAGTCCCTTCAGTCATGTCCAACTTTTTGTGACCCTATTTGGGGTTTTCTTGGAAAAGATACTGGATTGGTTTGCCATTTTCTTCTCCTACTCATTTACTAGATGAGGAAACTGAGGCAAACAGAGTTAAGTGACTTGCCCAGAGGTCACACAGGTAGTCAGTGTCTGAGGCCAGATTTGAACTCAGGTCTTCCTGACTCGAGGCTTAGCATTCTAACCATTTTGCCAAGTAGATGCCTCTTCCTTGACTTTATTAGTTCAGATTGGGTCAATAGAAACCTACTGAAGCATTTCCTTTTAACAAAGTGATTTTATTATCTCCTTAGAATTATGCCATATTACTAAAAGGTTGAGACAGGTTGAGGAACAGAATTTTACCCTTGATGAGTCAGAAAATTAATGACAAACCAGGATCAAAACTGCACAACTGAATGCTCAAGATCACAGCATATAGCCTGCAAACTACATTATGTTATGATGGAAAATTCTGATTAGGAGTCAGAAAACTTGAATTCTAGTCCCCACTGTGCTCTTAATAGTAATTTGACCTTGGCCAAATCTCTTAAATTCTGGATAGTTCAGTTTCCTCTCCAGCACTAAATCTATACTGCTATGATCTATAAATTGGGAAGAATGACATCCCATTTGTTTGCTTCATGTTGTTATAAGAATTAAATAAGATATATCTGAAAGTGAATTAGAAACTCGTATGCACCATTAGGGCATGAGATATTATCCCTGGTTGTTTTCATTAGCTACTCTTTCCTCTAGCAGGATTAAATAGGTTATAAACATTAAGTGGTTGGAAATCTGTGTGACCTTGGACAAGTCATTTCCCTGGTACTCAGTATCTTCACCATTAAATTAAGAGGGTTGGACTAAGTAATTTTCAGGGTTCTTCCAGACTTAAGGTTCTATGGCCCTATGATTCAGAGTTCAGTTGATTAAGCAATTCTTGTTTTGGTCTGGCCCTGTGATTTTTATTGGTATAAAGAACACCCAGGGAGGAAACTCCATGTATCCATGCCCGTCAGCAACTGTTCTAAGACTTAGAGTCATAGACAATTACCAGGGACATCAAGAGGTTAAGTGACTTGCCCAAGATGACGCAGTCAACGTGTGTCAGAGATGGGACTCTGAGGCCCGTTCTTTGTCCTTTTTATTACACTTCCTTACTGAACAATGACAATCATATTTCCCTTTTCCCTCTCCCCACCCCCCCACCCCCATCATCTCCATACCCCTATGAGTCAAAATAATTCTGCATGTGGTGCTCAGGATAGGTCTCATCCTTTTACAAACTGCTGCTGGAACCATGTCCATGCACACCTTATCAGCCAAGCTTCAGTGTGTCATCTATAGCCATCTCAATCAGCTCATTTAATATAGTCCCTATTTACAGCCAGCATGGGCCACAGGGAAATCTCAGGCTGTCCTGTCTGAATACAGCCCTGCTTGAGAGATTTACTCTAGCAACAATTTATGATTAAGTCGCAATTTTGAAAACAATCTTAATGTACCATACATGTTATCAAATAAGAGTCAGTTCTCTATCTTCCATTTCCCCTGTTTTACTTTTGACCTCCCCTCATTTTTTTTCTTTCTACTAGGACTTCAGAAAGAGTTAATTGTGCCACTGGAGGCAGATGCTATGACAAGAAGGCTTCCTCCTGATTTATGATAAGATTACTGATATTAAAGCTGCTATTTTTAGCAAAGGACTCTCATTTACCTCTTCTTTCTCTCTTTACTTCTCTCTGTCTCTCTGTCTCTCTCACTTTCTCTTGTTCTGTTTTGGTAGCTATAAGTCATTAGTGGTTTTTAATTTTTCTGAAACATAAATAAGGTCTGAAAGGGTGGATTTGTCTCTTTCCCCCCCTTTTTTCCTTTCTTTTTCTTTTCCTTTCTTGTTTCTTTCTTTCTTTTTCTTCTTTCGTTTGGCTAATCTGAGAAACGCAACCACATCTGAAGCCACTTGGCTCATTATGAATTTCATGGAAACTGATTCCCTGAAAGTGCTTCCATATGTGCGTTCCCAATATATCCGATCCTCTCTAAATGGGAGGACAAACTTGTGCGTGGACTGGAAATGACTTCAGGATGTGACAGAGCAGTCATATGACTACAGTGGCACCGTGTGTGGCCTCTCCTGAAAGACACGGTGTCCTGGGTGCTGGCTTCCATCCTACAGTAGATCTGGTTTCAAAGACTATCGACCCTTCCCAGTTTTTTAAAAGTTCTTAATCAAGCACCAGAGAGGGTTCCTCACTTTTCTCTTCTACCCCCACCCCCGTGTCTTTCTTTCTCTACACCCTTCTTACCCAACCGACCCTATTCCTCCCTCTTTCTCCTCAAAAAGGAAATATATTATTCCAACAGGATCCTCAGAGAAAGTTTGGGTGGGTTTAAGGAAAGGTTGAAGTTACTGAAAATTGCCAAGGGTTTTTTTTCCTTTCCCCCAGTCTAGCATACTTTCTTAACTGTAGGATCAGATGGTCTTTCAGAATTTGCGAGTAAGCAGTGGAAAAGTACAATTCATGACGGCACTGGAAACAAATATTTATACTGGATAGTTGAGGCAGCTTTTTTTCTCTTTTGAAAAAATGCAGGGTCTGTTAATCCAACTTTTCATTACTTTTTTTTGCTTCAGTAATTGCTTCAAAACTCCCTTTTGGTGGTCCTTCTTTTTGTTAGGAACAACTTCAGGTGTAGCCCAGTATAGCCAAACTTTAACACAATAGCTGTGTGACCTTGGGCAAATCATTTAACCTCCTTGAGAGTCAATTTCCTTATCAAATGGATCAATGAACAAAGATTTCTTAAGTACTGGTTCTGTGCCAGGAGCCATGCCAAGAGCTAAAGTCTCATTTTCTAAAAGAAGCTTTTCCCTCTCCTTAGTCTTAGTATTTCCCTCTGAGATGATTTGTTTTCTTCTGTCTTTCTTATTGTTTGTCTATAGTTGCTGGTATGTCATTTCCTCCATTAAACAGTCAGCTTCTTGAGAGCCAGGACTGGGTCCCCCTCCCCCTTTCTTTATATCGTCCACATTTAGCACAGTGCCTGGCACACAGTAGTTGCTTACTAAATGCTTGTTGACTTGATTGGGGATATGAAGACAAATGACTAAGTCTCTGCCCTCAAGGAGATTATATTCTATTGGGGAACACAATGTATGTAAATATAAGCATATTCAGAAATTGCTGTGTTTGTCCTTCGTTCTCCAAGAGAACCATGACGTCAAGATGATGACATGACTTGCAGTTGACTTTGATGTGAGTGAGGGAAGGGCTGAATATATACACACTTAATACAAGGCAATCAACTGGTAGCTGGGGGAATCAGGGAAGGTTTTCACTATAAAATGGAAATTATAATGAGATACCGACCTCATTGAGTTTGTTGTAAGTCTCAAAAGAAGTAAGACGTGTCAAATGCTTTAAAGTGTCAAATAAATGTCAGTTATTATTAATGCTCCCACCCACCTTTCTCCAGATGTATGCTATGGGATGATTTAGAACTATAGCTAGATCATCAAAGACCCTAACATCCGTGATAAGATCAGAGATGATAAAGTAGAATCAAAAGAGAAAATAATAGAGTGTTAGAGGAGGAGGAGACCTGATTCAAGTGAGCTCCTTGTGGGCAAGAGTCATCTCACATTTGTAGTCTTAGCTCTAGTCCTTAGCACTGTGTATCTAGTTAGGTGCTTAACAAATGTTTGTTGATTAGTTTATCTTATTGGTTATGTCTTTTTTTGTGATAGTGAGGAAGAGTAGGAAAAATAGGTGAAAAGACCAATATATACCATGCTCATTCTCATCTTACAAACTTGGTTTGTCATGTTCTCCCTTCTTTGCTAGACAAAGGAACATACATAAGCAAAATGTTCGTGATGAATTTCCATGCTGTATATGTGATGAATGTTATAAAGACTTCCCTTATTGGAGTAAAGGACTCCTGGTGTCCAGGAATGGCACGTTTGGCTGGATTGGTGGAAGACAGCCACTTAATAAAGGGATTTCTGAATGGCCCAGTCCTCCTTTCTTGATTGAAGTGTCTATTACCTTACTTGAACTTGTGAAATTGGGATTTCCCTCCAGATTGGTGGGGGGCGGGGGATGTTTTGATTTTAAGTTGACAGAGGATTGAATACTAATGATGTCACATTTATTAGCATGATAAGTTTCACCAAGGACTCTGCTCACAACATATGAGTGGAAGAATTTTTCTATCTATTCATAATGTACTTTTGCAAACTGGGCCTCTGAACTTACCATCAGGACAGAACCCTGTGGATGCTGTTCAATGAACTTTACCAGGAATTTTTCAACATAGAATCCTAGTATTTGTTTTATTCCAGCCACAGAAGAGGCCCTCTTTCTGGGCCCACCTGTAATATAAGAAGATTGGACCAGATAATGTCTAAGGTGCCTCACACCTTTTGAAAATTCTGTGGTGGTTCTGTGAAAAGTAGTGGGAAGAGACTGGTGTATAAGGGGAAGAAAAGAGAGCCAATCTATTGTAGAAATAACAAAGCCAACACTGAGAGGCAACAAATCCCTAGCTAAAAACTATGGTTAATATCAATATCACAGTGTCAAAATGAAGGAACCTGCCTTCTTTCTGTTAACAATAGTTCAGTTATTTGGGGGAAGAGGATGCTAAACTTTGTAGAGGAATTTGGGTATTTGTTGAGAATTGTCTATTGTATCCAAATAAAATGTACTAACAAATGTTTCAAAACCTATAATACAGTAAGGAGGTGCAAAGGACCTATACTTTTTCTTCAGGCAGAAAAGACCTGGGAATGTCTCGCTGTAGTTGATGCTGAAATAGTGTCTATAATCTAATGAGAATAGGGACAGGACCTGTGATTTCAACTGGTTTAGGGAATTCTTGGATAAGGAAATACCCTCCACTGATACAAGTTGGTACATTCCTGCAACTGACAGAGAGGTGCCTAAATCACTAAGAGGATAAGTGACTTGCCTATAGTCATGCAGCCAGGATGGGCCACCGGTGAAACATGAACCCAGGTCTTTCTGGATTCAATACTTTGTTCTCTCTCCAGGACAACACACTGCCTCTCTAAGTGCTGCAAAGAGGTTAATAAAAAGTGTTCAGGCTTCATTTGAGTTTAGTTCATCCATTAACTCCTGCCATTTAAAAGGTCCCGGTGAAGCTTTGAAGGTAGCACCTCATGAAGGCAAAAGATACAGCAATTTCTGTAACTTATCAGGAAAGGAGAGGTTTTTTTGTTTTGTTTTGTTTCTTGTCTTTTCCTTTTTTCCTCCACCTACCTCCTCAGTTAAAAAAATGTGTGTGCATGTGTGTGTGTGTGTGTGTGTGTGTGTGTGTGTGTGTGTGTATCTCATCAGGAATGAGAAATGAGGATGAGAATGGTGGGGTGCTGGTAGTCAAGAAGTGGTGACACAGACACTAAGCTGACAGCCCCAAGTTCAAATACCAATAAATCCATGTGCTGCTACTCATTGGAAACTTCTAGTATTTTCATTCTACAGATCTCCATTCCATTTTCCACTCAAGTCTTTTTTTATTGAGAACCTCCTACGTGGCGAACCCTGTTGCAGGTCATGGTAGAAGAGACAAAAAAGTACAAAACACAGACCTATCAAGGTGTTTATAATCTAGTTAGATAGACAGGACAAATCTGTAATAAAAGATTGGTAAATGCAAAGTGATTGACATAGACAGCAAATAGTGTTGGAGCCTGAAGATTCTCTATGACTTCCCTTGAATTTTCTTTACTTTCTGGCTCCCACTGTACTACTTCCTGCATGCTGCTTCCCATGGATTGGAATACAATGGAAAAACCAATTTATTAGGCCCTTACTCTCTACCAAGCACTGGGGATGATGCAAATAGAAAAAGCAAGATGGTCTTTTCTCACAGTCTAATGAAGGATACAACATTAAAATAACTATATACAAAAAAACCCCTATATGCTGTATAAATTGGGGAACATCCTCAGAGGGAAAGCACTAAGATTGAGGAGTTCTTGGAATGACTTGGGAATAATAGGCTTCCATGAAGCTAGATACTCTTAGGAAATGTCAGACCCTCAACCTTGCTCACTGTCCTAAGCAATTCAGCTAGCCTGGGCAGACCAGAGTTATGTCATTGTTAGTATAAGATGTGGCTTGAGAGAACTTCATGGGTTCCCCAAGGTGTTCAGCTTATGATTGGGGCATATATTAGGCACTGGGAAAGCTCAAGTCAGTGAATTGCATGTAGGTAAACAATAGCTTTATAAGGTAACAGATTTTTTTTTAAAGCAAATACATTCAGGAAGAGAATACAACAAATACAACCCCATTTGAACAAAACTCTACCAACTCTCCGTTTTAACTGACATCAGCTATCCTTTGTACCATGGCCAAAGGGCCTTCATTAGTAACATCACTGTCCTTTGTAATCTTGCCAACTAGCCTTTGAAATGAGATGATACCTCTCCACCGGTCCCCCCTGAAACACCTGAACCACTCCCCTCGTCCAGAAGGGCCCTACTGATTGTGTTTGGAAGAAAGCCTTTGAGGGAAAACAATGACATCAGGATCCACTTGTACGGGATGCACTTGCTTCTTTGAAGGTGTTCCCAGGGAACTGATACAATATTTGCACTCCCTACTTCATAGTGTTAATTGTGGCAAAAGCAAATTTTAGAGTAGACTAGGGTCAGTCCCTTCTCCAGGTGGAATGTAAGCGTCTTGAGAGCAGGGACTAGTTTTTATTTTTGTACAACTGGAGCCTAGCTCAGTGCCTAATACTGCAGCTGCCTTACAAATGTTCACTGAACGCTGATTCCTTCAGGTTGAATGTTTTTGCCCTGAGTGAGGAATCTCTCTCCACTGATACAAACAGGCTGCTCATCTTTAAAGTCTTAGAAAATTGCCTGGGCCACCAAGAAGTTTTGAGGTCAGTCAGTCAACAAGCATTTACTGAGCTCCTACTGTGTGCCCAGCACCACTCTGAGCTTTGGGGATTCAAAGAAAGGCAAAAAACATCCAGGAATGCGATTTTTAATGGGGGAAGCAACAAGTAAATATGTAGGTTTATAGAAGATATAGACAGAGCAGAAGGAAAGGCAGTATGAAAGGGGAAGGTCTCAGCAGCTGTTGTAATTCAGTCAGTATACATCAGAAGCAGGAAATGAAGCCTTCTATCCATTACACCAAAGGAAGCTCTCAAAGTGCTATATAAATAAATGTTAGTATTAATTATTGTTATGAATTATAGCTTGGTGGATAAGCAACATACTTAAAACCTATGTGTTCTAAATCTGCCTCAGTTGAGATTCTTGGTCATACTCCTCAAGCTTATCTGAGCTCTGGTTTAGGAAGTCATAAAGGGGAAGAAAATGGCACTCCTCAGGAACCCCAGGGCCATCTTCTTAGGGGCTTTTGTTAAATAAGTGGAAAACATTCTTATTTCACTTTTGCTGATATGATGGCAAATTGAATTTTAGCACAGGGTAGCTTAAAAAAACAAACAAAATCAACAACGAAACAATAGCTCTAAAGGATTAGGGGCATGAGTCAAACTACAGTGGCCAAGTAGTCCAAAAAGGGGGCTAAAGCCTGGGAGTTCAGATGAAAAACACAGTGATTGAAAGTACAGAGACAGACGTATTCAATAAAGGAAAATGTAATTAAAGTATCTGCTTCTGCGGTAATTATCATACATAAACGGAAGGCTCAGAAAGCCTTTGCATTTTTTTTAAAGCATACTGTGCACCTCAAGGGTTGGATTTTTTCCCCCTGCAACAGATTATTTTAAATGATCTCAGGTTGCACTTTGGAAAGTTGTTAAAACTTCCTCAAGCAGAAGACATATGCAAAAGTTTAGGAAACATTTCTTTGGTAACGTACCAATAAGTTAAAATGACTAAGCAAATTCCAGCAAATTGCATTGTTTGTAAGTTATAAAATTATCCCATAATCCTTTTAAAGTCCACATCAAGTTGCTGTGCCCAGAAGGAGTTAATCCTCGGGACATTACAGTCTGTAATAACTGGAAGTGATTGGCCAAAGTGCCGTAAACCTGGCGGAAATTTGTTGCATTGTTTTCCATAAACCACAACCAGAGCTCATTAATTGAAAAATGAATGTCAACTGGCATTAGCTGGCATCCATAAACGAAAAGGCACAGTGACCCTGGCATGTGATGGGTTGTAAAAACATCAGAAAAATGGCAACAGGTAAAAGAAGGGGAGGGAGGAAAGGAAGGGGGAAAATGGGAATTCAAAACCATCTTAGAACTTACTGGCAAAGTCCCAAGTATGGAGCTTTAATGAGGCTTCTGCATCAAAATAAATGAAACCACATGGAATTTTAATTATTACTACAGTATTTTAAATACAAACACACAAGAGGAGTATTCTCTGCTTTAAACAGTCTATCTTGTGTGAACTCTGTGGCCCAGTGGGGAAGACATTGACATTATGAATGTGACTTCATTTCTCTTTTAAATTGCTAATGCTATTCAGGCTTCTCTTACATGATCTAAGCATTGAACTTGATGTATGCAAGAGTCTGCCTAAAACTCTAGACTGAGCCAGCTACAAGTTCAGTTCACCTACATACTTTGAGACAAAAATATTTTGGCTTCACAGCAACTGTGGTTTACATGCATTGCCTGTGTTGTGCAACCTTATACATAAATGTGGGGGTGGAGGGGTGGGGGCTGGGGTGAGGAAGCATTAGAAAAATCCTCTTCAACTTCCCTGTAATCCCATCTCTGCCTCTGGGTGTCCATTGAACATCGTGAGCAAGTCACCCCAGGAGCATTCTCTGCTTTCTCTCTAGCTTTTAACCTCCCTTTTCATGGTACTATGTGATAAAGGAAGGGTCACATGTAGGACCGACAGAGTGAGGGAATCTGGAATCAGTTCAGGGGGATCTAGCTGAGCCAGAACTGATTTGTCATCCTGAGGGTATGTGCTTCTGATTGCATAAGATGTCTGCCATTTTTAATCCTTGGCCTGTGGGCCTGGAGTTTTGCTTAGAGTGGGTAGTGAGAGTGAGAAGGTGTGGGTACTTCTCTCACTGTGGCCAGTTCTGCCCTCCTCTCTGCTATTTGGAGCTCTGATGCGTTTGACTTCTGCCTATGGCCTTCCACTACCGATCAATAGAGAGGGGCTAACTTAGCTTCTTGGAATTAATTAATTAACTGGTCCTGCTAATCTACTTGATGTGCTTAATGTGAGAGAAAGGCAAGGTTTTTTATGTTTATACTTCACAAGTCCAAATTCAGGTTAGAGAGCATGGTACCGCCATTTTGTGATACAACCCAAGCCTCTTTAAATACAGGCAGTTCAATCCAACAAATATTTATTAAGCATCTGCTATGTGAAAGGCATTGAGCTTGGTATTTGGGATGTAAATACCAAACAGTGCTTGCCTTCAGTGAGTTTTTCTTGTGGTTCAGTTGTGTCCAACTCTTCCAAGACCCTATTTGGCATTTTCTTGACAAAGATACTGAGTGGTTTGACATTTTCTTCTCCAGTTCATTTTACAGATGAGGAACTGAGGCAGACAAGGTCACAACGCTGTCACAAAGTGTCTGGGATTAGATTCCAATTCAGTCTTCCTGACTTCAGGCCTGGCACTTTAATCTGTTACTTCACCTAGCTGCCCATACAAATGGCTCCAAAGCAGTACTCTATACGCATCTTGATTCCCATAATAAGAAATTCTCAGACGGTCCTAGAAAGAGAGTGAAATTTGAAAAAACAAGTTAGTGAGGAGTAAATTCTAACTTGTAAAAACTAATAAAGACTTTTCCAGGTCCCTGAAAGCTATAGACCAGGCAGACACGAGGCTAAATAAAAAAAAATTGGAAGAAAACGATCCTTTAAAGTATTTGTACCTTAAGAGGGTTTCTTTCAGTTCTTTTAAGTTTGGAGGACTAGAGTTAACTGTACAAGAACAAGCATGCATTTTAAAAGATTATCACTGGGGGATTTTTAGTGTCATTTTTAGCTAATTCAGAAGGTTAATTTCTTAATGAAATGGCCTAAAACTTGGATTTCCTCTGTTAGTTAGGTACCAGTGCTGCCTATTGAATAGCAGATTTAGAAGTCAAAGAACGTTAAATTTTTGAGAGAAACTTCTGCCTCTAGATTATGGGCACAGACAATCCAAATCCCCAGTTAATGTGAAGTGAAGCCATTTCTGCAGGATGGGATTTGACTTGTCTCTTAAATGAGGTGTAAGTTGGGTACTTTGCTTGTCCATCTATTATAGCACAAAAGATGTAGTTACAGCTGGCATAAGTCAGGCCCCCTTCTCACAGACCCGAGGCCTGAAGTTTAGTAAGATCAAAGTCCCTCAGCTCTTCACCCTCCAAGTGGATCTATCCAGTTTATTGTGGGAATTTCTTGGTGAAAGTTCTGAGAAGGATCCCTTAGACATCCCCATTGGGTATACATTCTCTAGAATCACAGAATATGAGAATTAAAAGGAACCATAGTGGTAATTAAATTCAGCTCCCTCATTTTACAGGTGAGGAAACTGAGGCCTCGAGAAGTCATTTGCCTGAGATCTCCATACAAAAACAATAACCGTCATAATAGCTAACATTTATACAATGCTTTAATCAGAGTTTCCTTTCTTCGATCAAAGGCACGCAGCTCTTCATTCTCCAGATTGATCTATCCAAATTATTAAGGGAATTTCTTGATGGAAGTTCTGAGAAGGATCCTTTAGACAACACGTTTGGTATACATTTTCTAGAATGACTGAATATGCGAATTAGAAGGAACCAAAGGTTCCAAGGTAATTAAAGTCAGCCTCCTCTTTTTACAGGTGAGGAAACTGAGGCCTCAAGAGAAGTTATTTGCTTGAGGTCCCCATACAAAAATAAGAATCATATTAAAAGCTGACATCTATACAATTCTTTAAAATTTGCAAAGCACTTTACATACACCCTCTAATTTGCTCTTCATGAATACCCATTTTAGAGATGAGGAAACTGAGTCAGAGGGAGGTTAAATGAATGCCCATGATAACCCAGGGTAGTAAGTATCTGAGGCAAGATTTCAACCCAGGTCTTTTGTGACACTTAACACTCTACTATGCCATGATAAGTAAGAAAGTCTATAAGTTTATTGAGATTCAGTGCAATTTTTATTTAACATTACATTTACATTAAAATGAGAACAACTTAAAAAAAACAACTACTGAGTGATGACTAAGGATAATAGGATCATACTGGGAAATTTCATTTCAGCACAGTTCATTCTGGAGGCACTGCCACACGTTTACCTTTAATAGCAAAATGACAAATATTGGACTTACTCCTTTCTGTACCATGCTGCAGGAGATGATGCGCTTTTTGTTAGCAAATATTTAAGTGTTTCTGGCATTCAGTGAAACTCTGAAATACAACCAGAAAGAAGAGGGTGAAGAAAATTCAGAGTACATGTTGAAAGTTGCCCTTGTGACATGGCTTATGGATTTTTCTGTTGTTATTATAAAAGTGCTTTGGGCTTCTTTGGGAGATGAAAAGAGCTTATTGATAAATGCTGTAAGACTGAAAGTGACCTGTCCTTTTGAAGATGTATTTGTGAATCACGGTTCCTTCTTGAGGGAAACTGTAAGTTTATATCGTTCTTTTTTTTCTTAAAGAATAATTTTAATTGATATTTACAGATTTTTTCCCCCATCTTTTGTTATAATTTTTAGGTGCTTCAGAACTGGGCCCCTTTTCAGACCCCAGGCAGTTCACAAGTATTTCATCCCTCACTGAGAGCCGCTTCTCCAACCCACGAATGCACTATCCAGCCACGTTCACTTACACACCGCCCGTCACCTCAGGCATGTCCCTCGGTATGTCAGCAACCACTCACTACCACACCTACTTGCCACCACCCTACCCCGGCTCTTCCCAAAACCAAAGTGGACCATTCCAGACCAGCAGCACTCCATATCTCTACTATGGCACTTCATCAGGATCATACCAGTTTCCCATGGTGCCAGGGGGAGACCGCTCTCCTTCCAGAATGCTTCCGCCATGCACCACCACCTCGAATGGCAGTACACTAATAAACCCCAACTTGCCCAACCAGAATGATGGTGTTGACGCTGATGGAAGCCACAGCAGTTCTCCAACTGTTTTGAATTCTAGCGGCAGAATGGATGAGTCTGTTTGGAGGCCATACTGAAATTTCTCCGGCAGTGGCCCAAGCACCTGCGAGCCCCCACCCCAACAAAAAAAACAAACCAACCAAAATACCAAAACAAAACCATAGATATACACACACGTGTGCACATACATACATGTACATGCATGTGGTATATACACAAATACATGAGTGTGGTGTATATGCATGTATATGTAGTGTATCGTGCCCATATATACTACATGTATCATGCCCACATACATACATGTCTAATGCATATGCACATATATGTACATATATGTATGTATCTACACAATGCAATACACATGTGTATATATGTATATGTGTATATTTATATGTATATATGTGTACATATATACATACTTGTGTGTGTATATATATGCTATCTACAAAGTGCCTGTAAGTTACATTGTTATCATTGTTAAAAGGATACATAATACTAGGAGGAAAAAGGCCAGGCGATATCCTCCATAGTTGTGTTTCAGATTACGTGAGTCCTAGCACATTCTTTGCTTTTGAAACAGCTACACGAATTTCTTTCTATTTAAAACTGTACTTTTGCATCATACCAACAAACAAACACAAAAGGTGGTTGTTGGGTTTGTTTGGGGTTTTTTTGGTTGCTGTTGCTTGGACTGTCACAAATCATTTGTTCTTGTGCCAATTCAGAGAGGTGGACTCCAGGTATTAGGAGGAAAAAAGCAATGCAGCTCCCTCTGTGCGCTTGAAACTTCTCAAACCCTCCATGTATGGTGAAGGCCATATGAGGTATTGGACCAGTGAATCCGGCCAGTGCATTTTTTAATCCAGCTTACAAAGTTGGTACAGATGCACATAAAGGATATAGGTAGAATGAGGACTTCCATTCAACTCTAGGCTTTTCCTAATAGAGGTTGCAAACTTCTCTTTAACTTGCTGCAAATAAACAATGGAATTTTTTTTTGGTTCACATTTTGTTTTTCTACATCAAAAAAAAAATTACTCTTCGTGGTACCAATTGGAATAGGTAGTCTTAGTGGGGGGTTTTGGCCTTTTTCTAGTTAACCAAAAAGAACCTCCCATGCCTAAAATCAAACCCTTTAATTTTTATGAAAAAAAAATGAAAATGGCAATACGTTCTTATAGCCATAAGGGTATAGATAGTGTTTGTGTTTGGCTGTGTGTTGTTATTTGTTTTCTTTTTCTTTTTTTTTTAAATTATGAATATGTGTAAAATCTGAGGTTTCTTGCTGACGTGGATGGTCATATAACTTTAAAGAAATATTTATAATTATTTAATGACATTTGGACCCTTTAAACATTTCTTAGTGTATTGCTATGTTGACTTCGGTCTCTAAAAGTGTTTTTTATTAAATAACAAAATTTCTTCAGTGGGCTATAGCCATACCTGAAACATTGCTAAGCAATTTCAGTTTGTCCAGGCATAATGTGATTTTTAAAATGCTTTCATCCCCAAGTATTTTGGATGTAGCATATTTTTATGATGTATGAAGGAAGTGTTGTGTTTAATTCAATTAGATCTTTGGTTACCTTCAACACAGTTTGCCTTTTTAAGCAATAAAGATTAGGGAGTGAAAAAACAACCTTTTAGCTTTATCACTTATGTCGCCCTTCATCAGCATGAAATGCTGGAGTGATGTGGTTTCTTAACTTCTTTCAACTGGAAATGATTCTTGTCACATTAAAGAGACAAGCACAAGTAAATCATTGAACTGCAGGGAAAAAAAATGTTCTGTGGTTTCAGAGTTCAGCAAAACTCCAATCTCCAAGCTTCATACTGAAGATGCAAGTCACCTTAAAGCCACGTACGTGGATAAAAAACCTCTATCAGGATACACAACAGTCCAGGGGAGCAAAATTGCACCTGGTTTTCTTAATCAATCAGCTTTACCAATCCTGAAATCAGGGGAGACCAAGTCTACTCTGCCCAGGGTGCTCCTGGCAACCTGCCACACCATTTACACTTAAAGGAGTAGATCTCAGCCATCTTTTGTCCTGAAAGGGAAGGTTAGCTTGAATAGAGGGCAAGTCTCAGCAGGTAGCTGGACTGAGAGGGAACGCAGCATGTTAGGACCTGCTGTCTTTAAAATTGTAGTTCTTCATATGAAGAGTAAATCAAGGTGTTTAGGGGCTACACTGGAGAGGAATTTGGGCCATACCTGCCCTTTGGGATGCACTTTTACCACCCTTACAGTCAAAAGGCCATCAGTCTTATAACAATGCGAGGCCATGTCATGTAATGACATCAAGTCTATCCTTAGCCAAAACTGCAGGATAAGTTTAATATCATGAACCCGCCCCCCCCCCCCCAGCAAATGTGTCCAAAAATTCCTTTCTCCCCCAGTATTGCCCCCAGCCTCCAGAAACATTCTTGTTATTCCACATTGGGTGAAAACTCACCTTGTGGGCTTCTGATTCCTACCTAGGCTGAGTGGCCATGGGGCCTGTGGGTGATGGTTGCATCATGTTCCCACCATTCATCTAGCTCCCAAAGAAATTGAGAGGAAAAAAAATCTTTGCCTTCTAAAGGTTGTATACCAAGTATGCTTAGATGTTTAAGCTACTTTCCTATTTCTTAAGTTTTCCTTTAAAGATGGAAGCTGTAATTGATACTATTTATTGTTGGTTTGTGGAAGCTTGAAGCACGCCACTACCATTATCTGTAGGTGTGAAGTACGTGTGTTGGTTTCAGCAGCACTTAAAAAAGCCAGTGTCTGGTTACACATTTCAATGTTAATTAATCAAGAGGAAAATGTTACTGCCAGTGCCAGCTGTAGCCTATTTAATTAAAAAAAAAAGGTACTATATTTGTACGTTATTTTTTATGCAGAAAAGGGCTTTTTAAAGATTACTGTACACATATTAAGTGATTTTTTAGGGATGCTTTTGTGTTGAAATGTTGTTATAGTGGCTGCAGGCAGCAACCCAGAAACACTTTAAAAAGATTTTTTTTTCCTTTGGTAAAACTCAAGCACTTCATTTCTTTTTTTTCTTTTTCTTTCTCTTTTTTTTTTGGTGGGGGGGTAATTCCCACTTCTTAGACAAGATTCTGCCTTTTGTTTTAAAGCCTCTTTTCCCAGCTTTAGTGCATGTGCATTTTTGACACAACCATGAGTTTGCATTGGGAGATGTACTGGATTTTCAGTTTCAAAGAAGGGAGGAAAAAAGTCTTGCTATCTGTTTAATTCTATGGAATCAAGTACCATTCTGATAGAGCAGACCTGAAGGAGATATGTTTCCCCTCAGGGCTAAAATAGCACGGTCCTGTAGGCAGCAGAAATGTTGGCAGAGAGTTTACAGAGTGACCAACAAAGCTTAACCTACATAAATCTCCGGATGTCCCAGTTGTCTCACAAATCTTACTTATGTCACAGATCCTAAACAGGTGCCTCAATTCTTCTTGTAAATGGACAAAATGTCATCTAACTAGTCCCAATAGATTTTTCAACAAACCAACTATCATTTGCTCTTTAGTCATCTGTGTTAGGCCAGCACCCTTTAAAATGTGCAGAGAAATTAAGCCATTAGAGACATAGCAGAAGTGAGTAGAGGTGATGACTATGCTGGTTCACGAGTTCATTTCCATCTCAATTGTTAAGGCCCCGTCCAGAATCCAGGTTAACTCGACTGACCACAAAACATTCTCAAAAGCAATAATCACATCAAAGACATTCAAGAAAGCTATCAAGAGAAAGACCAGTCTTCTGAACATTGAATTTGTTATTTTTAAATATAATTCATTTCGTTTTAACATTTTCTTTGTGAGAATTTTTAGATGTTTGTTTACTTCATGTTTACAAATAACGGTTTGCTTATTAGTGCAGTATGTTTAATTATATCAGCCAAAAACCATACTTTACAGTAATTTTTTAGGTATTATGAATGAAATTCCATTTTTTGGATATGCTTTACCATTCTTGGTTGCTGATGGAACAAAAATATTTGTAGCATTATGTGTAAATACATGCTTTTTTATTTTTATTTTTCCCCAATTGTTGCGCTTTTCCGTGCACATATTGTACAAATTCTGCTTTGTGCCACAGATCACAATTGTGGATGAGTTTACTTTTAACTTCAAAGGGACTATTTGTATTGTATGTTGCAACTGTAAATTGAATTGTTTGGCATTTTTCTCATGATTGTAATATTAATTTGATGTTTGGATTTAATTTTCAATAAAATGGCTTTTTTTGTTTTGTTTTGTTACGTGTGTGTTTCAGACTTCTCTCTTTACCCTCTCTTCTAGTCTTTTTCAAGTATTTACCCCTAACTCTGCCTACACTTGGTTGAATATTTTCACATGGCTTTACAACATACCGGGGCCCAAAGGAGAGTACAAATCTTGAATAACCAGTGAGAGCAGGAATTTGGGAAGGAACTATCTTCCTGTCTGGCACCATGCCTGGAGACAGATGGGAGAAGAAGCTATCCATGAGTTTCATTTCCCTTTCATCTACTAGGAGAGGCTGCTATGGTATAAGCAGGATGAGCACTGGATTTGGAGTCAGAAGACTTGGGTTCCAATTCTGGCTGTTTCCTACTAGTTGTATGACCTTTGGGCCTCCCTTTCCTCATCTGTAAAAAAGAAGAGGTGGTATTTGATGACTTCTAAGGCTCCTTCCAGCTCTAACTCCGATGGTCTTTGACTTTTTACCTTGTGTAGAGCTACTTATGGCTTTTTATTGTTATTGGTCAGTTATTTTCCACTCTTCATATGACCCCTTTTGGGGTTTTCTTGGCAGAGACACAAGGGTGGTTGGCCATTTCCTTCTCCAGCTCATTTTACAGATGAGGAAACTGAGGCAAACAGGGTTAAGTGACTAGCCCAGGGTCATACAACTAGTAAGTGTCTGAAGCCAGATTTGAATTCAGGAAGATAAGTGTTTCTGCCTTTATGTCCATTACTCTCTCTATTTGACCACCTAGCTACCCATGGAATTAGCTCCATTTATAGGAGGCATCCTTAATCCTTATCAAGGTTCTCATGCCAGCAATGGGTCTGAGGAAGAATTGGAAGCTTGGTGTTTGTTTCTGTCCCCCTCTCCCCACATCTGTTTTCTTTTTATCCTGAAAAATGAAGATCAATCAGAATTCAAGAAATGAACCAGAGTTTGGTCAGCAAACTCCCATCTCAGAAAAGTTTCTATTGGTGATTATACCTCCTTGAGTTTGGATCTCCTAGAACAGGGGATCAACTTCTAAGCAATCTGCAGATAAATTTCAGGGGATCCACACACTTGCATGAGAAAAAAATTCTCCATTTTTACTAAATTGTGACATTTAGCATTAACTTCAACTATTTAAAAACCTTATTCTGAGAAGGGGTCCACAGGCTTCATCAGAGTGCCGAAAGGAGTCCATGACACACAAAAGGTTGAGTCTCTGTATGACCATCCCCTCTAGAGTAAATAGTCAACAGGGTCACCCTGTGTTGAGCCCACTAATCTCCTGTTTTTCAGAGGCCTTGCTTTATGCCGCATGTTTTCTGTTCCTTTCGGCTTACCACACTCCTATAAAGAAGGCCACAGGAAACTGTGGTACAGGCAAACTATAGAATTTGCTCCAGTTCACACATATCAGGCTAAAAGTTAAGATGCCCCCTTTTAAGGGATTGTCTTCTTAAGATTTTGACCTAGCGTTCTTAAAAGTTTTTATGCGAATTGAATTTCTAAGGGTAGGAACATTTTAGGATACCTCCCTTGAGACTTGAGCTGACACCTATCACCTGTTTCCAGCTTTAAGGGAATGGTTTAAAAAAAAAAAGATCAAAACTGCCTAGAACAAGCGTAACACTCTGCTACACTTCTGGTCAGAATTACTTCAGCAATAACCATTCCATTTTAAAGGGATGATCCAATTTCAGGTTAGATTTTGCTCATGTTTTCAACTCTTCCTCTGATAGAGTATGCGTCCCCTTACTTTCCATTTTACAAATCTTATCTGTCTACAAGGTGAAGTGGAAAGATGGAGACCCATAATGAGACCTGGTTTTATCACTAACTCTCCAAATGACTTTTGGTGGGCAAGCCAAGTGACTTTTTTATGACCTTGGTCAAGTCAACAGACTTGTTTGGGCCTGAATTTCCCCATCTACAAAAGAAGATAGCTTAGAACAGATAGGATGGTATATGGTGGTAGTGTCAAATTCAAATAGGAACTGATCTGTGCTGGCTACAGATTGACTTAGAAAACCACAAACCAATATTATTTATGTTGTATTTTTATTTATTTTGTTAAACATTCCAGTTACATTTTAATCTAATTGAAGGGTTCCAGTGGTAAATGTTTTGTGGGTCTGTTTGATATCCTCTGGCATAGCGAATGGGCCATTAGACTTGGAGTCTTGGAGACCTGAGTTCAATTCCCCCCCTCAGACATTTTACTAGAGGTGTGATCCTAGGCAAATCACTCAAGCTCAGTTTCCTTATCTGTAAGAAGAGGGGGCTGAATTGAGATTGCTTCTAAGGTTCCTTTCAGCTCTAAATAGTATATGATCCTAATATGTAAATTACAAGGCCCTTTCTGGCTCGGAGAGATTGGAACCCAGACCTTAATTACAACTATGATGAGACCATGGAATTAGAGTGGATAGACCTGCCATTTAAGGCATTGAAATAGGATGGCTAGCTAGGAAATTGGAATTACAACTGCAGAATAATCGTCTAAATTCCATCGAAAAGATGAGAACTTCACGTAATGACAGTAGTAATAACATCAGCTTATTTTTGTGCAGGACTTCCAAGTTTACCGAGTGCTTACGTGTATTGGCTCCTTTGCTTCCCCCATGCTTTGAAGTGATAGCTGTATTATCTATCTTTTCAAGGATTTTAATAAATTCAGTGAATTTCCAAGTCGGAACCACTGGTTCTCTCCTCCTGTTTCTCCCTTTCTCTCTCTTTTTTTCAGCCTTACTACACACTCAGCAAATGAAGAACAAAGCTGAGTGGCCTCGTGTAAACTATTTGAGATGGTGAGAGGGAGCAGAGACTTTGCCTACATCCAACATGGCCACTGTCCTTCTTGCTCAAAATAATAGATCAGAGGAGAAAGAAATACAATCATTGCTGTTGACCCCACCATCCCCTCCCCCAACCCTCCCTCCCAAATATTTAATCGTCAGATATTTCTGTGTGAGTGGGTGTTTCCTGTTCACTCAATCCCAGCCGAGACTTAGGCTAATAAACACCTCAGCTTTCTGTCTCTGAGTTTATTTGGCCTGGGAAATGGGTATTACCATGTAAACAGGAAGCCCCCTGAAGTTATTATCTACAGATGCTGTTGAAGAGTCACATGTTTGTATTTATGGGAGCTGAAAACAGTTTGGAAAGGAGGAGGAGGTGGGGGAAGCCCTCAGTCACAGGCATAGATAGTGTATGCTGGTCTCACAGATCTCTGTGATTTCAGTGTCTCTCTCCTCCCTTAGCTTCTTGGAAGTAAATAAAGGCCTAGGGATCCATGGCCAAAAGCCAAGTGGGAAATAGAGATTCTGGGTTGTAGAATTCATGCAAACACTATCCTTTCATCCCCTCCAACCCCTTTCTTAATTGTGAGTGTAACTGTGGGGTTTGGGTTTTAGCTTGTTTTGTCCAATACCTCCTGACCAATGCCTCTGTTGTCTGCCTGACAGTGATTACTAGCAATGATTTTTAAACAGTTAGGGGACTTGTGATAAAAAGGACTATCTTACCATCAGGCACGCCACCAGCTCTTCCACAGAGAGATAGTGGAGTCTAAGTTCAGAAAGGAGCATACATTGTCTGATATTGCCAGACTTGTCTTGGTTAGTTAGCTATGCTTTTTGGTTTACTTTTGGGAGGGTTGAAAGAGAATTTTTTTGAGGGTGTCATTAGGAATTGACAGTGATTTTTTTAAAAAGAATATCAACAAATATTTTGCTCTATAAGTTTAAAAGGAAACACAAACCCTCCCCCCAAATTAATGTCTTATTTTCCATTTCTTTGGAGTTCTTCCCCACCCCACTCCCCAGCATCTCAGAGTGATTTCAAATTCCAAAAGGGGAGAAAGTCAACCTTTAGGCATGTTGTCCTGTGGTAAGAGAGATATTGGTCAAGGGGACTCAAGGCAATTGGGGAAATTTCTCCACTGCTCCTTACCCCAAAGGCTGATGGGATCACTGATTTGGGCAAAGAACCTGAGTTCATGTAGTCTTATTCCAAGTAGGTGACAGTGCTATGATTTAAAAAGTTCTAGGTAGGCCCTGATAGCTTCTTTCTTTGCCAGAGAATTATAATTGTGGGACATCCAGGTGTCAATCACTTAAACCTCCACCTCAGTTTCCACATCTGTAAAATGAGGATCATAAGAGCACCTAGTTCCCTGGGGTTTCAAGAACTAAATGAGGAAATAATTGTAGTGCTAAACACAGTGTCTGGCACATAGAAAGCACCATATGCATGTTAGCTATTAATAATAATAGAATAATAAATACAGCTGATCTGTAGGGTGTAAAGGGATTTCTTCAGAACAGGCTATATATAATTTTTTTCACTGCCTAGGGATACTACATACTTGGTTCTCAAATCACTCCCAGACTTCTGCCACTCCCTCCTGGGATGCCCTCCAACTTCATAAATGTGAAATTGAACTGAATTGACTAGCTGATCAGGAATTCCTGAAAATTCCTTGGAAGGTGGAAGAAACAAAGGCTTTGAAACCAAGGTGAAACAAGGTGGCTCAGTTTCAGAAGTGTCATTAATCATATTGAAAATAAAACTAAGGCTGTCTGTGGTCTCATCCCACTGGCTGGACCCTTTTCTCCTTATCTTCCCAGGTGGCCCCATTCCCTATAACTCTTTTCCCATTCTCTCTCTCTCTCTCTCTCTCTCTCTCTGTCTCTCTCCCCTGTTCCCCACACCTGTCTCTTTGTGTCTCTCTCTGTCCCTTTCTCTGTCTGTCTCTCTACTTGTGTTTGTCTCTGTGTCTCTCTCTATCTCTTTGTTTCTGTCTTTGTCTCTCCTCTAGCTTTTCTTCTATCTCCATGGAACATACCTTTCTGCCTAGGCTCTATCATCTTTCCAGGATAGTTTTGCCTTGTGCTCTACTGTGAACTTTCCTCTGGAATGGTTCCCTCTCACCTCTCTAGATCAACCACTCCACCCTCTCATCTCACATCTTACCTACACTTCGCCCTGGGTAGCTAACAGCTATGTAGACTTGGTTACATGAATGCTCTGGAAGAGTCTTTGTTTTTAAGAAAAAGTACAGAGGAGAAATGATTTATATCCTGCTCATTGTGAAGCTTTGCTTTGGTGCCTATGTGAATCTTTGTATGTATGCGGACTGGGACAAATGCAGAAAAGGACCTCATTTTATGGTGCCTAAATTTGTCTGTTTTGGCATTTGGAATTCCTAAACACACTTGGTATAGATAGACAGATGCTGAAGCTGCAGCTCCACCACCCAACCCACCCCCCTTCAAAATGGGCACATCTAAAGGTCAGTTAGTAAACATGTAATAAACACCTACTATGTGTCAGGCACTGTGCCAAGCACTGGGAATAAGAAAGGAAGAAAGAAAGAAAGGAAGGAAGGAAGGGAGAGAGAGAGAGAGAGAGAGAGAGAGAGAGAGAGAGAGAGAGAGAGAGAGAGAGAGAAAGGAAGAAAGGAAAAGAAAGAAAAAGACAATCCCTGTCCTTAAGAAGCTTATAATCTAATGGGGAAGTCAGTATACAAAAAGAAGCTGAAGAGTGGGGGAGGGAGGGGCATGATGGAAGCCAGATAAGAAATGAAGAGATGACTAGTTTGGATGCCTTAAATAAAGGTTCTGAGACAAATTCTTTCTAGTCAAAAGGAGGGACTCCTGAAATGTGAGTTTCAGGGAAGAAGGGATCTTGCAGGATGATGAGATTCCTGGGGCATTAAGTCCAGAGAGATGTAGCCCAGGTGGGAAATGAAGAGATGGCTGGCCTGGATGCTTTCTTTAAACAGAAGTCAAAGGAATCATAATTTAGAGTCAAAAGGACATCAGAGTTCATTCTAATCTGACCCCTCATTTTAGTAATGAGGAACCTCATACATAGAAAGGTGGTGACTTTGTGGACCTTTGTCACAGTGGTAGTAACCTAGCAGAGCCTAGGATCAAACTCAGACTCTATGACACAACATTTAATGTTTTTTCCACTAGATTACTTCCACCCCCCACCTGCACCCCCGAGGTGGGGGTGAGGATCAAACTTGATGGAGCCCAAGGACACAGTTGCCCACAGGTGTGCACACAGGTGTGCCTCCTGACACAGCATTTATTTGCCATTGTATCCAGCCATGGTGAAAATTATAGAATGTGAAACAGGTGGTAAAAAACTGCCATGCCATCAACTTGATTTACAGGGATATAGAATGCTTGCTGAGATGTCACTGAGCACTATGAAATTTGAACTCAATGCAAGGAAAGTGATCTCCAGGAAAGGGCTTATTTCTGAAAATTTAGGGGCCCTGGAGGGTCTGGTAGTGCACGAAGACCTGCCATTCAGACACGTTCGGCCAATTGGAAAGCAAGCGATGGAGTTTCTGGAGACTAGTTTGGTTGGCCCTTCTTTGCTCTCTCAGTAACTGAGCTCCTTATGCCTCCTGAGAGGTGTGAATGGTCATAGGTGCACCAATTCCATCAGCACTGGCTTAATTTCATTTCTAATATTACAAGATTTCTTGTGACTTAGTGTGACTATTTCAATTCTCATTCCTCAATCCCCCAATAGAATGAAAGCTCGTTATGTGCTCAGGCCAACAAAGTTACTGGCACAAAAATAAGCACTTAAAAAATTCTTGTTGATTGATTGCTATGCTTTCCCCTATCCCCCACTTCTGTGTTCCAAAACCATTAGAAAATTTAGGAATTATTTTTTGAGCTCCTGTTTCTGATAAAAAAGCAAGGCTAAGCTAAGATCTTATAACCAAGGCCTGAGGATGGCCTATAGGCCTCGGGGAAATTCTTCTTGAACTACAACAAAAAGTCAGATTGTTATGAGTTTAAAAAGGGGGTTCTGTTAATTTAAAACACTTTTGAGAGATCTGTTAGGCAGAACTAAGAAAGAAAACACTTAAGATTGGTAGATTGTTGCAAATTCTCTATTAACAACATAAGATAATAGATGTCATTTTGGGAATCTGTATTTGTGATTTCATTCAGGTAATGAACTGTCTCTTTCAAGGTTCATAAAAGAATTCTTCAAGAATTCCTGGGGGTACTAAGAGATAAAATTATTTTCCTGAGATCACATGGTCAGTATCAGAGAGAAGTAGATCCTGAACCCAGACCTTACTAACTCTAAAAGAAGTCATCAATCAAAAAATCAGTCAATATTTACTAAGTGCCTACCATGTTCCAGTCATTATGCTAAACTCTGGGGATACAAAAAGAGTAAAAGATAGTCCTTGCCCTCAAGGACTTTATACTCTAGTCCTCTATCCATTAAGCCATGGTGACTCTCATAAACATTACACTTGGAATATTATTAAGTTCTTTGTATTTTCACATTCTCTTACTATCCCTCTCAATAGGATTATGATAGGTTTTAGGATTGGAAGGGAATCTTAGAAGCAGTTCAGTTCATCTTCCTAGGAGCAAAATTGCTCCCAGAAGTCAAATAATTTGCCCAAGTTTTCTTGGCTAGCTAGTGGTGGAGCTTGGATTAAAGGCCCAGGCCTCCTGAAATCTGGGGCTCTTTCTACATTAGTGCTATTAATTCATTTCTTTTAGGGTACAGAATGGGAGGAATAAGCATTTATTGAGTATTTACTATGTGCTAGGCACTGTGCTGAATGCTTTATAGAAATAATCAACAATCCAGGGAGAGAGGTGCTAATATTATGTCTATTTTAGAAAAGGGACTTGAAGCAGATAGAGGTGAAGTGACTTGCCCAAGGTCACATGGCTACTAAATGTCAGAGGCCACATTTGAATTCAGGTCTTCCTGACTTTGTGATCTAGTACTCTATTATGCCTCTTAGATAGCTTTACCATTTTACATTTCATTCAGCATTGTCAGTGGAACTAGATTCCTTGTCTAGTTTTACTTTCTATTTCCAGCTTAGTTTCCCTCTACTATTCTTTCAAAGAGTAGACATACTTTTCTTTGGCTTTAGGGGTCATAGCTTTGCTCCGAGAACATCTTATGAATCCTGTTGTTTTTCTCCTTCAATATATTTCCAAAAATATTTTCATCATTGATAACCTAAATTGCAATGACCTTACACCCTTTAATGCAGCATTTTAAAATCTTCTCTTTATTTTACATATTTTCTCCCTTGCATTAAAACGTGAGCTCTTGTTGAAAATTTTTGTATTGCTGATTTGGTAGAGTAAAAATACAGAGATAATGCACTTATCAGAAAACTCAGCCACATCTTGGAGAGCAGAGAAAGGAAACTCCTATTTGATTCTGAAAGTTATATGAGTAACCAAGTTTTATTCCCTTCTGTACAGTGAAGGAAAAGAAGAGCCATAGAAGGAAGAAATAGATCATAGATAGTTAACAGAATTGTACTGTTCCCCTCTCCCCCCAGGGGAAAAAATTGGAAGACCTTCTTAGGGTTTGTCATATTATTTTATTTCTCTGGGCTTCTGTACCATGCTTAAAGAAAAAAGAAAAGAAAATTGGAGCTTAAACACTGGTACAGCCCGACTCTTGTTTGCTTTTTCATTTCCGTAGCTGTAAAAAAAAATTTCCTCTGGAAGCTCAACTTTATCACATTGCAGGAGCAGATCAACTGCTCCAATGAGGCCCCTTCTCTCTTTCTTAAGGAAAGAAACACTACCACACACACACACACACACACACACACATCTGCTGCATCTCTCCAACTTGTCCCTTCTCCCCGCTTATCTATGCTTCTTTCTTGCTCTGTCTCTCCCAATTCTGAACCAAAGCCTCCATTTCAAGTGATAGGAAATACTGAAAGGAAAACTGTGGCTAAGAGGGTGGGAGAGACGTGGCGGAGGTGGAGAGAAAGAGAGAGAGAGAGAGAGAGACAGCAACCCAGTCGGGAGAGACCAAGACGGAGAGAACGAGAATGAATATTGAATTGAAAAGACCTCTGGAATCCTGAATGCAAATGATCTTTGTCCTCTTACTGCCAGGGATGGTATTCTCCCAACAAAGCAGGATGTTCGTGTTTTTAATAATAGCTAGACCAGATGCTAAATTCTACTCGGCAACATGCTGTCTAAGTGAGAAGGAGAACAGCTGATTTCTGTTAAGATGAACACCAGGAGAATAAGCCAAAAAGTATGAGAAATCTCCGGAGGTCTCTGCTTTGTAAACCCCTGTTTGGCAGAGAGATCACAGATTCAGAACTCAAAATCCAGTTTGTCCTCCTGCTCCCATTCCTTGTTTGAACTGGTTGCTGGGAGTTTCTACAGGCCTCTGTCCATTCTCCTTCCTCATCTGCAACCTCCCCCCTCCCCACCTCAAACTTTCCACCTCTTTTCTGTGGCATCCAGAGGAACTGGCTCACATTCTCCCTAAAGTGAAAGACTGAAACCTAGGGCCCCTTGGCTTTCTGTAGAAAAATACCCATCAACAAGGAATTTTCTTGACTTGTTCCTTGCCATAGAAAATAGTGAAATCCTGAATGTGAGCCAATGATTTTAAAATGGCATCTTTGTTCCGTCTTCTTGCCTTTCCCCTTCTTCCTCCCTGGTTCCCTCCCACCACCCTCATAGCTAGTCTTTCCTATCTCTCAGATTAGGATATTATATATGAAGATGTCATACCTTTCTAATGTTCTTTTTCTGCTTTGCTTGGCTAACCTGGGCCTCAGTTTCCTTTTTTTGTAAAATGAAGGGATTGTATTAGATGACCTAGGAGGTCCTTTGCAGGGCTTGGCTTATGGTCCAAGGATCTGTTGTTGTTCATTTGTGTCTGACTCTCTGTGACCCCATTTGGAGATTTTTGGGTTTTTTTGGCAAAGATCCTAGAGTGGTTTGCCATTTCCTTCTCCAGTTCATTTTATAGATGAGGAACTGAGGCAAGCAGGGTTAAGTGACTTGCCCAGTGTCACACAACTAGGAAGTATCTGAGACTGGATTTGAATTTAGGAAAATGAGTTTTCCTAAGTCCAGGCCTGACACTCTGGGTGCCACCTAGCTGCTTAGTCCAATGATCTACTAAACATGACAAAGGAATCCACCTCCAGTCCTTAGCCTTGTAAGTGCCTGACACACAGTGAACACCAAATAGATGCTTTTTGACTGATTAATGCTTATGCATAAAAGAATCTCTGAAAAGAGAAATATCTTGGTAGAATTTACCCTGAGGGTCTATTGAGTTATGTTGGGTCTCTAGATCTCTTCCCTAATGGCTATTGGACTTTGAGAATCTGTGCTGGGGTGGGATGGGGTGAGGAATACCTCACAAATTTCTAGTTAGACTATAAATACACCCACTTGCAAAAATACATATACCTCCCCTCTATTTTCCTCCCTGCTCAATGGACAAAATGCTATAAATTGTCCTTCTGGGTTTCTTTATTCTTCCAAGTTGCCCTTGGTGTCCACTTTCACTTGATCTCATTTGCATGAAAATCTTTGGGCAGAAGAGGACAGTGATGGATACACAATGTGATTTCTTTCTCCCTGTTGCCATAGAGTGGGGCCTGAATACCACTGTCCCTCCTAGTTAACTAGCTGTGTAATTCTGGGCTAGTACCTTAAATTCTGTCTGCCTCAGTTCTATCATCTACAAAAATGGGGATAATGATAGCACCCACCTCTTAGAATAGTTGTTGTTTAGTAGATAAGTCATGTCCGACTCTTTATGACCCCATTTAGAGTTTTCTTGGCAAAGATCCTGGAGATGTTTGCCATTTCCTTCTCCAGTTTGTTTTACAGGTGACAAAACTGAAGTGACTGGGTAAGTGACTTGCCCAGGGTCACATAACTAATAAGCATCTGAGGTCAGATTTGAACTGAGGTCCTTCTGACTACATGTCCATCACTCTACCCACTTCACCATCTAGCTGTGCTCTTCTCAGGGAGTAGTAAGACTCAAAAGAAACAATATATCTGAGGTGCTTCGTAAACTTTAAAAGGCATCTTCAGTGTCATCCATTATTCTTTATTGGGGAGGGGAAAATGTTCAAGCCCAGTAGAGCTTTAGTGAAAGGGAAAGAACATTATCAGTCATAACTTCTCTAAAACAACCCTAATTCTCAGCTGAGAAGATGCTTTCAGAAAATGTATCTAATATCTGAGGAAAAAACTTTCATTATTTTAGTAAAGAATTTTCTGTGGAATAAAACATTTCATTTTGGCAGTTGATTGACAAGAGGTTTCTGCCCCAGAGGAGCTCATGTGACCTTTGTCTACATCTCTTTCCTTAAACCTTCTTCTAACTCAGCAGTGAAAGTTGTTTGCATTCATGTTATTTTCCTAATTCTTATGAAAATATTTCCAATATTTAGTAACATGACTCAAAAATAACTATTGTGATTTTTTTTGCATAATCCACATATATTTTGACTGAATTTACTGGGCTTACCAACTGATGTGCACTATGGTCAAGCTTTGTCATCTTTACCTTCACATCTCCTGTGTATTTTCTTCCTTCCATTCACACAGCTACCTTCCTGGGAGTCACGCTGTCTCTGGGTTTTCCCTCTTAAGTTATATCCAGTTACAGTGTACATATCTTATACATACATAATTTTTGCATGTAATAAAACAAGAGATATACAGTTATTATGAGATACAGTGTATAAGATACATTAAATACAATAAGATATATAACATT
>CM053770.1:327681836-327711163 GCA_028658325.1 Potorous gilbertii
ATTTTATATATATATTATATATAACATATATAACTGCTGGTATCATTTTCTTTCCTAGCTATTATTCACTAATGATCTTTTCAGATCTAGTATTCCTTATTATTTTTTCTACTTTTTGAAGGATGAAATTATCGTTAAGGGAAAGGAATAAGAATTTACATAGCACTTACTGTGCGTCAGGCATTCTGCTAAGTGTTTTTTATAAATGTTATTTCATTTGATCCTCACAATAACCCTGCTGTTATTATTCCCATTTCACAATTGTGAAAACTGGGGTTAAGTGACTTGCCCAGGATCATATAACTGGTACATGTCTGGTTGGGTTTGAACTTAGGTCTTCCTGATCACAGGTTAAGTGCTTTAATCCACTGTGCCTCCTATCTGGCTCAAAGGCAAGTCAACTAAAAAACCCCAAACCAAAAAAAAAATAATTATGAAGCAGCTAGGCATAGGGTATAGCATGCTTGGACTTCCGGATTTGAATCCTACCTCAGACACTCACTAGCTGCATGACCCTGGGTAAGTCACTTAATTACAACCTCAGTTTCCTCATCTATAAAATTAGGGGATTAGACTTGATGACTACTGAGGTATTTTCTACCTCTACATCTATGATCCTACAAGATCAGGATTTTTTTACAATTTTTTTCTATTCTCCATCACCTTTCCTTCCTGAACCTTGTCCAAGCTACTTAGAAAGTCTCTTATCTGAATTTGTGAGGGTAGGCAGTCAATCAAGATCACCACTGAATAGACTCCACAAAGTTAGTGATTGATGAGAAAGGGGAAGGTAGTTTGAGCCTAGATAGGTTTAGGGTAAATCCTCTCCAGGATCTTAACTGCAAGCTGTCTTCTCCAATATAAATCATCTCATTCGATAATCATTTTCAAATGGCAAACAATAATAAAAACTTTCCTTTATTTTGCGTCCAAGTGTCAGCTTATCTACAAAGGCTATGGATGTGTGAGGGTGTGTTTTTTATTAAAAAAAGAAATAAGGAAAAAGAGAAAGGTTGGGGAGCATGTGTCTTCTAAAATAAAACTAGAGTGTCCCCAGTTCACTTTTCCAGCTCTCTAGGAGTCAAGGCTATGAAAAGAATCAGAGACATAGGCTATAGAAACTAGAGAGGTATCTGAGTAAGTGTGTAATATTGTCCAGAGATGAACCCTTACAGAGGCCCTGGTCATCTCTGATGATCAAAAGTGACAAAAAATACATTCAGATCATGGTTCCTGGTTATGGGTGGTGACTCTCTCCCTCCCTGACCAGAGTTAAAGAGGTCGCTATTTGGAACCCCTGAAAAGGGTTCTAAATCCTGGGATCATAGCAGGGAGATACTGACAAATGCTTAACAACAGGTTCTCTGGAAAAATATATATTTAAATGTAATCTGTATTAATAATATTTTCTCCATCACTTTCTTAAGTCTAGACAATCAATAAAAAAATAAATCGTCCTAATTTAGTGTGTTTGCTGATTCCATGGTGTAATTGTTAACACTGACAATTTAACAATTGGCTCTCATGAGCCATTGTGAGATGGCTCCAGCCCACTCCTGTATTATAGCATTATAGATTTGGAGCTGGGAGGAACCCCAGGGGTTTTCTTGTCCAGTCCTATATTTTTCAGATCAGTAATCTGAGACCCAGAGATATTGTTAAGTGATTTAGCATGTAAGTTACTTGTATATTAGTATTAGATCATGATGTCAAAGTTGGGGTGGGGACAACTAGATGAGGACGCTCAATTACCACAAGCTAGTGATGTCATAGAAGGCTTCACAGAAGAGATGACCCTTCCATTAGTTCTTGATAGACAGGTGGGATAGAATTCAAATGAACAGAGAGGAGCAGAGTAAGCATTCAAGACTGAGGAAGTAGCCTAGGTCAAGACATGAAGGTAGGAAGGCTTGAGGCTGGGGCAGTACAAATTGGTGTCAGGGAGAAGTAGATAATGAGATACTAAAGGTGGAAAATATTGAATGCCAGGCTAAGGAGTCTGATCTCTAGTTACAAGCCCTTCCTTTGCCCTCTTATCCCAACTCCTTATCTCCTCTAGGTGTTTTCCTTTCTCCTTCAAATTCATTCCTGTTCCCTCATTTAATCTGACTGTCAACATTATATTCTACTTAAACTAACCAGTCTGAAGTTACTAATAATCACCTAATTGCCAAAACCACTTTCCTATTCTTAGTCCTCATCCTTCTTGACCTCTCTGCAGCCTTTGATACCATGGATCACTATTTCCTCTCTAGATTTTCATTACACTGTTCTCCTCTTACCTGTCTGACCACCACTCTGTTTCCTTTCCTCGATCTTGATTCCAAGGCACAACTCTTAACTTCGAGGTCCCTCAAGGCTCTGTCTTGGGCCCTTTTCTCTTCTCCATGTATATTCTCTCAAATTAGTGAGCACTCTCAATATCTCTCATAGGTTCAATGATTATTATATATTATAGGTCACTTACATTATATAATTATATATTAATAATTCCATGATACCAATGATTGTCACATGTATATATCAAGCCCTAACCTTTCTTTCTTTTTATTTTAATTAATTAATTTCTAACCTCTTTCTTCAGATCCAGTCTTACATCACCACTGCCTTTTGGACATCTTGAACTGGATGTCTGTAAGCAGCTCAAACTCAACATTTTCAAAACAGGACTCATCGTTCCCCCCAAACCTTTCCCTCTTCCCCCAATTTCCTATTGCTATTGAAGGTACCATCTTCCTCCAAGCCACCCAAATGTACAACCTTTGTGTCATCCTCTATTTCTTATGCACATTTTGTAACTTTTTTTTTTTTTGCGTTTTCAATCTCTTAGCAAGTCTTGTCATTTCTACCTTCCCAATATCTGTTGTATTCAGTCTTCAGTCACACATTCACCACCATAGTACAGGCCTTCATTATCTCTCACTTGAATTGTTGGAATCATTTTTTAAGCAGTCTCCCTGTCTCAAATCTCCCCTTCACCTCCTTCCAATCCATCCTTTAATTAGCCAACAAAGTGATTTTCCTAAAACTTAAAAATCTGACAATGTCAATATTCAATAAATTCAATAAATCCCAGTAGTTCTTTATTACTTCCAGGAATAAATTTAACATCTTCTCTTTGGCATTTATGTTCCTCCATAACTTGGTCTTTTCTTACCTTTCCAAACTTCTCAAATGTTCTCTATAATTTTGTTATACTGAACCTATATTGGATGGCTTGCGGTCTCAGGGAGCGGGGAGAGGAGGAAGGGAGGGAGGGTTAGAATTTGGAACTCAAAACTTTAAAAAAATGTTAAAAATCATTTAAACATGTAGTTGGGGAAAATATTATTTTTAAAATGTATAATATGAACTACATAGAATGACAAAGGAAAAAAAGTAGTTATACTGGTCTTCTTGCTGTTCATTACACATGATATTCCATTTCCCAACTCCATGCCATTGCATGGCTGGTTCCCATGTCTGATATGCCATCCCTCTTTAATTATTTACATGTTTCTCTCATTATAATGTGAGCTCCTTGGAGACAAGAGAAATATTTGTCTTCCTTTGCATATCCAGGGCTTGAAGAATGCCTAAATATCAGCTGGTCCTTAAAAAATGCATGTTGACTTACTTCTTCCTCCAATTCCTTTAAAAAGCTTCCCATCATGCAGCCACATTTTAGAATATATTTTAGAATATAGAATATTTAGAATTTTAGAATTCCACTCCACCTGTCTTTCAAGATAGGGGCTTGTCATTCAGCCTGTCTCCTCAGTGAGACTAGCCAGTGGTTTATAGAATGTCCCAAGGGCATTGTGTGAGCCTTCTAAGGTTACAATTTGCTAATTCGATAAACTAATTAATAATTAATGTGCTAGAAGGAGAGACCTAGAGAAGGAAAAGTTATCCTTTCTCCTCCCAATATTCCAATAATAACAACTGTCATTTGTGTAACTACTGAACAACTGTGCAATATATAAAAAGCTCTATACAGACATCATCATAGTGAATATTCGTAACAATTCTGTAAGATAGGTAGTAGAAGTATTTTTAATCCCTATTTTACAGAGGGCAAAGCTCAGGTTGAGATAGATGAAATACTTATCCAAGATCACACATCCGTAAGTGTTGGAGAAAAGATTCCAAAGCAGGCTTTTCTCCATCAGTAAACATCTGCTATGTGCCAGGCACTATGCTAAATGCTAAGGATACAAAAAGAGGCAAAAGACAGTCCCTATTTTCAAAGAGATTGCAATCGACTAGGGAAGTCAACATGCAAATACATACAAAGCAAGCTATGTATAGAATAAATAGGAAATAATTAACGGAGGTAAGATACTAGAATTAAGAGAGCTTGGGGAAAGTTTCCTGAAGAAGCTGGCACTTTAGTTGTGATTTAAAGGAATCCAGGTAGGTTGATAGAGGAAAAGTGTTCTAGATATGGGAGACAAATGTCAGGAGCAGAGATATGGAGTGTTCATGAAACAGTTCATGGAATTGGGAAGCCATTGTTATTGGAGTACATATTGGGGAGTAAGATTTTACAAGACTAGAAAGGCATAGGACTTGTGTGTAGGTTATGTACAAGGTTCTGAATACCAAACACAACATTTTTTAATGGATCCTGGAGGCAATGGGGAACCACTGGAGTCTACTGAGCAGGAGGTGGTGTGACCTGATTGATCTGCCCTTTAGGAAAATCATTCTAGTGGCTAAATGGAGGATGGATTAGAATGGAGAGAAACTCCTTGAAACAAGCTAGTGATGTCATAGAAGGCTTCCCAGAAGAGATGACCCTTCCATTAGTTCTTGATAGACAGGTGGGATAGAATTCAAATGAACAGAGAGGAGCAGAGTAAGCATTCAAGGCTGAGGAAGTAGCCTAGGTCAAGACATGAAGGTAGGAAGGCTTGAGGCTGGGGCAGTACAAATTGGTGTCAGGTTCTCAGCATCGGTTCTCAGAATCAGAACATATCTTCTTATAGTGTCCTACTGGAGATAATGTCCCTGGTTTTTTGTTTTGTTTATTTGTGTTTTTGGAGAAAACCAGAGGTGTTACTCCCAGGATTGTAATGTGAGATAAAGTTAAGAGGAGAAATCAACTTGTGCAGGGTATCTGAGAACAGAGCAGGCCCCTCAAATCATCCCATATGAGCAGTTTGACTCACTACCTGTGTAGATACAGGGTAGTGGTTCCCAACATTCTTTTATTTTTAGCAAACTCTTTTTAACAATGACAAAAAAGTGTTATAAATCCCTAGAATAATTCAATATGTTGCCCATAATATTCACTGCTTAAGGCACCATTAAAGAATTTTTAGCACGAACCTTCTTCAGCATCAAATTGATGAGGATTCGGAAACTGGTAAAAGATAAAAGAATTACCTTAAAAAATGGAATGGAAACCTTGATTCTTTTTCTTGGAAACCCTTGGGATTTGAAGGCCTAGGTCTATGTTGATAGCTATAAAATGTAGCATAAATTGCACCTGTGTCTTTGCAAATTACACTTAGGGAAGGATAATCTATCATTCCAGGTTCTTATGGCTGAAGCAAAGGGAGTCAGATAGAGGGGAGCATTTGTACTTCAACAAGTCATTCTGTTTTGGAATGCCTCATCTGACTCATTCATTCTGTGGTGCCATCAGGGTCTGAGGCATGGGAGTCATAGAATGTTCCGAATCATCATCTTTATCATCATTCATTTTTCATATCTTGTTTTATTAAATTCAAGTTGAAATCATCCTTGGACGTCTCTATCCCGCTCTTATTCTTTTACTGTATGCTGTTCTACTGGTGATTGGACAGGGGGAGGAATGTTTGTTTTTTGCAATTTGAATAAAAGTATTCAGATGTAAACTTATTTTCTCTAGGCTCATTAAAAACATCTTTTAGACAGTTCCAGTAGTAGATATCATGATGGGTTAATAGTAATAAAAATATTCATTCATTTCAGTCGTGTCCCACCCTTAGTGACCCCATGAGGGATTTTATTGGTAGAGATATTGGCGTGGTTTGTCATTTCCTTCTCCACTTCATTTTACAGATAAGGAAACTGAGGCAAACAGGGTTAAGTGACATACCCAGGGTCTCACAGTTAGTAAGTGTTTGAGGTCAGATTTGAATCAGGAGGATGAATCTTTCTGATTCCGTTTCCAGCGCTCTCCACTGTATCCTAATAACAACCATAAATAATAATATAGTAGTAAAATAGAGCAAAATTGTAATATAATAGTAGTATAAAATCCAAAGATGGCATAGAGAAGGAGACTGAGTCAGGCACGAAACTCAACGAGGAAGGCTGGAGCACGTCCTGGGAAGCATAATTGCCATCAGGATATCTGAAGTGGGTGATAAATACAAATATCAAATATGTCTGAATGGTGATGATAGAGGGGAAAATTTTGAAGAGCAATGAGGATCAAGGAATATTCTATCTCCTCTACCAGAACCTGTGAGTTGGAGGGAAGACTTGGGGGTCAGGGGAGAGCCAGGTAATAAGAATTTCCTGCAAGTGTTTAAAGGGCTGTCATGTGGGAGATTAGAGTTGCTGCATTTGACCCCATAGAGCAGGACCAAGGGGCAAAGGTTGGAAACTACAGAGGAGTGTGTTTCAGCATGGATTTAAAGGAAAACAAAAAAAATAAAAATAAATTTTTTAGAATGATTAGAATGGTCCCAAAGTTGAATGGACTCCCTTGGGAGATGGCGAGTTTTCCTTCATTGGAGTAAAGATTGGTTGACCTTGGTGGATGGGGCATAGAGGAGATTCGTGTTCAAGACCGGACTACTCTGAAGTTTCTTCCAGTCCTGCTATTTGACTTAATTTGGCACGTGAAACTAGGGATAATAAATCCTTGTACTCTCTGGCTAACATAGTTTGTTGTGACAAAGCTATTTCCTACCCTTCTAAGTTTTATATAAATATGAGTTATTACAACGTGTGCTGCTACTCAAACCTAGGTTCTCCAGCTCTAAGATCTGTTCTCTTTCCACTCTGTCCATTATGGAGGGGATCATATAGATGATCAGACTACTAGAGTGGCTATTTACCATTTTTATGTCACGGACCCCTTCGGCAACCTGGTGAAGCCTTGGCATCCTTTTCAGATAGTTTTTAAATGCATAAAATAAAATACATAAGATTTCAAAGGAAACCACTTAAACTGAAAAACAGTTATCAAAATATTCTTTCAAAAGCCCGTGGACATTCGTTTAGGAATCCCTGAGCTAGCCCAAACTCCTCATTTGACAGATGAAGAAACTGAGGCTCAAAGGTGAGGGGAAATATTTTTTCCAAGGTCAGTCAACTATTTAATAGGAAAGTCAGGGCTCGATCGGGACCTCCTATGCATTTTTCTTTCCTCGCTGGTCCATTTCAGAGATAAAAGAAAGAAACTTTGGAATGGAAACCTGGAAGAAATAACTTCCCTAGAGAATAAAAAAAAAATCTCACTGTCCTCCTCCCAGACAAAAAGCAACCAAAAAGAGGGCTGCAATTAGGAACTTTTTATTCTTAAGGCATATACAAAATCTTTTCAGTTGAGGGGAGAGGGAGAAGCTTACCCAAGTCCCCCAACTGGTAACCCTGAATTATAACTATTCCTACAAAGTGGGTACTAAATTCTCTTGTTTTTATTCTGGTGAAGTACTAACAGTGACTTTAAAAGCCCTGGTTGTCCTACCCTTAATATGACTCTGAGGTACTTCATTACTTTAAAATATTCATTGGCTCCCTATTGTCTCCCAAGGGAAGTTCGGCCACCTCTAACTAGCATTCGAAATCTTATTTGCTCTGGTGTCATCCTACTTGACAACAGGGATTGTTGTATATTTTATATTTGTATCCTCAGTTTCTAGCACAATATCTATGCATAGTAGGTGCTTAATAAGTACTTTTTGCTTGATTTTTTTGATATTACTCCTTTCCATGAACCCTCTATTCCATCCAGCCAGGTTGGATCGCACTCATCTGGAGCATACAATTTGTGCTTGATTTTATTTCTCCTTAAGTGCTTAACAAGGTGCTTTGTCGCATAATAGGTCCTTAATAGAAGTTAATAAATGTTGAACCAAAAGTCAGAAATTAAAATAGCACAGTTGGGATAGTTGAGGAAGAGAGAGTACAGATGCATAAAGACCAGAATCCAAATGAACCATAAGAAACGATCAAGGAAGAGGGAAAACAAAGAAGGTTGGACAAAAAATGGCAATTCAAACAATAGCCCAGAAAAGCTGGGTCTGATATGACCAAAAGGCTGAGTGCCAGAGAGTTAGAATGTTAAATAATGGACCAATTGAAAATACCATTAATTAGATTATAGGCTTGGAGAAAGACTTTAATTAATAATGAAGAGAGAGAACCCAAAAAACAAAAACTTCTTTTTATGGAGCCCATTTCTTGGAATAGGAGATCCATCCAATACTAAAGCAAAGAATCAGTTCTATTTGGAATCAGGGCAATTAGAGGCTCAGTTGTTAAACCTCTGACGTCCTGGGTGTACCCAAATTTTCTTACCAAGACAACAAGATCCTTCTTGTTGAGACCTTTACTTACTCCTACCATTGCCTCAAACTATGATCCTATGTTTCTCCTCTCTTTTATAGTCATACTCTTAGAAAAATCTATACTTCTTACCTCCATATTTTTTCTTCTCACTTCCTTGAAATATGGCTTTTGACCCAGTCCCTCAATTGAAACTAACCTCTCTAAGGTTAGCAAAGAAAAAAACCCAAAACTCCAAAAACTGAATTACCAAGTGTGATGGTAGTTTCTTTTCTCAGTCTCTATCTTTCTTGACCACTCTGTAACACTTGAGACTATCGACTGACTGACTGACTACTTTCTTCTCCTGGATGCTCTCCCTCCCTGTTTTTTTTTTTTAATACTGCCTTTTCCCTTAGCTGCTTCTAACCATCTGATCACTCTTTCTCAATTCCTTTGGCTATATCATCATTATATATACATATATCATTATCCATTCTTTCCCTTCCCTTTCCTTCCCTTCCCTTCCCTTCCCTTCCTTTCTCTATCTCTTTCCATCTGCCTCTTTCTCTTAAAGTTCCATGAGTTCATTTATCATCTCCACAGAGACGACTCTCATAGTTATATATCCATATATACAAAGTGGAAATATACATCACATCACCAATCCTACTTTCTCTCCTGTGCTTCAATCCCATATCATCAACTGCTTGCTGAATATTTCCCACAGGCTACTCTGTAGACATCTCAAACTAAACATGTCCAAAATAGAACTCATTTATTTTCTACCCACGCCTCTATTACTTTTCTATTTCTACTGAGGGTACCCCCATCCTTCCATTTGTCCAGCCATTGATTTGCAACCTTGGCATCATTCTTGACTCTTCATTCTCCCTCACCCACGTTTTCCCATCATTTGCCCCACCTCTGGCTGATCTTATCACTGCTTCTCCCACCACATCTCATCTGTCTTGTCCCTTATCTTCACTTATGTGGTCATAGTCTTAATTCAGCTCTCATGGTCTTTTGACTGAGATTTTTTAATAACCTAATTGGTCTCCCCTCTCCTCTCAAATCTGTCTTCCATATTGATATTCTAAAATTTGATATTCTATTGATATTCTAAAAGCACAGATTTAAGGAATTCCTCCCTTCTCTAGAAGCCGCAGTGACTCCCCATTGCCTCCAAGCTAACATACAAAATCTTCTGTTGAACGCTTCCCAATCTGACTTTAGCCCATGTTTCCAAGTTTACTGCAGTTATTCAATGCTCCAGCCCTCTTGGCCTATTTGTTCTCTAAACATGACTTTCCATCTTCCATTTCTGTGCATTTGCACGGGATGTCCTCTCTACCTGGAATGTACTCCTTTCTCATATTCACCTAAAACCTTATCCACTGGACAATTGGCCTCTAGGCTGCTGGGCTAATTGCACTCATCAATTTGGTCATTTAACCTCCCTATGACTCAGTTAGTCATATGTGCCTGTACCAATTACTTAATGTCTCTGAGCATCAGATTCCTTCTTTGTAAAATGCGGATATAATAATAATAGCTAGCATTTTAATATTTGTATTATTTTATAAATATCGCATTTTATATGGTTTAGTCTACTAGTCATGTCTGACTCTTTGTGACCCCATTTGGGGTTTTTTTTGTCAAAGATACTAGAGTAGTTTGCCATTTCTTTGTCTAGCTCATTTTACAGATGAGGAAACAGAGGCAAACGAAATTAAATGACTTGCCCAGGGTCACACAAGTTAGTGTCTGAGACTGGATTTGAACTCAGGTTCTCCTGACTCCAGGACTGGCACTCTATCTGCCGTGTCCCCTAGCTGCCCCAGTTTATGTTAATATTATATTATTTTAATATATTAATATTTATAATGCTAATATCACACTGCGGTAACTTTCTCGAGTTATTAAACTTTTCATTTACAAAATAAGGAGTAAAATATTTCACCTCTTTCATAAGATCGAGGTGCAAGTTACTATCTGCCTCCAGAGAAAGAGCTGATACCGTTTAAATACAGACTGAAGCATGCTATTTTTCTACTTTCCTTCTTTTTCTTTTATTTAAGTCTTCTTGTACAAAATGACTAATATGGAAATGTTTTGCATGATGGTACATGTATAACCTATTGCTTATCATCTCAGAGAGGGAGTAGTAGAATTTGGAACCCAAAACTTTAAGAAAAAAACATCTAAATGTTTTAAAATGATTTTAACATGTGATTGAGGAAATATATATGTCTATGTGTTTATATGAATAAATGTATAGGAAAGTGTTTTTTCAAAGTATAAAGCACCATGAAAATATATAAGGGCATTATTATTTTTATTACAAGTTATGATTTATTAAGATGATTCTGGGACTGTCCCCAATGTGAGATCAAAAGACGCCATTTTATCTGCACCACCCCATCCTTTTCTGCCCTTCGCTAGTGTCTTTGTCAGTACATATGCCAGAGACTTTCACATGGGGTAGCATCTTTGTATTGTGCAGCCAATAAAATGCTTCTCCTTTCAGTCCTTATCCTGACATGAAAGTACATTATAACATTTGCCATCAATAAAAAACAATTTTTTCCATGTGAAAGGCATTACTGCTGCTACATGGTTATTGAGTGATGATACCTCGGTGATGGGGATACAGGAACAGGAAAGTGTACAAAGGGAGAACTATGCAGAAGGTTCCAAGCCATGAAGAAAGAACCTTGGTATCAGTGAGAATTCATTTAACAGAGAACAATATGCTTGCCTCTCTTAAACCACAAAGATAATGAGAGCAGAAGGGAGAGACAGATGGATGGACAGAAAGAAGCAAAAGAATAACACGGAACACAGTGAGAAATAGAAAAAATAAAACCCAGAGGGGGAAATCCTGCCTGTTGAGTGAGTCATAGATGAGTCTAACAAAATGAGAGCAACACTGACAACCTACAAGGCAAGAATTCATGCCAACTTACTCAGAGAGCTCAAATACGTCCCAGAATCATCTTTGTCAAAAAAAGGATTTAGTTTCTGGGGTCACATCTGTTAAAGCAGCTGGTGGCTTTAAAATCAGAAACTCTTCAGACTATAAGAGTTTCTTAGCAACAACTCTAGATCTTTTCTCTTAAGGAAAGCAAGATAGGAGAACACACCTTAACCCAAAATTACCCCATAGTGAAGGGTGTCTGATCCTAAAGATCTTTAGGGGAGAATGTTGCCTTTAGAAAGGTCCGATAATTTTTCCTGTCAGAAATCCCTGCCTCAATCTTCCTTCAACCATGTTTTAGTGTAAGTACACATTAGAGTAAATGGAATTTCTGAGTTGCAAGGGGAAATCTCTTCATCTTTCTGGGCCTCAATTTCCCCTCCATAAAATAAAGATGAGAAGGTTGGATTAGATCATGTCTAAGAAGTAACATGGTACAGTGATCTATGCAGAAACTGCAACAAGGCACCAAACTGGGGAAGCATATATAAAAGAGTTACCACTAACTAGATTACAAATAACCTGTGAGTGGATGAAATGTTCACTGAGACTGTTTGAATGAGGAATACCTGCTACCGCACTAGACCCATAAGATGACAGTATCTCTGCCCAGAGATGACCTTTCATTTTTCATATCTTGTGAAATCATCAGATTTAGGGGTGGAAGATACCTTAACCTTTATTGTGCCAAGTACCCCTCTCACAGTCTGGTGGGGCCTATGGACTCCTCTTAATGATGTTTTTAAATGCGTTTAACTAAATGCATTGGATTACAAAAGAAGGCAATTATATTGAAGTAGTTATCAAATTATTTTAAAAAATAAGTTCAAGGAACTTAGGTTAAGAACTCCTGTTGTTGTTACTACTCAGTCATTTCAGTCATATCTGACTCATTCTGACCCCATTTAGAGTTTTCTTGGCAAAGATACTGGAGTGGTTTGCCATTTCCTTCTCTGACTCATTTTACAGATGAGGAAACTGAGGTAAACAGGGTCACACAGCTTGGAAGTGTATGAAGCTGGATTTGATCTAAGGTCTTCCTGACTCCAGGTCCAGTGATCTACCTACTGCTCTATGTAGCTGTCCCTAAGAATTCCTATTATGTAAGAAGAATGCCAAATTAAAATCACAAGACCTGAACATGGATTCTGCTTTTCCTATATGTTACCTGTGCAATGTCTCTGGAACTCAGTTCCATCATCTCAAATGAATTGCCTACCAGTTGTCAATTGTGACCCTATTCTTCCTGGGTATGACTTTCTATAATTCTTCCTCGTCCCATTCCTACACAGGTACCCTTAGCACTCAACTGTTATGTCATGTCATCACTGATTGGTGATGGGCGTCTTTATGCCTGTCAATAAAAGAGCTCAAAATCTGGGGAAACCAGATGGGTCCCGGAGAACATCCAAAACAGATGGTCAGGTACTAGGGCTGGGTGGTGATATCATTTGCTGTCTTCTGCAGACACACAGGACCTGGTGGCTGTCGTTTTGATTCACTTTCAGAATAAAAGTTCTTTAGTTAACCCACTAAAAATAACAGTTCTATGTTAATTTCATCAAAGGCTTAGACTGGGCATGAAAGAGTACTAATTACTCCAATTAACCATGCACATTAAATACACATGTTCAAACTAATATTAAAATGCCATAAATCTTGATTCCTAAGTTCTCAGGGCTCAAGTCAAGTTATTTGATGCTGGAATGCATAAACATTTAGAGGAAGAAATTGTGACTTCAGAGAAAACACAAACAAAGCAGCCAGTTTGTTTGTGCGACTGCCTACTCACAGGAGAACAACTGAGAGACATGGGAAGACTTGAGAGTGTCTTCCTCGGTTTATGTTTGCAATTACAATCCAAAGTAGACAGAACAAAGCATCTCCTATTTATAGTCAAAGTCTAACAAGGGGGGGAAAAAGAAGCTAAATCATGAGAAAATACAATCCACTATTGTCGTTAAGAAAATAAAGTCAAACCGTAGTTTATCAAAAGAACAAACTGTCTGCAGGGAAAATAAATAGGTCATTCCATTTCCCAACTCTCAAAGTAAAGTCACAAATGCTACTCATCAGCACTGTGCAAGTGAGAAAACATGACTAGAGCTGGGGGAGCCTTGCTCAGGTCTAGGCACCACTAGCTAAGTGCAAGTATGGAAGCTAAAATTAAGGAAGATCTCTAAGGAAGATCCTACGAGGGTTTGTGAGCACAATCTTAGCCATATGATCCTTTGTGAGGGTTCAGACCTCAGGAAATGCTAAGGAGGGTTGTGGTGATTTAAAAGATTCAAGAGATAGAATTTCTGGGTAATGTAATCATTTTATTAATAAGGCCAGCACATTTATTAATAAAAGGATGCTCATTTGGCCATCTATCTTAGACCAAGGGACAATTGTGGTGGTGGACTCACAGTTCCCTTCAAAGAATAGGTGTTCCCCAGGGTGGAAATCAGCTCTGATTGGTTAGCAATTTATGGCAGAATGAATATTAACAATGAGGGGCTGAGAATGACATCATGTCACCTTTGGGCAGAGAGACCATCTTTATATCCAGACAGGGACAGCTTTAAGCAATTTAGACAAAAGGGTCTGTATCTACCCAATTTAGACAGAAGGGTCTATCTCTACTTAACTTGGATTGAATGTAATTCACCTTAGACCAGAGAGTCCTTGTGAGGTTGGGTGGGATTGGATAGAGAAGGCTAATAACCTCCAGGGACTGGGGTCTTGAAAATAGAAAAAAAAGACAGTTCTGAATCTCCCCAAATTATTAGTGATTAATAATCATTTCTCTCAGGGTAATAATATGCAAATGAACTCAACCCAGTGTCACATCTTGTTTTAGAATACCCTTGGAACTGGCAAGAAGACTAATTAAGTGAGAGAGCCAGAGGATGCAAGGGCTGCTGTTCTCAGATGAAGGAGTAGCATTGACTGAGGCCGCAGTGATGAAAACCTTCTCCACATGATTCTTGGATCAAGGGACTCCATTGTCATTCATTAATTTACTAAATATTTATTAAACAGCTAGTATATATGTAGAAGTACCATGGAATAACAATAAAGACCCGGACTTGGAGTCAAGAAGACCTGGGTTCATATCTACTTCTGGCACTCACCAGATCTGCAGCCTGGTCAATCCTTTTCAACTCAATTTGCTTCAGGCAGCTCTATAAAATTTATCTACTAAGTCCCATTGACACATTGATAATTAGAATACTTGGCATTTGACTGTCAATAAAGCTATGGAACGAAGTGCCTATATGAGACACTTTTAACCAAAACTCACATAACATTATTTCCAAGTCACTCCCTACTGACTGATCATATTAGTTTTGTTATGTCCCTCTGAAAATGGCACCCAAAGGTGAGCACAGAACTACCCATTGATCTGACCAATGCAAAATGGGAAAGAGGGAAATGTCACCTTTAATCTATTCTGTTTTAGCAGTTTTGTCATATCAGTGATTCATTTTAAGTTTGAGGTCCACTAAAAAACCCTGTGTCTTTTTCATGGAAATAGCTGGTTTGTAATCTAGTCATGTTTCTCCCACCCTAGACTGGTATGGGATTCTATGGTTTATCCCTTTGAATTTTGTCTCATTGATTTTGGCTCGTGACTCCCAGGCTAACTTTAAAAAAAAAAATAGTGATTTTTTTTTTGCCATCCCTTTAAATTCTGAATACAGGCATGCCTTCCACATCACAGGGATCAGGGGTGCAGCACCCCCGTTATCTGGAAAATCTGCATAAAAGTTTTTGGCCTCCCTTTGTACCAGAGAAGAAGCCTGGATTATTATGATATTAAAAGATAAAATATGTATTATGGTATTAAAAGATAAAATATGTTGATATTATATAATGGTATACACATGCTTTATGCATTTTTGAGTTTCTAAATATTTTCTTGTCATCTACTGGCCTTTGAGTGTCATCTGTGGCTTCTATAAAACTTCCCTCCAACTTCCCATTTAATTTCTTATGCTGACCCATGATATATTGAAACTGCAATAGGGAAGGTTGAGATGTGAAAGGGATAACTTGTCTATCCCTTGCCTTATCAGAATCTAGCGAGCCATCCTTTATAAAGCAGATTAAATAAAGAGGAGGAAAATGCTGTTTGGTAAAACTAGTCAGCACATCCACCAAGTCCAACAGTATATGTCAACTTCCATACCCATACTCCATCACCTCCACAAAAAAGGGAACACCTACATTTTCTCCTTTGGGGTCAAGTTTAATCCGTATAATTAGATGGCATTTAATTTCCTTTTGTTCTTGGTGTTCTTTTCCATTTATATTGTTGTAATCATGTATATTGTTTTTCTAGGCTACCTTCCACTGTGGTCTTGCAAAAACACTTATATAGCACGTTAACGTTTACAAAATGCTTTACAAAGATTATCTCATTTTATCTTCCCAACAATCTTGCTTTTATTATCTCTATTTTCAGATGAAAATACTGAGGTTCAGTGAAATTTAGTGACCTGCCCAAGATTGCATAGCTAGTAAGTGTCTGAAGTCAGATTTGAACTCACATATTCCTAGGTCCAGTTCTAATCCCTCTACTACCTGGCAGTCTGACTTCAGTGTTAATTTCTTAGTCCATTTTTCTTTTCTAATACACCTTTCCTTCCTTTCCTCCTAACTTCAACCTAAGGTAGAACTGTCCTTTCTGTAGGTACCCAATAAATAGTTCCTGGCCTGAGTTGATGCTGTACAATTAATTATGTATGCCCTTTGCAATTGCTATAGGGTCTTACTTTCCATGCTCACCTGACATTTCCACAATGTTTTGATTTATGACCATCGATAGACAGGTCATATGTAAGAGAAGACAAAGTGCTGAGTGAGAGTAACATCATGTCACACTTGGACTGAGAGACTATCTCTATACCCACTCCCACCCACAAGATCTGGGCAGTTTAGACAAAAGGATCTGTTTGGATTCAATTTAGACAAAAAGAGTCTATCTCTACCCAACCCTGATTGAATGGAATTCACCTTAAGACTAGAGATTTCTTGTAAGGTCAGATGGAGTTGGAGAGAGAGGGTTAGGAAATTAGGAAGACGTGGGTTCAGATTCTACTGAAGACACTATGTGTGTAAACTTAGACAAGTCATTTAAACTATGAGACTTATTTTCTTCTTCTGTAAAATGGGAATAATAAATACCTGTAACCACTACCTCTGAGTCATGGTGAGGTCCCACTGACATAATGCATATAAAGAACTTTAAAGCTCTCAGCAGATGTAATTATGCTTAGTTATTGGAAGGTGGCCAGTAAAGCAATTTAAAACTTAATGGGGCATAGTCAAGATCAAGATGTTGATATTATATCAGAGGATGTAAGATCAGAGGATGACTTCAGTACAATCTGCACAGTTTTGGGAGCCTCCTTCATAGACCAGATTCAGATTCAAGGAATGAGGAGTGTAGCCTAGGGATTGGAGTGGCCATTATGAATAAAGGGTGGAAACCAAGTGATGAAGACTGAGACATTCCCTTAGGAACATTTCTGCTGGGACAGAGTCACAGAACATAAATCAAATCATAAGCCAAGAGACTACTAAATTAATTAATGAAGGAATTAGATGGTCCACAGCATATCTTTTATTGGGTAAAGGGAACTTGTCCTTTTGTTAGGAACACACAAAAATCATATTAAAGTATTGATAGAAGATTCTATTGGTTTCTTTGAAATAAGATAGAGTGTTCAGTTCAACTCAACATTTATTAGGCATCTCAAATTCAACATATCCTCAAGTGAATTCATCTGTCCCCCTAACTTCTCTACCATCATCTTCCTCTCATTCAGATGAGCAACCTGCTTCTTTCCACTTCTATAACCACCAACCTCATTGAGGCCCACATCACATCATAACAAGGTTATTACAGTAACTTCCTAAATGATTTGGTTATCTCTAGGCTCTTTCCTCTCCACACTCTTCTCTCCCACAGCTTCCACAGTGATATTCCTAAAATACATGTATGGACATGGCAATTCCCATCTCCAAAAGCTCCAGGAACTCTCCATTTCCTCTAGGAAAAAATACAAATGTCTCTCTACTTAGTAGTTAAAACCTTCTATAATCTGGCCTCAGCCTACCTTTCTAGGCTTCTTGGCTACCCATTCCTCCCCACCACATACTCTTAAGGTCTGACCAAAGTTACTCTTCCTCTCCTATGACATCCCACCTCTGGTTTCTATACCTTTGCATAGATTTCATCCCCATGTCTAGAGTATGTATGCCCCCATTCTTCATTTCCCCTGGCTATGCTTTTCACTTTCTGGATTTTGCATCCTTAACTCAGCTGCCTTCTCACTTCAGAACTTCCTTCAGTTCCCAGTTTCCACAATGGAGCATCCCTCTGCCATGCTGGCCTCAATTCCCATCTGTGCTTTTGACTTTCCACAATTCTCCAGCATTCTCCCATGGGAGTTTCTTCCCATATCCTCAAGAAGGAGTGTGTTAGAGACAACTTAAAGTAACTCAAATGGGAACCCTTGCACTTTAGAAACTGTCATAATGCTACAAATCACGATTTCACTTGTGTTGTTTTGTGGTTGTCTGGATTTAAGAAAGTTACAGAGAAAAAAGTAATAATTCCGTTGAAATTAAAAAGTGATCTTGTAGACATTTTTTGTAGCACCTGTAGTTAAACATTTATCAGCCCCTTGCTGCCCCAAACCCTCCCACATTCCCTCTCCAACTCCCTTTCATGTTTTGTTTATCCCCTAGGGGTAGTTGGGTGGTACAATGGATAGAGCACTGGCCCCTGAGTCAGGAGTTCAAATCTAGCCTCAGACACTTCTTAGCTTTGTGATCCTGAGCAAGTCACTTAATTCCAATTGCCTCAGAAAAAAATTTACTCTCTTAGAGAGTAGAGACTATCATTTGTTTCTCCAATGCTTAGCACAATGCCTGACATTTGTGGTTGTTTTCAATTATGTCTGACTCTGTGACTCCATTTGGGGTTTTCTTGGCAGAGATACTTGAGTGGTTTGCCATTCTCTTCTCCAGCTTATTTTACAGATAAGGAAACTGAGGCACATAGCAGACACTTAATAAATACTCGTTGCTTTGCTTTCCTCACATCTAACTCTTAGAATCCCTGGCTATCTTCAAAGCTCAAGCACTACCTCCTATATAAAAGTCCATTCCTGATCCCCTCCCCCAGATGCTAGTGCCTTCTCTACCATAGTTGCATTGTATATAATTTGTATATATTTTCTATTTACTTTCTATCCATACATCCCTGTTCTTCTGAGAAGATGGAAACTCTCTGAGGTCAGAGATGGTTTCATATTTGTATCCCTGGCAGATTAAATGGTATGAACATTAGATTGCTCCAGATAGGAAAGATACGAGATGAAGTAAGACATAATCCTGCCTACCAGGGGTTTACAGTCTTGTGAGAATGGGAGAATATAATACAAATACATGAAGTACTGTAACTTATAAGTACATAAAGGAAATCCAGATAGAGTGATAGGAGAGATCAATTAAGGGAGAGAGATCACTTATGGGGGAGAGGGGAGGGCAAACGTGAAGGAAATCTTAATGGAGGAGATGGCACCAGAAATAGTGAAAAATGGAAAATGGAGCATCTCAATAGCAATGGCATCCTCAATCTAGACTTGGAAACCACCACAGAGGTGATCTTAGTTAAACTCATTTTACAGATGAGGAAACTGAGGCCCAGAGAGGTCAATAGGCTTGAGTAGAGATTTGAACCTGGGTTTTCTGACTTCCGTTATTGTTTCCACTGCACCATGGGTAGGTTTGCTGAGTAGCAAGCACTTTGAGGGGGCAAATGAAATGCTAGAACTAAGAGGAACTTTTAACAAGGATATGTCTCTGTGTATTAAAATGAGAGGCAGCTGGTGGTATAGTAGATAGAGAGCTGGGCCTGGAGTCAGAAAAACAAGAGTTCAAATCCTGCCTCAGAAGTTTGGTAATAAAGTGTCCCTGGACAAGTCATTTAACCTTTGTATGCCTCAGCTTCCTCAACTGTGAAATAGGAATAATCATAGCACCTACCTTGCAGAATTGTTGTGAGGATAAAATGAGAATATTTGTTAAAAAAAAAAACCAAACAACACAGCACAGTGTCTGGCACACCGTTGGTGTTACATAAATGGTTAGTCCCTTCTGTACTCTATTATAATTGATAAATTCATCAAAAAGCAGAAAATAGGCAGACAATAAAGGAAAAGTCCCTGCCTTCAAAAAGTTTGCCTTTTAAAGCCAGGCCCTAAGCGCTGGGGACTTTCCCTTCTGGAGTGGCTGTATGGTGTTATAGGTGCTCACTTACTTTGTCAGAATCTGGAAATTTCAGCTTTTTGCACATGGGTGGGCAAACTTGATGAAAAGTGTTCCTTGGATGGAAGGTAATGCATCAATCTTTGTAATGGGTCTTTTGCCAAGTGACTATTGAAAAGAGAGAAATGGAGAAGATTCTTTAGTGATTTTCATCCATGGTCAAAGCAGATCAGGGACAGACATGTAGAGAGAAGAAATGAGCTATTCAGAAACTCCAAACCCACTAGAATTTTAAGAATTGAGTGGCATTTTTTTCCCTTAATTCCCAGTGCCTAGCACTGTGCTTGGTAACTAGTAGAAACTTAAGAGCTGCTTTTTGACCTGACTTTGTTCAGTTGTTCATTTGTGGGCAACTCTTCATGACTCATGGACCCTATTATCCATGGGGTTTTCTTAGCAAAGATATTGAATTGGTTTGCCATTTCCTTCTCTAGTGGATTAAACAAACAGAGGTTAAGTGACTTGCCCAAGGTCACCCAGTTACCAAGTGTCTGAGGGGGGATTTGAATTCAGGTCTTCCTGACTACAGGCCAAACATTCTATTCACTGAGTCACCTAGTAGCAGACCTGACTCTAACCTTGTGCAAATCAGCTAACCTCTCTGGTTAGCCTGGGCCTTGGTTTCCTCATCTATAAATTGCTTTGTAGTGCTTGGAGTGGATAGGAATGAGGTTGGATTAGATTAACTTTAAAGTCTCTTCCAGTAATAAAATTCTGCTATTCCATGAAATATCTCCTTTCTTGTCTCCAGGCCCTCAGGCGCCTGGTATCTCGTTCACTTCTGGGTCTTACTGCCCCCACTGTGCTGGGGAATGCTGTTTAGTCAACAAACATCTGTTCAGAGACAGCGGCACTCTAACCTCAAGAAATAACCATAACAGCAATAACGAAAAAAATAAACTCCAAGGCTAAAGTCCTTGTCACCACTTTATTCCAGGCCAGTGAAGAGAAAGTCTCATCTGTCTAGAACTGCAATAGTGATAATGGTAGCTGACTTGTATATAGTACTTGAAAGTCTGGCAAAGTACTTTACATGGAGGGGGCATTGATTTAAGGCTGGAAGGGATCTTCTATTTCCTTTGCAGAAGAAAGTAGGCTTCAGAGAGGTTGTAACTTTGTTGGTCAACCAATCAAGAAGTATTTATTGAGGGCATACTATGTGCAGGGATATAAGTACAAAGGTCAAAGTAATGTAATATAAGAAAGTAAAGATTTGAAGCTAGAACCTATACTCTCTTTCCACTACCCCAGGGGTGGGGAACCTGCAGCCTCAAGGCCACATGTGGCCTTCTAGGTCCTCAAGTGTAGCCCTTTGACTGAATCCAAACTTCACAGAACAATTCATCTTAATAAAAAGATTTGTTCTGTAAAACTTGAACTCGGTCAAAAGGCTGTACCTGAGGACCTAGAAGGCCACATGTGACCTCAAGGCCAAAGGTTTCCCACCTCTGCACCATACTACTCTACATTGATAAGATTGCTTTTACATTTTATTTTCATTAATTTATTTTTTGCTCAGTTACATATAAACAAAAATTTTTAACATTCTTTTTTTTTTAAATTTTGAGTTCTGTAATTTTTTCCTCTATTTCCCCTCCCTTTTCCTTGGGAAGGCAAGTAACTTGAAATAGATTATACATGTGCAGTCATGTGAAACATTTCTATATTAGTCATGGATAACACATCATTTCATCCAATTTACACAAGACTGTTGTAGAGTAGGTGCTGTGATCATCATCATTCCCATGTTTACAGATGAGGAAACTGAAGTTCAGCATGGTTAAGGGGCCTACTCACTGTCACAAGTACTGAGTGTCCAAAACAGGATTCAAACCAGGTCTTCTGAACTGCAAGCCCGTCACTTTTTCCTCTATGTCATGTAACCTCCCCTCTGGGTTGCTTCGGAGAACTGGCAGCCTCTGAGGTCTCTTAAAACTTCAGATCTAGTGATAATGGACCTCTCACAGACAACTACAGATTCACATCTAAAGAAAGAAGGAGAGGGATCTGGGAAGAGAGGAGTCCATGCTATGAGGATGCTACAGGAAGAAACATCAGGAAAAGGGAGGATGAAAAATTCAATCTTTGATGAGGTTCCACGATGAGGAAGTAGAATGGGGGTCCTGATGTTAGCTGAAGTGAATGGAAATAATATTTATCAACTTTAATTTAACTGAGGCATTGAGAGTATAGAGTATTTCAGCTGAAAGACTTGAAGTATATTTGAGGGACCCTTTTACTCAGTGGGTACAACCCTCTCATCTTGCAGAAGAGGAAACAGGCTTCTTTCCTTGATTCTCAGAAACATGGTCTGATGAGCAAACCTTTCCACCACAATTGCCCCCAAAAGGAACATTCACAGACTCGGCTTGTTAAACACATATCCTCCCCTACCAGCCTGCTTGCTTTACGGCTTGCCCCTGATGGCCTGCTGAGTTGGCTATATTTTAAGATACTAATTGCTTCAAATGTGTCTTCAGCAGGTCAGGACACCCAAGGAGCTACAGTTAGCAGCAGCTCTGGGCTGATAAATGATGAAGTAGGGGGAAGAGTCCAGGTCATCCCAAGAGAAGAGTGGGAAGCCGTGAAGGAAATGTGTTAGATCAGAATGGTGAACCCACCGACATAGAATCTCAGAGAGGGCAGGGAAGTGTCAAGGAAAAACCACTGGTTGAGGAGTGAAGAGACCTGGGTTCTAGGCCCAGCTCTGATATTCTCTGGCTGTGTAATCTTGGGCAAATTACCTCCTTGCCTTGGGCATTTATTTCTTCATTCACAAAAAGAAGGGATTGGTCTTTTGACTGAGTCCAAATTTTACAGAAAAGCCTTTTATAAAGGGGATTTGCTCTGTGAAGTTTGATTTCAGTCAAAGGGCTACACTTGAGGACCTAAAAGGTCACCCTGGTCTAGGTGATCTCTAAGGTTTCTCTGAAATGATCTGTCCATCGGTTTCTAAATGGATGGAGGCAGCAAAAGTTGCATTTTTGCTTGGAAACAGCAATTCAGCGGCTAAGGCAGACCAAGGACTGAAAAGCCACCTCTCGGTCTCAGGAGAGACTTGCCTGAAGCATGCTGAGTCTCCTACTGGGAATCTGGAGAACAAATGCTTCGTGTGCCTGGCTTCTAAAGAGAACTTTAGTTGTGTAGTTTGTGTGCTGATGGGCCATCTGTTCAGGAAGAAGGCCTTGGAGGAGGATTTTGGTAGGGAATATAAAAGCAAATGACAGCTAGATTGTCACCAAAGACCCACTCTGTCCTCAGAGTGAAAGGCAATATGGTATAGAGGGGTGACGGGGTGGAAGCATTTTCCTCCAAATCAGAAAGTCTGGGCTCAAATTTGTCTTGAGTCACTTGTGCGACTTCAGGTAAATTACCCAATCTCTTAGGGCCTCAGTTTCCTCATCTGTAAAATGAGGGACTTGAATTGAGGTCTCTGAGTCTGGGATGCTATGATGATTCAGGCCCAATTATCAAGTATGTACCCCATGGTTAGTAATATATTTTCTCTACTCTACCCCTGGGAGAAATTTATGGCTCCTGCTCAGAGATGACCAGGGTCAGAGAGATCCACAGAACAGTATAATTAACATGGCAATGAGTAAAATATTACCCCCATCCCTGAATGTCAGCATCTCCTTCATGATGACCACTGTCTGATTGTCCTCTCTTGACCAGCTTTTATGGGGCATGTCTATCCCTGACTCCATCCTTTGGGTACTGTTACTGTAGCATCCTTCTCTGGGCTTCTTCTCTGCCCCCATTCAACTATTTTTGCCTCCAGGTGAAAAAATTCCCAATTTAGGCGATAAGTCTATAGGATGAATAGATCTTTTGTCCCTCCCCTCCACCATGCCTCCCCCTCTCCCTGCCCCCCCACCTTGCCTCATCCCATACAAATCTGCAGCAATTCTTACCAGCTTTCAGGTCTGGGAAAGCATACACCTGGCTTGGTGCCTTTCTTCAGGTCTGGCAGCTTTCACCTAGCTGCTGGGAATTCTCTCTATAAGCCCTAGATTATAGAGAGAATTCTGACAGTTTGATGTCTCATGTGCATTGCCCTTTAAGGAGAAGGGGCTGGAGAAAATTTGGAACAAGTAATAGTCGGATTTAGCATTGCATAACCCTGCATCAACTTTATGTGATGATTAAATTAAATAACCGTGCGATTATATGGAGTCATTTGCCAAGCAGCTCAGAGGTCTTCATGGACTCCTTTGGGAATATTTGGGACCTCCCTGGGATATGGTCAGAGAACAGGAATTGTGTGCACCTTTTCTTGAATGGAAAAATAGAGAGAGAGAGAGAGAGAGAGAGAGAGAGAGAGAGAGAGAGAGAGAGATTTGTCCAAGGTTACTCAGGAACTTTGTAACATAATTGAAATACGGAAACAGTGAGAAATGAACTGCCTTGGTTTGGGGGTGGTGAGGATGGGGATAGGGGAGAAGAGTGTCCTTGTCTTGGAAAATGTGTCTCATCTCGGTCCTCTCGTACTTGTCCATTCCTAGTGTGTAAATACTAGATCGTGTCCCTCATTTAGATGTTTGTCATAGACTTTTTTTTGAAAGAGGGGATATTGGGTGAAAACTAAACCTGTGATTTCATTGGTTCATAGGGAACTCCCAATGTGTAAACTCCCTTTATCAATACAGATCAGCACTTTCTCTGCAATTTATAGTCAGACTAATCTTTAGGTCCTTGAGAGGTTAAGTTTTTCACCTATGGTCATATAGGCGGTATATATCAGAGGTAGGGCTTGACTTGGAGTCTTCCTGGCTCTGAGGATTTGAGCCTTGGCCTTCTTCACCCTAAATCCAACATTCAATCTCCTATGCCACAAGGCTTCTTGCTTATAAAACAATCTTTTCTAAAAAATAAATTTATTTATTTTTTAAATTTATGTAAAACAAGCATTTCTATAACATACAGAAGAAAAATGATGTACATTAGTCTATTTTTTCTTTTAAAAAAGTTTATTTATTTTTAGTTTTCAACACTTTTATAAGATTTTGAGTTCTGAATTTTTCTCCTCTCCTTCCACTCTCCCCTCCCAAGGATAGCATGGTGATTTGATATAGGCTGTTCATGTAGGATCATATTAAACATATTTCCACATTAAGGGAAAAACTATGTGAAAGAAAAATACAACAAAAAAATAGAAAATAGTGTGCTTTAACTTGCATTCAGCTTCCATAGTTCTTTCTCTGAATGTGGATAGCATTTTCTGTCCTGAGTCTTTTAGAATTGTCTTAGATTCTTACAGTGCCAAGAAGAGCTAAGTCTAACAAAGTGGGTCATCACACAATGTTATTGTTTCTGTGTACAGTGTTTTCCTGGTTCTGCTCACTTTATGCAGCATTAGTTCATGCATATCTTTCCAGGTTTTTCTGAAGTCAGCCAGCTCTTCATTTCTTATGGAACAATAATATTCCATTACATTCATATACCACAACTCATTCAGTCTTTCCCCAATTTATAGGCACCCCCCTCGATTTCCAATTCTTGGCCACTACAAAAAGAGCTGCTGTAAATATTTTTGTACGTGTGGTCCTTTTCCCTTTTTTATTATCTCTTTGGGATACAGACCTAGAAGTGATATTGCTGGATCAAAAGGTATGCATAGTTTTTAACCCTTCGGGCATAGTTCCAAATTGTTCTCCAGAATGGTTGAATCAATTTACAACTCCACCAACAATGCATCAATGTTCCAACTTTCCCACATCTTCTCCAACATTTATGATTTTTCTTTTTCTCGTGTTAGCCAATCTGATAGGTATGATGCAGTACCTCCGAGGTGTTTTGATTTGTATCTCTCTAGTCAATGGTGATTTTTTGAGCATTTTTTCATATGACTATAGATAACTTTAATTTCTTCATCTGAAAACTGCCTATTCATATCCTTTGATCATCTGTCAATTGAGGAATGACTTGTATTCTTAAAAGTTTGACTCGGTTCTCTATATATTTAGAAATGAGGCCTTTATCAGAGACACCAGTGGTAAGAATTCTTTTCCAGCTTTCTGCTTGCCTTCTCATCTTGATTGCATTGGTTTTGTTTGTTGCACATGAACCCCACAAGCATTCTTGCCTCCAGTTTATCTTCTCGTTGACCCACCCTTCTTTACACCAATGCCCGAATAATTTTCCAAATGGGTAGCTTTGATCATGTCCCTCCTTTACTTAAACAAACAAACAAAGGAATGAATGAATGAATAAAATAACTTCAGTGGTTCTCTGTTGCCAAGTTAATGAAATATAAACGCCTGAACCTGCTTTTCAAAACCATCCCAATCTCTCCAAAATTGACTTTACATGTTATTCTTTTTTGTATGTACTGTGTTCTAACCAACCAAGACTATGTAATCATTCTCATTTTCAGTTTGCCTTTCTCATCTCTGTTTCTTTATGCTTTCTGGCTGCCATGTAAGGGGTCTCACCTTCTTCAACATTTTACGACTTACTATCTAGACCCCTCCGTTATACTTGTCACTCTTCCTTTTCCATCAATCAATCAACATTTATTAAGCTCTTGCTATGTGCCAGGAATCATGCTCGGTGCTAGGAATACAAAGGATAAATGACCTCTTTCTGTTCTATTAGAGTTCTTTATGTAATTGACTTCTTCCCTTCCCTCCTGCTGTTGTTTAGTCGTTTTTCAGCTGTGTCTGACTCTTTGTGACCCCATTTGTGGTTTTCTTGGCAAAGATACGGGAGTGGTTTGCTGTTGTCTTCAAACTCTCATTTTACAGATGAGGAAACTGAGTCAAACAGGTCTAAATGACTTGCCCATAGTCACCCCACTAGTAAGTGTCTGAGGCCCGATTTGAACTCAAGAAGATGACTCTTTCTGACCCTAGGCCCAGTACTGTATCTATTATACCACATAGCTGGTCCCACCCTGGAAATTTCTTGAAATCAAGGTCTATATTATTATATCACATATTATATATTTTATCATATTATATATATATAATATCATATCTAGCTTTTAACCTCCTGACATTAAATATTTGTTGAATTGAACCCGAATAATGCAAGTTATATTTAAATTAAAAAAAAACATTGACACAGATTTCACATTAAAGAGCAGATGCAACATTCTGAAATGTTTTCTGAGACAATGTCAAAGCTATCTCCAGTTGTCTGAAGTTCAAACTAGTCCTGCCTCAGAGACTTAGTAACTATGTGACTCTGGGTAAGTCATTTAACCTTTCTCTGCCTCAGTTTCCTCATCTGTAAAATAGTGCCTTCTGCCCTGCTGCTTGAATGTAGAGACAAACGTCCCTCTCCCATTTTAAACTGTAAAATCGATTCTCCTTTTACAAAGAGCACCCGTGCTTTCTACTATAGTGATTATAGACTCTACCTCGCAGGGTTATGAGAATCAAATGAGAAAATGTTTGTAAAGTGTTTTACAAACTTTAAAGTGTGTCTAAATCCTAGTGGTTATTATTAGCTAGTTAGCATTAATGTCTCTAGATGGTATGCAAGTTCCTTGAGAGATGGGACTAGTACATTTTTTGCCTCTGTCTCCCCAGCAGAGTGGTTGGCACAGAGCAGGTGCTTAACAAATGATTGTTGACCGACTGATTAAAAGTCAGCAGGGCCTATGGTTAGAGTGCTGGATTAAGAACTAGAAAATTCCAATCTTCCTTCAGATACTAACTAGCTCTGTGACCCAGGACAAACCACTCAAGCTCTCTCAGACTCAGTTTCCTTATTTATAAAATTGGAGTGACAGTGCTTACCTCACAGGGTTGTCATGAGGGTCAAATGAGATGTATATAATGTACTCAGCCCAATTTCATTATAATTGGTCAACCAAGATTGATAAAGCCCAGAAAAACCCATTTGATATCTCTATCCTTCTTGGGGTAAATATCAAAGGATCACAGGTCTGGAGCACCACGGGACCTTGGAGATCATCTAGTCCAACTCTTCTCATCTTGCAGATGAGGAAACTGAGGCCCAAGGAATTTAAGTGACTTGCCTAAAATCATAAAAATTGAATTTCTGTTTCTAGATGGTCCTTGAGGAGAACTTACATGAGATGGTACGCAACTAAGTGGTGCAGTGGATAGTCTGGAGTCAGGAAGACTCAAGCATCTCTCAAACAATGACTAGCTGTGTGACCCTGGGCTGGTCACTTAACCTGTTTGCCTCAGTTTCCTTAATTGTAAAACAGATGTAATAATAGCCACCTACCTTGCAGAGTTGTAGTGAGGATCAAATGAGATATTTCTAAAAGTGCTTAGTACAGTGCCCAGAACACAGAAAGTGTTATTTTTGTTGCTGTTGCCTAGTTGTTTTTCAGTCATGGGTGAATCTTCTTGACCCCTTTTGGGGTTTTATTGGCAAAGATACTGGAGTGGTTTGCCATTTCCTTCTCCAAGAAAGCATTATATAAATGCTTATTTCTCTTCTTTCACAGTATCTGTGTGATGCTTTGCACATAGTAGTTCAACAAACATTTGCAAGGTCAATGAATGAATACTTCTAACTATGTTTTCTCATAGTTTAGTCATAGAAAAGATGGAATATGTTTAATATAAGAATACTTGTACTTCTGGATCTCAGGGTTATAGTAGAATTCAACCACTGGCTCGATAATGTTTTTGGCCAGAAACATCTTTCTACCTCTACTCTTGCTTCTTTTAAATGTCCCTTTATCCTTTTCCCTTCATCCCCACCAAAGCGAAAGTCTCACCCAGGAAGAATGGTTTAAATTAGTAACACCCTGCCTTTAGACTAACTAGTCAACCAATTAGGGGTAGAGAGGGAGGTAGCCCAAACACAGAACAAAGGCAGATGAATAGAGATAGTGGGAATCCTTACAAAGTCAAACCAGGATGTGCCTTCTTAAAAATACACAAACATATCAGCTTCCAAGCCCATCTACCTCATCGGATTGCATCACTGAATTTTTTTTCCCATCAGCCCCACCCTTCTTATCCTCAACATCCTGGCTTCAAAATTAGATCTCTTCACTAACTAAATTGTGTTCCTTTTTTGCTTCCTTGTAAATTCTCACCCTGGCTTGAAATCCGACTACTCTGATGTTCCTGGATACAGAGGTCTATTTTATTTCTTCACTACTCACCCTCCCCACACCCTTGTCTCCTCCCCCTCAACCCTTCCACATCTAATGGATCTAGATTAAACATGACAGCTCTTAGAACTTGGAGAAACTATTGGAAAAGTTTCATAGAATCTCATTTGGTGCTTCTGATTGGAATTAAATTTGGACATCAGTGAAATAAGACTCCAACTGAATAAACATAGTAAATGTTTTTCTTTTTTACCCTCTCTATGCTAATCTGAAGCAGACCTTTATATCTTCAATCAACCAACTAATAAAAGCATTTGTTCAGAGCTTGCAATGTAGCAGGAGCTGTGCTGGGTACTAGGATTACAAGGACAAAAATGAAATTACACCAGCCCTCAAGAAGCTTATATTCTATTAGGGAAACAATATGCATGTGTGTGTATGCATATATACACATGTCTTTATATACACACACACACTTATGTTCATATATGTATATGTTATCCA
>CM053770.1:327711663-327825396 GCA_028658325.1 Potorous gilbertii
GAACCTATACAAAATTGTATGCTGTCATGGGGAGGGAGGGGGGTAGGGGGGGTAGGTGTGGGGGTATAAAATCTTAATTTTAAGGAAGTGATTGTAGAACATTTATAAATAAATAAAATAAAAATTTAATTAAAAAAAAATACATTGATTGACTAGAGGACAACCCAAGGTACTGGAAAAAGGCCGAAATCTCGAATGAGAAGATGAGGGTTTGAATCCCTGCCAATTTCTTCTTGGGTGATCTTGGGGCAAGTCATTTAATCTCTCTTGGCTTCCATTTTGTTATCCATAAAGTCGGTTGTTTTTGTTGAGTTTTGCCTGACTCTTCATGACCCCATGAACCATAAGAAACCATGGGATTTTCTTGGCAAAGACACTGGAGTGGTTTGCCATTTCCTTCTCCAATTGATTAAGTGACTTGTCTAGGGTCATACAGCTAATAAGTATCTGAGGCCAGATTTGAACTCAGGTTTTCCTGTCTCCAGACCCAGAATTCTATCCACTGAGCCATCTAGCTGCTATTCCCTATAAAGTCAGTGGGTTGGAACTGTAGTTTGTTTGTCCTTCATTTTTCAAGAGGTTTTGACTTTCAAGTGAATTAGATTTAAATGAGGCAGAATTGCACAATGTCATCAACTTCACTCTCTTTTCTTGAGTCATTGAAGTCCAGTGGCAGGAACAAAGTCAAGACAACTGGTAACAGCTCAGGCTGCAGTGGAAGACCTTGGCATCTTCAATATTTTACCAGACTCCACAGTGCCAGATCCAGCCACCATCAATGCCTATGGAACAAATTGTTTTCAAATGCCCATTCTACTGGAAGAAGTCTTTACATGCCTGAGGTAGACAGATCCCTAACTCACCGAGGGATTTGAGTTACCCTCAACCTGGTAAAGCCCATCTGCTGTGATGGTTTTACTGGGTGTGGCTACTGCTCATGCTACAGCTTCTTGAAACCACAGGTGAGAGTTGGGTAACAGGTGGATGAGCAGCCTTGAAAAGGATTAGGAAAGCCCTCACACCAGAGGTGCCAGTCCTTCTGAACACCTTCCTAAATCCCTCCCAGCTTCAGATTCCATGTATTGCCTATGACCAAATCCAGAATCCAATCAGGCTAAGTCTCCTAACCAGTCAAACCTCTCAGTTTGCAGAAATTATTAACCTTTGGCATTTAAAACCCTTCATAATCTAACCCCTTCTTATCTTTCTAGTCTTTTTACATTTCATGGTCTCACCTGCTGTTCAGGTCTTCCCTCTGAGATAGACAGTTAGACTATGGATATCTTGTATGTGTATAATCATTTGCATTTGCCTGTCCCATTAGAAGGAGAGTTCCGAGTGTTTTGGTAAGGTGTTTTTGCCTTTCTTTATATTTCCAGAGTTTAACACAGTGCCTGGCACATAGAAATCCCTTAATAGAAGCTTGTTGTTACTTGTTGACTTGGTTTAACAAAAGAGTTTGTCTAGTCTTAATTGGGAGTTTGGAAGAGTTTTTCCTCAATTCTGCAAGACCACAGGTAGAGTTCTACTTGTACTTGGGGGAATCAGCATCTATATACATACGTTAGATGATTAGACTTCCCTAGTTCCGGCCTCCTGGTTTTTGAATGACCTGTTCTCTGAAATAGCCCTGTCTTCCACCATACTTCCATCATCTCAGCTACCACACACATACAAACTCTAAAACACACATGCACACCCATAGTGCACATATTTTAGCAAATGTCCTGGCTTTCTGCCACCACTAAAATGAAAGTGACGGTAATACCATTTGGGGGCCACTATGGTTGAAATCTCACCCCCGATAGTTGTCTGTAGATTTAAGAATCTCACAGGAGGCCCAATTAAACATTAGAGCAATCCCAATTCACCCAAGGATAATATTTTCTGGCTATTTTCATCACTCACACTTCCCCCTCACCATTTAACGATGAGTTTAGGATATGACTCCTTCCCAGGGGCACATTTTTTTTTCCTTTTTAAATTGGAATCTGGATGACTTTTTGCTCTGGAAATACTGATGCTGAACTTTCCTACTCTAGAATAGCATGGTGCAGTGAAAAAGGGGTTAGTTTTGGAGGCTGAGTACCTTGGTTCAAATCCTAGTTCTATACTCACCATGCATGTGACCTCATGACCATCATTTTGTCTCTGTTTCCTCATCTGTAAAATGAGGGGATTGAGCTGAATGATCTTTAAGATCTCTTACAGCTCTACATCTAGGATCCCATAATTCAACTTAATAAATAAATGTTTATTAAATTATTAAATTTATTTATATGTCCTTCATTATTTACTAAATGTATTAAATATTTTGAAATTACTAGCTAAATAAATGTTTATTAAACACCTACTACACACAGGTACAAAGATAAATTAGACATAGAATCCCATTTAATAGTGGATCCAAACCATACAAAAATAATTCTAATGCAATGTAAAACATCATAACTGCAGGGTAGCAGCGGATAGAGTGCCAGGCCTGGAATTAGGAAGACCTGAGTTCAAATGAGGCTTCATTTGGGGCTGTGTGACTCTGGGCAAGGTGCTTAATCCTGTTTGTCTCAGTTTCCTCATCTATTAAATGAGCTGGAGAAGGAAATAGCAAACTACTCCAGTATCTTTGCCAAGAAAACCCCAAATGAGATCATGAAGAATTGGGGAAGAGGGATAAAGGAAGGTCATGTGAGAGGAGGTGCCCTTCATTAATTCATTCTTCATCCTTTCATTCATTCAATAAGCCATTATTAAATGCCTTCTATGTGCTAGGTACTGTGCTAGGCATTGGAGGTACAAAGACAAAAATGGAATAGTCCCTGCCCTCAAGGACCTTGCATTCTATTAGATGCAACTAGGGTCTTGAGAAAAGGGTAGAATCTCAATAGAAATTTCAGATAGAATGGAGGTGGGGTAAGTGGGATAAGGGAATGGTGCTAGTATATGATTGGCACTTGGATGGTATCAGATGAGTCTTGAGTAGGACTTGTAGGCCATTTTTCTAGAGATTTGAATGTGCAGAGAGGAGAAGTATAAGAAGAGATGAAAAAAGTAAGGAGGTACCAGATGGCAGAGGACCTTGAAAGATGGGAGAAAGAGATTGGGCTTTATTAGTAGACTGGTAGATGAAGAGAATGCTTGTAGACATGCAATAACCAATTTCAGCAAAGACTATGGATAGAGAGCTATGGGTAAGAATGACAGTATATTTATGTGCATACAGAATTAGTTGAATGACTGAACCCAAAGAATACTGATTAATGGATGAATGCCAACCTGGAGAGAAATCTCTGGTCAGATACCTTCAGGGATCTGTCCTTGGCCCTGTGCTGTTCAAAGTTTTTATTAATGACTTGCATGAAGGGACTGATGACACACTTGTCAAATGTGGGGGAGAGTGTGAACAGGTTAACTAATATGTTGAACAACAGAATTAGGATCCCAAAAGATCCTGACAGGCTAGAATGTTGGCCTGAAGAGAATAAAATGAGATTTTATGGGAATAATCTAATTAATGCAGTTTATACTTAGGTCTAGACAAAATCAAATAAAAATACAGTACCATAATTAGTTCATGGCAGCTATCACTACACCAATGTGAAAAATCTAGAGGGTAAAAAATTACAATGTCCTAGAGGTGCTTTCTGTCCTGCTGACACCAGTGCTATCTTGAGGCAGCTAGGTGGTACGATGAAAAGAGTGTTATACCTGGAGTCAAGAAGACCTGAGTTCAAATCCAGCCTCAGATACTTATTCGTTATGTGACACTTTACAAGTTACTTAACTTTTGCTTGCCTCAGTTTCCTCATTTGTAAAATGGGGCTAATCAATAGCATCTACTTCCCAGAGTTGTGAGGATCAAATGAGATTAATGTATATAGCATACTTTGTAAACCTTAAACTGCTACATAAGTGCTCTTGTTGTTATCCTGGGCCATCTCCAGTCATCTTGATGAGTATCTGGTCACTGAATTCAGATGGCCCTGGAGGAGAAGTGAGGCCAGTGACCTGCACAGCCCTCCCTCTCTCAAAACAAAGCCAGGTGCAAGTCATGTCATCATTTCTCTGATGGCATGGTCTTCTTTGGCAACGAAGGACGAAAGCAGCCCTGTGAGTCTTGTCCAACCCATCATAATCCCATTTGTAGGGAAAGATTTTGGAGTGGTTTGCCATGTTCTTCTGCAGCTTATTTTACAGTTGAGTAAACTGAGGCAAATAAGGTTAAGTGACTTGCTCAGAGTCACATAGCTAGTAAATGTCTGAAACTGGATTTGAACTCAGAGAGATGAGTCTTCCTGACTCCAGTCTTGGAGCTCTATCTATTGTATCTCCTAGTGATTATTATAGTCATTGATAGCAATTGTACAAGCAGAACAATAGCTACCAACCTTGGTGCTTGGAGCAAGTACCAACAAATTTACCTGGGAGTAAGATGTGTTAAACACACTCTCAAAAAATCCTGTTGAAGACAAATTCAGCTTGGGGGCCAGGGCGGAGAGACTTTGAATAGCATCCCCTAGTAGGGAGACAGAGACCCTAAGACAGCCATCTTTAGGTAGGAAGTTTCTAGGGAAAAGGGATAAAGCAATGGAAAGGGAAGGGAAAGAAAGAGAAAGACTTCAAAGAAGAAACTTGGGGAGTAGATAATGAGGGAGAGGGAAATCTTTTCCAGGATGTAGAATACCAAATCTATGAGCAAAGGCACAAAACAGATAAAAATAACATAAAAGCAAGTTAGTTAGATACATGCCTTCTGGGAGCTTATACTCTAGTAGAAGTGATACAACATATATGTGTGTTTTTATTTGTCCTTTGTTGCCGAAGAAGACCATGCCATCAGAGAAATAATGACATGACTTGCACTTAACTTTGTTTTGAGGGAGGGCTGTGCAGGTCGCCAGTCTCACCTCTCCTCCAGAGCCATCTGAATCCAGTGACCAGATATTCATCAAGATGACTGGAGTTGACCCAGGATGAGGCAATTGGGGTTAAGTGATTTGCCCAAGGTCACACAGATAATGAGTGTCAAATGTCTGAAGTGAGATTTGAACTCAAGTCCTCCTGATTCCTGCACTAGTGCTCTATCTACTGCACCACCTAGCTGCCCCTTACAGTGTTAATCAGTTAACAAACAGTTAATGAAAATTGGAAAAAAGTCCTCATATGCATCAAAATATTCATAGCAGTACTTTTTGTGATAGCAAAGAATTAGTAAATGTCCATCAATTAGGGGAATGACTAATCAAATTGTGGTATGTTCATGTAATGGGCTATTATTGCATTGTAAGAAAAGATGAACATAATGAATATAGAGAAGAATGATAAAAACTTATATGAACTGATGCAAAGTAAAGTAAGCAGAGTCAAGAAAACAATATATGCAATGAATGCAACAATGTAAGTGGAAAGAACAGAAACAATAAAAGCTAAATGCTACAAAATTATAAGGACCAAGTTTGACCTCAAAGGAGAAATGTGAAAAGAAACCTTCCCCTAATTCAGTGCAGAGGTGGGAAACCATGGGTATGAGACGTTGCACATAGTGTCAGTTATTTTTAACATATTGAGTAGCTTTACTGAATGTTTTTCTTGCAATTTTTTATTCTTTATCACAAGGAATTATTCTCTTCCAGGTAATAGGGGAAAGGATACAATGGGAAATATAGATGACATTAAATATATTGCTAAAATTTATTTTGATAAGAAGAATATATGGAACCAAATGACTGGATAGTAGAAGAGACTCTGCTTATTTAACTTTGTATTAGTTCATATAAGTCTTTTAATACTTTTCCATATTCCCCCCAATCAATGGACATCTACTTTTGTTTCTAATTCTTTGCTGACAAAAAAAGTACTACTATAAATATTTTGGTGTATATGAGGACTTTTTTTTCAGTGCTTTCTTTTGCCTAGGAGTAGACTCTTTAGGTAAAAGGGTATGAACATTTTGACCATTTTATTTACATGATTCCAAATTGCTTTCCAGAATGATGGTACTAATTCATAGAGGAAATTACTTCTAGTGGGAGAGATATGTATATAAATTAGCACATAAAAGATATGTACAGAGTGGATGGATAGTATCCTTAAAAGGGAAGACTCTAGTAGCTGGGGATTTTTTTGTGTCATCTTTGTGCATTGTTACACCCTTTCGCTGACTGTTCCCCATGACTGGAATGCTCTCCCTTCTCACTTTGACTTCTTGGGATACCCAGTTTTATTCAATATTCAACCCAAGTGCTTCCACATGAAATCTTTCCTGATATCCTTCCCCTCCCTAGCTGTTAGTATATCCTCTCTCCAAACTATATAATATTAATTTTGCATGTATTATGAAAGCAATGGTGTTAAATTCAAATGAAAATGGATCCCTGTTGGCTACACATTAACTTAGAAAACCACAAATTAAGATTATCCATGGTGTATTTTTATTTGTTTTGTTAAACATTTCCCAATGACATTTTATAATCTGGTCTACCTATATAAGCAGTTTTGTCTTCTGGGCAAGTTTGACACTTGGAAATCGTATGTACTTATTATATGTGTACATGTTTTCTTCCTCTTTAGAATGTAAGGTCCTTGAGGGTAGGGACTATTTGAATTTTGTCTTTGTGTCCTCAGGAGCAGTATAGTGTCTACTTGACTGATTGTTGAAATCTCCCCTGGCAGAGTATGAGCTCCTATTATTTGTAAAACACTTAATACAGTGTTTGGCATTTAGTGGGCACTTAATACATGCTTGTTCTCCTCTTCCCCACTTCATCAAGAACAGGGACTGTTTCATTTCTTTGTCTTTTTAGCTCCAGATTCTATATAGTGTCTGGCATATAATGAATCCTTGTTGACTAATTGACTGAAGTGCTAAACCTGTAATCTTGTGATGGCTACCTGGATGATGGGAATGTCAGAAAATTTTATGAAGGCATATTTTCACAGTGTTGATTTTACTAGATCTGGTTTTATACCGATGAAATGAACAAGGTGAAATAAACATTGCTAATGATACCTCACATTTCTAGAGGTCTTAGAGGTTTACAAAGTACTTGCTTCGTAATGCAATTGTGCAAGAAATATTATTTTCATTTTACCAAAATGGAAACCAAAACTTGGATTGCTGGAAGGACTTGCTCATATTCACAAAGTTTTAAAGGGTCAAAACCAATATCTAAATCTGTGTCTGAGTAAGGTATAAGAAAACTGGAAAGGGAGGAGGGGACTAGGTCATGATAGGCTTTAAATTTGAAATGGAGGATTTTTAAAAATTTGATCCTGGAGGTGATAGAATGCCTCTGGAGTTTATTGTAGGTGTGTGTGTGGGGGGGGGGTGGGGGCACGGTGCATGTGGAGAAGTGACATGGTCAAACCTGTACTTTAGGAAAATCACTTTAGTGGATAAAAGATGGATTAGACACCAGTCTTATAAATATTTCTTTATAACGATAGTAGGCAGGTATGGTTGTAGGTAATATTTTTTTTACAAAGGTTATTTTTGATGCCTTCTGAGAAGCATTTATTATAAAATTACATGTGCTTATATTGACTCAATAATGGATCATTATACATATACCCATGAGAGGTAGCATGACCCAGTCTTTTAAAAAATTTGTTTAAATAAAATTTTTTTTTCCCCAATTATATGTAGAATTTTTTTAGCACGTTTTTAAAATTTTGAATTTCAAATTTTCTCCCTCCCTTTCCCCCATTGCTGAGAAGGTAAGCAATCTGATACAGGTTATACATGTGCAATCATGTACAACATACTTCTATATTAGTCATTTTGTAGAAGAAAAATCGAATCCTCCCAAAGAGACCAAAAAAGTGAAAGATAGTATGCTTTGTTCTGCATTCAGACTCTATCAATTCTTTTCCTGAGACAGATAATCGTTTTTATCCTGAGTTCTTTAGTATTGTCTTGGATCATTGTTTGGCTGAGAAGAGTTAAATCATTTCCAGTTGTTCCTTGTACAATATTACTGTTAGTGTACAATGTTCTCCTAGTTCTGCTCATTTCACTTTGCATCAGTTCAGCTAAGTCTTCCCAGGTTTTTCTAAAATTAGCCTGCTCATCATCTCTTATAGCACAATAGTATTCCATTACAATCATATACCAGAACTTTTCAGCCATTCCCCAGTTGATGGGCATCCCCTCAATTTCCAGTACATTGCCTCCACAAAAGAGCTGCTATAGATCCTTTTCTCTTTATGGTCCAATTTGGAGGTCAGTGATATTTGGATTTAAGTTTAGCTTCTGAAAAATACTGGCTGTGTAACAATTACCAAATTACCTCTGGACAGACAGTTTTCTAAGACTCTTGAATCTTTGACCTGAACTGGTAGAGAGTTTATATACTATGAATACCCTACAGAAATGAATCTGCAGATCTGCAACACAACTTCCCCGCACCCTCCAACTCCATACATACATACACATATAAAATATATGTGTATATATGTGTATGTATATATACACATACATATGTATATACACATACATATATATACATATATATATCTCACATATGTAAGGCAGCTAGGTGGTACAGTAGATAGAGTGCCAAGCCTAGAGTCAGGAAGACTCATCTCCCTGAGTTTAAATCCAGCCTCAGACACTTAATAGCTATGTGATTCTTGGGCAAGTCACTTAACCCTGTGGGTCTCAGTTTCCTCACATGTAAAATGAACTGGAGAAGGAAATGACAAATCGCTCCACTATCTTTGTCAAGAAAACCCCAAATGAAGTCAGAAAGAGTCAAGTATGTCTGAACATGATGGAACAACAACAGTAAAAGAGGGCCAGGAAATTAAGCCAAATAATTTGAACTTTATTACTACTTTGGTACAAGGAGAATGTTGTGTAGACACAATGTATTGATTTTTTTCAGCAAGATATTTGGCAAAGTCTTTCATTATATCTTCATGGACAGATGAAGACACATGGGCTAGAACAATAATACAGTTGGATCTACAAAGCACTTTTCTCATACTACAAATATTTCTGTTTTTATAAGAAATTCCCAGTGAGGAAATTCCCACAGATTCACACCTGAGTTGTAACTTAGAGTCTTCCAGAATTGTCTGGGGGAACTGAGAAATCAAGTGCCTTTCTCAGAGTCACTCAGTACATGTCAGAGATTGAACCCAAGTCTTTTGAACTGCTCTTAATCCACCAAATGCTGGTGTTTCTCCTTCCATGGATGTGTACTTCACAGGTGATGGGGGAGCCCAACTCTCCCCAGAACCATTTATACCGAAATACAGTTATGAAAAAAAGCTCACTACAAATACCCTATAAAATGGATAAACATTTAATAATTTATATGCCCAAATGGTTATAGAAGATGTATGATTTGTGATGCTGCTGTTGTGGGCCCAGATTGCTTTGCTGTGTTTAGAGGTTTAATATACTGCTCTCTGGCCTTTGCTGCCCCCCTCATTAATCTGTCAGTTCAATGAACTCTAATTATGCTTCTCCTAACATGGTGTGTGCTAAAGAGCATTGCATTCATATGGAGGAATAGATCTCTAAGATTTATGGCATGCCTGTTGATAATCCCACCAAGTCCCCAAATAGGGAGGGATACTGACAGGAGGAAAAAAATGCTGGATTCCACCTCCCTAATTATTTAAAATGCAGTCTAATTTGCCAATAGAGTCAGAGATAGGCGGAAAGGCTTAGGAAAGAAAATAAAGTTGATTTTCAGCCAATAATTTAAAGTATGGATTTTGAATTTTTTTTTTGAGAAGGGTAAGGGTGAGCAAGAATGATGTAATAGGAGGACTGCTCAAGTTTTTGTTGTTGTTTGGCCATTTTAGTCATTTTCACTCTTTGTGACCCCACTGGGGTTCTTGGCAAAGATACTGGAGTGGTTTGCCATTTCCTTCTCCAGTTCATTTTACTGAAACTGAAGACAACAGGTCAAGTGGATTACCCTGGGTCACACAAAGAGTAGGTGTCTGTGAATGGATTTGAACTTAGGGTCTCACCGACTGCAGGCTCAGTGCTCTATCCACCATCCCCACCTAGCTCCCCTGGAGGAGTAATGTAGGTTCAAATCTTAGCTCTGATACTTATTGTCTAGGAGATTTCAGGAAAATCACTACGTTCAACATTCATTTATTAAGTACCTACTGTATGCCAACCACTGTACTTCTTGCTTGAGAAGAATCTGAAATAATACCTGGCTTCATGGGGTTTTATAGTTTCCCTCTGAGCCTCAGTTTCCACACCTGTAAAATGCTTGTTTTAAATTCAGAATAAAATAAATAAAAGGAAAAGAAAAAAAGAAAAGAGAAGTAATGCTGCAAATACCTTCCTCACAGGCTTGTTTTGAGGATGAAGTAAAGAATATGTCTTTTTGTAAACCTGAAAAGCTGTAGAAATATCAGAAATATTTTTTTCCCTGAGGAAGTAACAGAGAGAAAAATATAACAGAAAATTAGTACTAGTATGTTGTAGTGCCAATAATTAATAGTAAGAGATTTATGGTTAGGGAGGGGATACTGTGCTGGACTTGGAGCCAGGAAGACCGGGGTTTAAATCCTGAACGACAAACACTAGCTGTGTGACCATGGACATGGACATGAACATCAGGCAACTCTCTAGGTTATAGCTAGCAAATAGCAGATTGTGGTCTGAAATTTGTATGGTAGAAGGAGTACTAATACCAGGACCATAAATCTTTGGAATACTGCTTTGTTGCTTTAGGGACATGCATTGAGTGGCCCAGGATACCGATGTCCTACACACAGTAGACACTACATATTTGTTGAGTTGATGTGAGTTGGTTCGTATGATTAAAAACTGCTTGTCAATAGCTTTGTATTCTCCTTAAAGTCAGTCTAGGGGAAAGACTTGACCCCAAGGTCTTAGGAATGAGGAACATGATCCTTATGGAATGGGACTCTAGCTCATGTCCCTTGGGAGAGTGAGCTCAACCTCAATGCAGCATCTATAATAGCATTCATCACATCAGGTTCACTCCCAAATGTTGCATAGCTGCTGGATGAGTGCTCATCTTATCTACCCCTAGGCTGGGCTGGGTCTTGAAGGTCATTCCAGTAAGGCACCATCTGTTGGGATGGCTGACTGTAAAACCTGGCCTGGATTTTGGATGTCAAGCTCTTTTGGCTGGGTCATTGTTCTGACATTTGGAAGCTCCTAAGGTGAACCTTAGGACTTCCTTACCTAGAAGAGAGACAAAGCAAATGCAAAGCAGTGAAAAACAGAGGCCAATGTCCATGCGCTACAGTTTGCTCTTGGAAAGGGAGCAGGGGAGGTGACTAAGTCTCCTCCTCTTATATCATTGTCTTTCTCACTGCAAGGGATCGATGGAGCCAGGAACAAGCCTGACCCAAAGGCAAGGCTTCACTTTTTCTGCTCATTGCCTCTTGAACATGCCCCAGCTCTGGTAACTCAGTCAGTCCAAAGTTTGTCTCTACATCATGTGGTTAACAGATTGGAGTCAGTTACAGAGTATTCTTCTCATGCTCCGAATCACAGGGCAGAAGATCAGCCACATTAAGTGTCATCAATCACACCTTTACAGAAACAGACTGCCCAGCCTCTTCTGTGTGGGGAGCATACACTTGACCTGCTCAACCCTCTTCCCCTCCTCCATCACTTAAATGCTAGGATCAATTCATCAACCAGTTTTTATTAAGTACTTACTAGATGCCAGGCATCCTAGGTTTTACAGTGCATAGAGCGCCAGACCTGGAACTCATGTTCCTGAGTTCAAATCTGGCTTCAGAAACTTACTAGCTGTGTGACCTTGGACAAGACACTTAATCTTGTTTGCCTCAGTTTCCTCATTTATAAAATGAGCTGGGGAAGGAAACGACAAACCAATTCAGTATCTTTGTCAAGAAAACTCCCAAAAGGGGTCGAGAAAAGTTGGACATGACTGAAAAAATGACTGAACAACAAAAATAAATCTAGTACTGTGCTAGGTGCTGGGGATGAAAAGACAAATGTGAAGCACCTAGTCCCTGCCCTCAAAGTGCTTATGTTCTACTTGTTGTTGTTTAGTTGTTTCAATTATGTCCAACTCTTTGTGATTCTTTTTGGATTTTCTTGACAAAGATAGTGGAATAGCTTTCTATTTCCTTCTCTAGTTCATTTTTACAGATGAGACAAATAGGGTTAAGTAATTTCTTTAGGGTCACACAGCTATTCAGCGTTTGAGACTGGATTTGAATTCAGGTCTTTCTGATTCCAGTTTTGACACTCTATCAATTGTGCCACCTATCTGCCCTTTATATTCTACTAGGGGGGTATAATATGCTCCAAGAAAAGTGTATCTGGAATATAAAAAAATTTGTTGTTTCCATGACAGGAAAGGACTAATAATTACTAGAGGAATCAGGAAAGGTCTATTGAAGAGGATCACACCTGAGCTGAGTCTTAGCAGAGGCAGAGGTGAAGAAGAAGAGCTTTCCGAACATGGCAGAAAGCCTGTGCTATGATACAGAGGTAGGAGGGGAATAGCGAGAAGACTGTTTGGCTAGAGTGTAGGGTTCATAAAGAGGAGGAATCTGTAATCAACCAAAAAGTGGTCTTATGCTAGACTGTGAAGGGCTTTAAATGTTAAATGGAGGAGTTCGTATGTTATCCTAGAGGCAATGGGGCATGGACATTTCTTGAATAGGAAAGTGATATGGTAAGATTTAAGTAGAGCAATTTGGCAGATGTTGGAGGATGGATTAGAGAGGAGTAGGCTGGAGTCAGGGAAACCAATTAGTAGGCTAATTACAATAGGTGATAAGGGTCATAGCTAGGAGAGACCTGGAAAATCCTTGATTTTACAGAGAAGGGAACTGAGGTTCAGAGGGAGGGAAGTACTATCCCCACAGTCACAGAGGTAGTAAGTAGCAGAGAGAGAACCTGAACTCTGTTCTTATAACTAACTCTTAAAACTCTGTAGCTACTGTGTTTCTGACAGGTGAGAGGAGCAGAAAGTTTAGCTCTCATCCTCTTGATGATAACTTTTCTGATTTTAGAAAGGTGGAAAAGAAGAGAAAAATGGAGAGACCCATAGAGATGAGATAATGTAAGATTAGCTAAGAGAGAGCTACACTGCTGTATGCTTTGAACCACTATGGTTCACAAATGTAAGCTCTATGCACCTTTTGTCACTGCATGACCTTGGACAAGTCATTTAGTCTCTTTCTCTCTCTCTCTCTCAGTCGGGGGTGACTCTCTTTCCCTTCAATGGCCCTAGCTCTGTGTCATAGAAACTACATTCACCCCTAAAGTCTTCACTCATATGCTAGTTCATTATACTCCCACCCTAGAGCCCATGGATAAAGCTTTTAAGTATAAATTTGGCTCATGTCTAGGGTTTCCCCAAAAGGGAGTAACAGGCTCCCTTCTAGAAATGTTCTCAGTGTACAAAGTAGACCAGGTATAGAATAGCTATTTATTTCTTTTACTACAAACAATTGTTCAAAATACAGGCCTCATAAATGTACATTAACACATAGTTAAAACATGATACTCATGACTTCTATTGTGCCCTCCTAGTAAGTTGGAACTGCTGAATGGATGTTTTGCTTTCATCTCAGACTTGGATTATCTGAACACTTTCATGTCAGACTTGTATTATTTGAGTGGCTCATTTAAGGTTCTTATCTTCTGTCAAGCTGTCATGTGATTTAAGGTATAGTTTGAGTTTTGAAGGATTCTACCTCCTCTTTGGGTCTGGGTGAAACAAGGCTTACTCCTGTTTGGAGCTCCAGCAGACAACTACTAGTCCCAGTCTGTATCAACTAGCTGGAAGTCCTTTGCAGATTCAAAGTTAACAGAGCTGCGGTTTGTCCCTGGTTCATATGTCCTGCCCTGGTTACTTAGCTGCAGGTCCCAGACCTGTTCTGTGCACCAAATCTTGCTAAGAGTCAGAGAGAACAATGATTGGCTCTCCTCTCGAGTCTATATTCCTTTTTCAGGTACATGGCCATATACCTCAGCCTCCATACCTAATCCAGGGTCAGACACAATCATTGGCCATAAGCCCAGACTAGGTCTGCATTAGAAGGATCTGAGACCTTGTTCCAAAGTCAGAGTGATACAGCTTCTGATGTATCTCTGTTCCTACTTTTTCTCTGTCCTAGTACATAGCTATAGATAGATCCAGCCTCCATCAGCTCTAGATCTGGAACCCACTCTGGAGTCAGAGTAATAAAATTGTCAGATGCCTGCTAGAAGATTTTGCATGGGCCTTTCTTGCTGAACTGTTTCCCCAGTGATCAAAGGCATTTGATTGTTTTTCTGTGCTGAACTGGACTAGAAAAATTACCCACTTTGGTTTCTCCTTGGATTTCTTGATCACTCCTAGGTCTGGTGTTCTTAATCTTTGTTGGAATGATTGTATGAAAGAGCTTGATGTTCTGCTTCCTCTAACTCCACCATTTTTGCTGGTCTGACCCAAAGTTGTTTTAATAACCCTAAACCTCCCCTTGATACAAAAGTCCATTTTTAGAAAGGACCAATATCCTTCTGGTGATATTGAATGGATGCCTGTCATGGAACACTATACTCCCCAAAGAGTTGAAGTTGAGAATTACCCAAAGGGCAATGGAAAGATAAAAGGTGGGTGTAAATATTCTCTAGAACATTAAAAACAGAGAATTACATACAAGTTGTGTAAAGGATGTCATCAGATAAATGTATGATGAAAAAGAAGAGTGAATTGGTCACCCAGAGGGAGTATTTACCAGGAGGCAGCCTACATCCTCCAGTTGTTATCAAGAAGATCAAGGAAAACATCCAGGACATTGGGGGGATTGAGTCTCTGTGGTTTACTTAGAGAAAGACATTATCAAGAGATGCTAGAGGATGAGAAGACATGAGTGGGTTTTGTTTGTTTTCATTATTGGAGGGAACACCCACATTAATGAAGTCATAGACATATTGGAATATTGGACTATACATATATGTGCATATATAGGGTATACATACATATATAGTCACTAGCATTTATATAACAATTTAAAGTTTACAAAATAATTGCACATAGCTCTTTTGATTCTCACTACACACATTTAAATTATTTATTTAAATTTGTTTATTATTTATTTATTTAAATTATTTAAATTATCATCATTTTATAGATGAGGAAACTGAGGCTTTGAGAGATTAAATGATTATAATTAAATGATTTATCTGGAGCAAGTGTTGGCAAGTGTCTAAGGCAGAGTTTGACCCCATATCTTTCTCAATCTCAAGCCCAGTAATTTCCATACTATGTTATACTGTGTATCTGAGAAATGTCATTCTGTTTTTCTCTCTCTGTGTGTATACATATATATATGCACACAAACATACATATGTGTGTGTATATATACATACATACATATATACACACATATGTATGTTGTTGTTTAGTCTTTTCAGTCATGTCCAACTCTTCATGACCCTATTTGGGTTTTTTTTGGCAAAGATATTGGAGCAATTTGCCATTTCCTTCTCCAGCTCATTTTACAGATGAAGAAACTGAGGCAAACAAGGTGAAGTGACTTGCCCAGGGTCACAAAGCTAGTAAGTATCTGAGGCTAGATTTTGAACTTATGAAGATGAATCTTCCTGATGAATGACCTGTTACTCTATCCATGGTGCCACTTAGCTATCCCTATATACATGTGTATGTGAATGCAAATGAGAAGCAGATACTGTATGAGATAGAGATCTGATCTTGGAGTCAGGAAGTTCAGGTCCTAGTCTGACATATACTATCAGACCCATAACCTCCCAGGACTCTAGATAACCCTCTAAGACAGAGGTTCCCAAACTTATTTGGCCTACTTCCCCCTTTTCAAAGAAAAAAAATTACTCAGTTCTCCCCTGAAAATCTGCTCTTTTTAGTACTTTAATGGTTTTGTTGAAATTTGCATTATTTCAAAAATATAAAATATTTATTTGAAAATGAAGCATCTTAAATGTAATAATTTATTATGAATTTGTGGGGCATTTTCCTGCATTGAAATTTGGATGATGTAATATTGTATCATATAGCTTTATAGTATCATATTGTAGACAAGCCATTATACATACATATTCCTGTGATGCATGCTGGACTTCCCAACAAATGCACAACACACTCGCCTGCCAATACCTGCTTGTTAAGACTTGTCAGTGGATTTGACCACTGATGGGTTATAACTTGCATTTTGTGTATTTATTTGGAAAATAATGTAATCACTATGGCTTCAACTCTGTTACACAATAGATGAAACATGTACAAATGGTTTTTCAAAATTTTCTTATCTTTTCTTTTTTCCTTATGCTTCTACCACCCCCCATTTTTATTAAACACTCCCAAATTATCCCTGAGTCTACTGCCACCTCCCCAGATCATTCCAGCCCCTCCAGGATGTGGTATCACCCACTCTGGGGACCTTTGCTTGAGTCTAAGACAACAAATTACAAAAGAGTTGTCCATCTGCATTTATATAGGCAGTATATATGCTGTATATATACTGTATGTATATGCGGTATATATACAGCATGTAGACGCTGTACACCAGGAATTCCTTGCACCATTGAAGTCATGAGTCCAGTCCCCCTAAAATAGGGATAATGCATTGATGGAGGGGAGTTTCTTTACTAGGGAACTCCCCACAGTGAGAAAATCATAGGTTCCCTCCTTCCATATATATACAGTTTATTGTGAAGATCTGGTGAAATAATGTACAACCACCACAACAACAACAAACAATAAACTTTGAAGAGCTATATAAATGTGTCATCATCATCCTTATCATTATTAATAGCACTGCTGCTGGGACTTTCTCTCATTTGCATATTCAGGGATCCATAGGGTAGGCAGTGGGGGCCTTCTGTGCATTGAGTAGGGACTTCCTCTGGGTTCCACTTTCCTCTGGTTTCAGAAAGATTCTAGTATTTGCAGCTGGAAGGGACCTTGGGTTCATGTTGCAAACCATTTTGTCCCTTTAAAACAGACTTTCCATATTTCTGATCAGTTTTCCCATCTGTAATACAGGCGTTCCCAGCTCTAATGAGCCCCCCACCCCCACCCCCTCACCAGGAGGCGTGAGGATGAATCAGATAATGCCTGTGAAAGACTTTGAACTCCTTGGGAGCAAGATACCCACATAAAACAGAAGGTCCTATTAAAAACTCCATGAAAGTTCATAGCTCTTTCCATCTACAGAGAGCTCCAAACATTTCCTCAGCAGAAGGGATTGTATTTGCTTGCCCAGTCAACCTTCTGGGATGGATGCTGACAACTGTTTTACACTGTGGTGCAGTCATCCCTCAGAATGTAGGATCAGAGATTGGAGGGAATTGAGGAGACCACCCATTCACACCTTAGGATTTTATAGATTGAGGAAACTGAGTCCTAAAGCAAGGAAGTGACTTACAGTTCATGCAGCAAGTAAGTAGGTGAGCTGACATTTATCCCCAGGGATCTTCTGAGTCCAGAATTAGTGTGCATCCTACTGCATTTCACTGTGCATTCTCTGATTTCCACTCTAACCACACCCCAGGTTAAGTGACTTACCTAAATTCACAGCAAAGTCCAATTTTAAACTAAACTCCAAATCTAATATTCTTATCAAAACAACTTTGCAGAGAAGTTTGGGAAGAAACAAACTGATTTCTTATCAACTGGGAGCAACAGACTAACTTTCTGACCTTCTTGCAAGTTAGGCTAGATTTTCCTTACAAGAGATAGAGATCATCTCCATGACTTAACTGGCTCAGGCTACTAAAGACTTAGGTTTCTGACTTAAGCTCCTTGTCAAAACAAGTACAAAATATTCATGAGGATCTTCAAGTGTCTTCAAACGCTTGGTTGGTGGATTCAAGTCAGAGGCTGGTGAGCTTCATTCAGCTGAATCAACTTAGCATGACCTCAGTGCATATCCTTCTTGACTAGGCAAATCTTTTCTTAATGCTTAAATGACTATTAAATATCTCATTTCATTCAAATATCAAATATTTGGGGGCTGGCCTGAGTAAGATCCAGTCCAGAACACACCCAAAACACATCTTAACCTCTCCCTGTAGCCTACAAACTTAAAAAGAAAATTTCTCCATCAGCTTTAGACCCTGACCATGCTTTTGCTTGACCATTTTCCTATGCTCACTTGGAGGTCAGAAAAAATAGTACCCTCAAGGTCTCTTTGAAGAACTTTAGTATCAATTGTGAGACATAGGAGACACTGGCACAGGATCACCCAGCATGGCATGCTTGCATCAAAGAAGGTGCCATACTCTATGAGCAAAGCAGAATTGCAGTAGGACAAAGGAAATGTGAAATGTGCCAATCTAGAGAAATCTCTATCCCAAATATTCAAACCAATTATTTTTACCTCACTCATGGCTTTGTGAACTCAGCTGAAGACACTGTACTTTGACCCCAACACTGTGGTGTCATTGGTGATCTTTGAGTGTCAAGGATGAACAACATTAGCAGGTCAGGGCATGGATGTTGGCATCCCCTCCCCAATGAGCTTTGACCTCTCATTCTGGGAATAACCATCAAATCAGTACTAAAAATGTTTTTGGAAAGGTGTCTGATGAATGAATGAATAAAAGAATGAATGAAGCATTTATTAAGTGCTGTTAAGCGTTGGGGGCACAAATAAGAACGTAAGACAGTCCCTGATTTCAAGGGCTCACTTTCTAATGAGAGCAACAACATCTATGGAAGATTCCACCTGCAAATCAGATAGAAATGTCCCATGGTCTTTAGGGTTCATCAGCAAAGCAGATAGTAATAACTCTTCTTTACTGTCATTTCCACAGATAAAATCATATCAGCTTCTGATGTTGAACTATTTGACAGTACCAAGGACTTGGGTGAAAATTATCTTCTCTCCTGGGTCTTTGGTAGCTGTGGCTGCAGCCCCTGCTGGAGCAGTGGCCAGGCTACGTCTCCATAGGGGCTGCTTCCCAGGATGATGGATGGGGCTTCTGGGCTGGAAACATTTCTATTTTCAGAGTCCTGGGTTGTCTGTCAGTGGTGGCAGTGGTAGCTTGACTTGACTGATCCATGCTGCTGCTCCTGCCTCTCTCCCTCAGGATGCATTCCTGCTTCAGGACCATAGACTGTCCTATAGTTCCCCTCACCATCCAGTGACTCTAAGAGCCAACTCATCCATAGTTAGTCACTCCTCTCCTATGAATGTTACCTCTCCCATTAGCAGGTAAGCTTCTTAATAGAAGGCATTATCCCTTTTTGTATCCAGAGCACTTAGCACAGTGCCTGGCATATGGTAAGTATTAATGAATACCTTTTCATTCCTTCATTCCTTCCTTCCTTCATTCATAATGATAGGAGATTAATAACCCTCTGAAGCTTTTGGGTAGTGAAAGACTTTTGATTTGAAAGGGTCTTGAACCAGATGATCCATTAGAGCTCTCTGATCTCTAGATCCTTAGGAGCAGTGTTATATTGTCAAGTTTCATAGATACCCTCTTCGGTCACAGCCTGATTTCTTTTAGGTCTAACCAGGTCTTAAGTTTGTGATTTAGCAATGATTTCTACACTGGGATAGAAGTGAAAGGACATCCTTCCAGCAGAAATTTGAAGGAAAGGGACAAGATTCTGGAATATGATTCAACTTGGAATTTGGTCAGGTCTCTGGGATCCCATTTCTCCCTTACATTAAATAGAAAGGGCTGGGCCATCACCAGTTGTCCTGATCTATGTCTTGCCGCTGGATTCTGCTGGCTCTGGAGAAGAGTGGGGCTGATGACTTTGCACAGCTCTGCCTCACTTCAGTACAACTCACCTGCAAGTCAACACATCACTCTCATGGTGTCATTGGTCCTCTTTGAGAATGAAGGATGAACAACCTGTAGAAAGGTCAGGGGGGGATTTAAATGACCAGAGCAGGTTAGGTCTCTTTTTTTGGGGGGGGGTTCTTTATCTTCCTTAGCCCCTAGACAGACTGTAGCCCTACTAGCAGCCCTTGGAAAACCTGTGACTATCATTGGGATCCTAGTCCTTTAAACAGAATACCCAGCAACTGGGAGATGTGTCATCTTAGTGATGGATTTCTCATAATATTATAAACTGGGTAGCTGAATTTTTCATTGCCTTAGAGACGCCTGTGGCCAAAGATCCAAGGATAGAAAGTTCATGTCTCTCTCTATTAAGGAATTTAATTCACATTTTTACTTGGACTCTGCCTTTGATTAATACTCTAGACACATCATGCAGCAGACTTTAGGATTATGAAAAGTGATTTGTCTAATCTGTGTGTCAGTTTCCTTTTAGGGGTCTATGCTAGTGGGGTGGGGGAGAACACATGCTTGACACTTTGTAGCTATTGATTTCATACTGTTTGCTTTTACATTCTGGCCAAGCCAAACGAATAAATAGCATTTTGATCCATAGGGTGTTGGGAGAATGTTGTCAACATCTACAGAACCAATTCATCTGGAGGATTTCATGCTGTAGATATCAGCCCTGGAAGCAGGTTTTAATGAAATCTCTAGCAAAATGCAGTTAATATAATAGTGAATGTAAAAACATATGCTCCCATTAAGGAAAAAGCTCTGGCTGGCAACGATCCGGTGTTGACTTTCCTGTGTCCTCAAGATTATATGTATTTCTGACCTCCAGTTCTGACTGGTCTATCTGCTCCTATTAAGAAAATTTTGAATGGTCCCAGAAAAGGCTTCCACATAACAAAATGTTGATTTTTTTTATTTTTGTATTATTTTTATTCATTCATGTACATGTTGTGTACAGTTATACATATACGCACACTAGCACATTAGGCTATGAGCACTTTCACATGAGGCACTATTTCTATTTTTCCTCTTTGGGTCACTAATGCCTAGTGCAGCATCCTGCATTTCTAATCACCCAGGTTCACAACCTTCAATCAGTCAATCAACATGCATTTATTAAATGTCTACTATGTGTCAGGCACTTTGTTAGGAGCTGGTGATACAGATCCTCCAAAATGAAACACTCCCTGCTCTTCTAGTAAGGGAAACAATATATATGTGATAAGAACATAGAGAAAAATGCAAAATAAATACATAGTGATTATGGAAGGAAGGCATTGGCCCATGCTGAGAGTAATGAAGGTGGTGTTTCTTGACAATCGTGGTGCCATTTTTGGCTTCTCATTCTCACTCATTCCACATATCTAGTCAATTAGCAAATCTGGTTCCTACCTCCACACCATCTTTCACATACATTCCATTCTCTCTTCTCATAGAGTCACCGTCATAGTTCAGGCCATCTTTACCTCTTTGGACTTTTTGACTGGCTTTCCAATTGATCATTCTACTGTCATATTACATTTCACCTCTCTTGTTGCTGTCTGATTGCTCACAAAGCCAAGATGGATCCGTCTGGATTTCTCTCTCCTCTCCCTGTCTCTCTGTCTTTCTCACTGTTCCTCTCCTTTCCCTGTGTCTCACTCTTGTCTCTGCCTATCTGTCTCTGTTTTTCTCTGTGTTTTGTTTCTTTCTCTGTTTTTCTTGTTCTTTCTCTTTCTTTCTCTCTGTCTCCACACACTCTCTCTCCTGCTAGTTCTTCCCCTAGCATCAGTTAACTCCCATCACTCTTTAGGTAGGTTCTCCTCCCAGGAGAAGAAAGCTATCTGCTGCTTTCCCTGCAGACATTTTGAATGGTCACAAGAAATTCACAAGAGAGATAGTCAATCAGGGGCTGATTAAATCTGTGATTCACTTAGGACAGTGTCAGCCCTTGTCAGAGTAGCAAAGGACCTTCCTTTTCTACCTCTCCCTGAAATCACATCATGTCACCTGGAGAGGGCTCTATCTAAGAGTGGTCACCAGATAAAAACTTCCTCTTCTTTCACCACGGGCATTCTTAACCATTTTTTTTTCGTATCATGGGTCCCACTGGAGACCTGGTGAAGCCTATGGACCTCTCCTCAGAAGCATGTTTTTAAATGCATAAAACAAAATACATAGAATTATAAAGCAAATTAATTTTATTCAGACAAAGATGTAATGTTCTCTCCATCCAAGTTCTTGGACTCCCTGAAATCTATTCATGGATTTCCAAATGGGAGAGGGGTTTCTTAACCTTAGGAGTGGCACTTTTAGTCATCAGCCATTGTTGATTAGCTGATTGAAAGACACTCAGTGCCTGAGTCGTAGGTGGTCAGAATTACCCTCCCCCCACTCTTCCCACCAGATTTCACATCGTTCACACAAAGCAAGCAAAGAATAGCTGAACATGTGCTGTTTAGGGGGAAGAGCCCCATTATACCATGATCTAAGTCAGCTGAGTGAAATCTTGGTGCTAGGCCTGTGCCATTTCAAGGTGTGTTCACAGGAGGGAATGCCTGGGCAATATTTCTACTTTGACCAGTGTAGATATTTTAATGATAAAAGCATAGCAACAGCTGCAGCTGAATGTATGTGATCAGTGTGTGTTGAAAACGAGTTTATTTAAGCCAAATAATACCCAGTTTATTCTTGTTTTCTCTGGTTAGGCATCCTGGTCCACACTGCACCCTACCCAGGCCTCCTTAGTCAATAGTCCAAATAGCCTAAGATAGTCTCTTCTTTTTCTCAGCTCAATTTTCCGTTAAAAACTCAACATCAAATGTTAAAAATGACAAGCCAATGCCATACTATTCTTTCTTCCTTATCCCCCATCTAATTCTGCCTAATTCCTATTATCTCTCTCCTCAGGATCCTAGTTGAGAGGAGCTAGTTAAACTTGAAAACTAACATTAATGGAGTTTAATGAATGTTAACACTTCATTCCCCACCCAAATAATTTTGGCAGCAACTCAAGTGGACTGGGGTATACTTGAACAATGAATGGATTTAGAATCAGGAGGCTTAAGTTAGAGTCTTGGCCCTGCTACTAATGAGGGCAGTCACTTTTTCACATTAGCCTTCAAATTCCTCATCTGTCGAGTCAATAATGTATCAAATGATCTCTAATGTTCCTTTTAACTGTATCATCCCAATGAATACTCATTTAAAAAATGTTGTATTCTGAACTTAAACACCAAAAAAACAGAATGTAGAAAACTGAATATCAATCTCTATCTTGATATATAATATGATATGTGATGTGATATATGATATAATATAACATGACATGATATAATATAATATGATATATAATTAATATAGTATAATATGATATACAATTATCCCTTCCACATCACAACTTTTCCCATTGTGGTTTCAATATATCAAAGACTGGGATGAGAAATTAAATGGGAATTTTGGGGGAGTTTTGCAAAAACTGCAGACAACACATGGAGGCCAGCAGATGACACAGAGCCTATGACCAAATATTTAACCCAAATTTTGCAATAAGGTTTTGTAAACACCCTACAAAAGAAAGAGAAAATAATTCAGACTTCTTCTCTGGTACGAAGGGAGGGCCAAAAATTTATTAATGTGTACTTTTATGATATGATATGATACATACTTATATATGTATGTGTGTATTTTCAGCAATGGGGGCTCATTTATCATATCTGAAGATAGTATTTAACCTAAACGTATACTTTTCAGGCTTATAGCAAGGTGGTGAGGGGGATAGTTTGATATTCAGAGGGCATTTTTGTTGTTGTTTTCTTCACACTCTGTGTGGAGCTGTTTACCCTCCCCCTATGTATTTAGCTAGTTCAGCCCAGAGTACAGGGCCTGGCTTATTGCTAGCATTTAATAAATGCTTGTTGACTGACTGACTGCTCAGCTGTACAGATGTAAAATTTTCTCTTTAACTTATTATAAGAACCAGATGGTGCTTTGGAAGCCCAGCAGATGGGCCAGTGTGTGAAAGCACAGGTCTTTCTGTCTGAAGCCCAGAGTTCTAAGGGAAAAAGGCAGGACAGGAAGAGGCCTTGAAGGGTCAGGGGAAGACCTAGAAGACCTTATGGGAACTATCCCATATTGAGGAGTGATCCCTTAAAATCCCTGCAGAGTGTTTACCACAGAGTGTTCCTAGGTAACAATGTAGTATATCACAACCCTCAAAGTTAGCAAACACTTTCCTTCCAAGGTTGTTAACTAATCAATCCACAAGTGTTTATTAATTATCTATTATGTGCTAGGAACCAACACAAAGAAAGGCAAAAATAGGCCCTACCCTCAAGGAGCATACAGTATAACAGGGGAGAAAACGTAAACCATTATATACAAACAAAATATAGATAAGATAAATTGGAGGCAGTCTCAGAGGGAAGACTCTAGCTTTAAAGAGGATTGAAAAAGTCCTATTGCAGAAGATTAGCCTTTAGCTGAAAGGAAGCCAAAGATCCTAGAAGGCTAAGATGAGGAAGGAGAGAATTTTACTTTTTTTTATGTGTTGTGTTGTCTTTTCCCTCAGCTGAAATAAAAAATAAGGTCAAGTCATCAACATAGAATACAACTTTACATGTTCCAAGACTAATTTTTTTTAGCCTTCTCAATGTGGTGAAATGAAAGAAGACTGTTGCATATAGATCCAAAGCTCCTGGGTTCAAATCTCACCTTTGCCACTTCCTAGGACAGAGTACTGGACTTGATGCAGGGAGACTAATTAAAAGGTAATAGTGGAGGTAGAGCTAGGTGTAGAAATAGATAGAGAGCTAGACCTGGAGTCAGGAAGTTCAAATCTGGCCTCAGACTAGCTGTGTGACCCTAGATAAGTCACTTTACCCTGTCTGCCTCAGTTTCCAAACTGTAAAATGGGGATACTTTACAAAGTTGTTAAGAGGATCAAATGAGAAAATATTTGTAAAGTGTCTAGCCTAGCACCTAGTAGGTGATTAATAAATGTTTGTTTCCTTCCTTTCTACTGCTTACCTGTATGATCCTAACAAAGACTGGTCTCAGTTCTCCCATCTGTAAAATAAGGCAGATGAATTAAATGATCCTGGAGGCCCCTTCCAAATATAAATCCCATGATTTTAAAACTAGGGATTGAAGCAGATGATCTCTAAGTACCCTTCCATGGGAATCCTTACTTGGCTACTTATTAACTATGTGACTTGGGACAAGTCATTTACCTTTTCTAGTTCTTAGCTTCTCATTTATAAAATGAGGGGGTTGGACTTTATCTCTAAGATTCCTTCCTGTTCTAAATTTAAAATCGTTTGTCTCTAAAATTCATTTCAATCCGATAGAGTCATTTTGCTTAATATGGTTAAAAAGAAAACAAAAACAAAAAAACTGGACATACTGAATTTGGAATCAAAAGGCCTGGATTCAAATCCTGACACTGCGTGTTGTTCCCTGGTAACGTTACATGAGTCATTCTCAGAGCCTGTCTTTTGGTGTTTGTACAATGAGGAGTTTGAACTGACTGACTTCCAAGGTCCTTTTTAGTTCTAAATTTATGATCCCAAGGTTGTCTCTCCAAATCCTGTCTTAGCTTGGTGATTTGCAACATTCTCATCCCAATTCCTTGTGATTCACAGGGCTGAAGCTTTGGTAAAGGACGGAACTTCAGAGGCAATTTACTCCAACCACTTTCATTTTAACAGATGGGGAAACTGAGACCCAAAGATGTGAAATGGCTTGTCCAAACCCACATAATTTTTTTTTTTACAGCAGGATGCTATTTTTTCCTTCCATGGATTTACACCAGTAAAGAGTCTGATCTTTATTTTGGGATATCAAGAAGCACTTTTCCATTTGTGGTCTAGTTTGCATAAAGATGATCAACAAACATTTATTATGTTCCTGTTGTATGCTGATATTACAAAGATAAAAATGAAATATTTCCCCCTGTCAAGAAGTTTCCATTCTAACCTTAGAGATAATATGATAAAATAAATATGAGATAATTTGATGTGAGGCAAGGGACAGGAGGCAGCAGTAGTAGGGGAGGATCAGGAAAGGCTGGCGCTTGAACTGGGTTATAAAGGAAATCCAAGATCATATTATCAATGTGGGCTATTTATTACTATGCCATAAATAATTGCAGCTTAAATGTAAGAAATTCCTTTCATTTCAAGATGGAAATTGGATTATTTTTGTTTTGTGTATTATTGTTGGAAGAAGAGAAAGGAGAAGACTTTGCTCCTGTTTTTCAGATGAGGAAACAGAGGCTTGGAAATTTAATTATTTGCTCAAGGCTATGTGGTAAGAAGTTAGGAAATCTGAAACTAAACTCTAGACAATGTTGTACCCAATTTAATGATCTGGAATATATTCTCTCTCTCTCTCTCTCTCTCTCTCTCTCTCTCTCTCGTATATTATCTCTTTTGAATAGTAAAGATTTTGAGTGAGGCTAGAATTTGAGTGAGCATCTAAGTGACCTAGTGGATAGAGAGCTGGGCCTGCAATCAAGGAGATGTAAGTTCAAATCTGACTTTAGGCTAGGTATGTGACCCTGGGCAAGTCGCTTCACCCTGTTTGCCTCAGTTTCCTCATCTGTGAAATGAACTGGAGAAGGAAATGGCAAACCCCTCCAGTATCTTTGCTAAGAAAACCCCAAATGAGGTCATAAAAAGTTGACATGACTGAAACAACTGGACAACCAAAGAATTTGGGCATTTCAAGCCCTTTCACTTGGAGGGACTAGCTGTCCTTGGTTGGTATGATGAAGGACATATGACTGTCCTGATGACAAGATTGTATCCCAGTCTCCTAAAAACAGGGGCTTGCAAAGATTTCAAAAGATTTTGTTGAAGCTTTGAGCCCTGCTCTTTCAGGGGGTGGGAATGAGGATGTGGATAATAACTCTGATAACTTCTGAAATTTTGTAGTTTAGGGGCAGTAACCTCATGCTGACTCTTATGAGTGTAGTGGGTGGGAGTGAAGGCTGACTCCTGTGTGGCATGAGGGGAATATGACTCAAGGCAGTCAGGGACTTTCATAAGGGGTAGAGATTGGGGCTTGGTGGGCGACAATGGCCTTGGTACAAGGACAGATCAGCCATAGGTTGAGACACTGACCTTAGAACTATTCAGAGATACAAGAGGTTTTGGTTTGACTCTCAGTCTATGTTTGTCAGTCTCAGTTCAACTGCCACATCTTGTAGATTATATGAACACACCTCTCAAATCCATTTTTTCTCTCTATTCAGATGGCCACTACCTTCAGGTTCTCATCACCTCTTGAATAGACTATTACAGTAGCCTTCTAATGGTCTTCCTGCTGCAAGCCTTCCCCATCTCCAATCCACTGCTGCCACAGTGATTTTCCTAAAGCGCAAATCTATCCCTATTCCTCCAGGTTCAGTAATCTCCAATGACTCTCTATTACTTCTAGGATCAGACACACCTTTCTGTAGCATTCAAAGTTTTTTAGAACATGTCTCTAACCTGCCTTTTTAGTTTCAGTGTATGCTGCCCATCTTCACATACTCAACAGTCCAGCCAAAATGGTTTTACTTTTCCTAAGATATGACATTACATCTCTTTGTGCAAGTTGTGTCCTATGTGCGGAAAATATTCTTTCCTCACTTCTTAAAATTTCCTTCAAAACTCATTTCAATGTCTACTTTCTCCATGCAGATCTTTTCAGTCCCAACAGATATTAGCATCTCCCTTTCTCCACAAATGACTTCATATTTATTTTGTTTTTTTCTCATATCTTCATATGTAATTTTTATAAATTTTACAAGAAACTTGTATCTATCTATATACACACACACATATATAAAACTATATAGCTCATAAATATATGTATATCTTTACATAGCTTGTATATCTTTACATTTATACACATTGTCTCCTGTGATGGAATGTAATCTCCTTGAGGGCTGTGACTTTTTCATTTTTCTCTTTGAATTCCAAGCACCCAGCACAGTGTTTGGCATGTAATGCACTCGTTGATTGACTGAACTCAATTCAATTCAATACACATTCATTAAGTCAGTCAACTAGCACTTAATAGGCAAACACACACACACACACACACACACACGCGCGCGCGCACACACACACACACACACACACACACACACACACACACACACCCCTCTTCTGTCCACAGCAATCTTCTTGTCAAGGTTTAATCATGGCGTGGAGGTGACATTGAATTTTGAAAATCATACTAGCATTTCACAAGCTCTGATAACTCCTTCTAGGCTAGAAAGACTTTGAACACAGACATGGTGAAGGATCGTATGTCCACTCTCTAACTAGCTACGTACGTGGCCACAGGGTTCTGACTTTTTCTGGCCCAACAGTGGAAAATCATCTACCAATTTATAGAAGGATTATTCTCTGTATTGGTGGAGGGTGTACCTACCTAGATTGTTTAGACATTCATTATGTAGAAGAAATTACAATGGCATTTAATCACCTTTCCTTGGCCTCTTCCTCCCCCATTCCACTTCCCATGAGAGCTAGTAGCCAGCTTCTGCTCTTGCCTCTTTGTGACAGTCAACATGAGGCCATTTCCCTCTAACAAGCCTCACCTCTCTGGTCAGCAAACTCAACATGCAGTCACCACAGCTCTTAACTTCCATCCCATTTGACAGCAACAGTCTAGGCCTTGACCCACTCAATGTGATCATTGAGACTATCTCATTTTTTTTAAGAGCTTGGGTCTATTTTCTAAATAAGCTGCCATAATCACTAGCCAACTTTGAATGCTTAGCATGTACCTGATGGTACAGATGGCCCATACCCTATCTCAGGCATATTTTAAGAATTTGACTTCATATTCTAATCTGGCCACTAACTATTGAAACTCTGGGTCCCTTCAGAAAAGTGCTTGTCATATCTTGAGCCCTGAAATAGAGCTTGCTTCTTGGTGAGCTTGCCATGGCAGGCAGGGGAGATGGTATGCCAGCTCATCTCTTGTCAATGTTGCCAGTCCAGGGTGATAATCCTTTGTACACTTCTACTCACTGTGAAAGAATGAAGAGGGCCAGGGAGGTGGAATGAAAACAGAAGGGAAGGATTATTAAAGTGTCAGAGATTAAAGGACTGACTTTAGGACTAGCTGGAGGAGGCAGCCACCTGCATTTTATGATTTCAGGGGTCGACAAAGGCTCTAGGACCCCTTGAAAGTAGAGATTGCCTTTTGCCTTTCTTTATACCATGCTGGGCGCAGAGTAGACATTTAAGAAATGTTTATCACTGAGTGACAGATCTAGTCCAGGAGTCCTTAGGTTCATTGAATGATTTTTTTCTTATTGTTGAGATGTTTTTCAGTCATGTCTGACTCTTCATAAGCCCATTTGCTGTGTTCTTGGTGAACATACTGGAGTGATTTGCTATTTTTCTTCTCCAGCTCATTTTACAGATGAAGAAACTGAGGCAAGCAGGGTTTAAGTGACTTGCCCAGAGTCACACAGTTAGTAAGTGATGGAGGTTGGATTTGAGCTCAGGACATCCTTCTCTAGGCCTGGCACTATATCCACTATACCATCTTGCTGCCCTAATTGAGTGCCTTGAGGTGATAGATTTCAAAAGTTCTGTGACCTTGAATTGGAAAAAAAAAATTCAACTTTATTTTAACTAACCTGTAACTGAAATTTAGCCTTTCCTTCCAATTTGACTTAGAAAAAAAAAGCATTATTCTAAGAATCCATCATGGGCTTCACCAAACTGTCCAAAGGGTCCATGATACAAAAAAGTTAAGTGTCTGAGTCTAACCTTCTTATTTTATAGATGAAAAAAACTGAGGCTGGAAGAGGGAAAAATGACTTGCCCAGGGTCGAGCTATGTATATATCACAAGGAGTTTCTGAACTTAGGTCTCCACATAGCTGGGCCAATGCACTTTTTGTTGCATAGGGCTCTTTCTCTTTGTGCTCAGGTTCCTAAAAGACAGTTCAGGGAAGGGTACTTTTAGGCAGACTCTAAATCCAAGTACTGTTTTTCAGGTTAGGCAAGATGGGTTTTGATTGCTTTTTGCAATTTCTTTTTATCTTAGATGAAGGTGTGGCTGCCTCCTTACTCTGAACAATGATATGATTGTTAGTGAACTTGCTTACATGTATATATATGTGTGTGTGTTTTGCTATGACTCCTATGTTTTGGAAGTCTTCTGAGATGGATGATGTTTATGAAGGATGTCCCAGGGGTATAATCACTATTAGTCACTCTTGGAACCAGTTTCCTCCGTTAAAAGGTGCCAGCTGTAACTGGCTCAAAACCAGGCATGTACGAGATGGCCTTCTTCCTCTCTCCTTAATCTGCCCCCAGAAGGGGGTCACAAGGCCATTTTCAGAGGCATTTTCAAGTTCAATTTGCTGGGTTTCAATTCACAACAATGGTGGTCTGGTTATTTCTGCACACGATGCCAATTTGCCTGTCCTCTGCCAACATTTCAGGGCAGAGACTATCCCCGGAGGTTGAGAAAGATCTTCTGTAAGCTGCTTTTCAGGATTTTAGAAAAAACATCCCCTCTCTCCACCCTCCTACCAGCTGTTTTGGACATTTCATCACAATAACCAGTAATAACTTCTTGTAATTTATCTTATGTCTTTCTCTAAGTAGCTCTAAGAATCTTATCAATGGTATCAGCTTTGAACTCAACAGGGTCCCATTTAGGAATAGAGGAATGGGGTATCTTATCTTACTCCCTGCCCAGCCCTGTACAGATGAGGAAACAATCATGTGTTAATATGCTATAATATGTGTAAATAGCTAGTCTAAGATCGTATAGTGAATCATAGGGACACAGGATTAAGAATTGGAAGGTCCCTTAAAGGTCATCTAGTCCAACTCAGAGAGGTAAAGTGATTTTTCTAAGGTCATGGGGTTAATAAGTAAAAGGGCTTGGGATCTGAATCCAGGTCCTGAGACTCTAAATCCAATTCTTATTCTACTGCATGCTATGTTGCATAGTGGTACACTGACTTTGTCTCCTCTTAGGAGAATTCTGCCCATCTTCCTACTCCCTCTCCTGCTACTTCCTTGCAAAGCCAGTGGCATCTGGTACTTGGTTATAAAGATGGAAAAGAAACTCAACAGAATCCTGGTAATAGACTAGTCTTCTATGTGTCTGATTGGCTTACTTATTCTCAACTCATTTATTGTTGTACATCTGTTTTTGAAGAGGACCAGTGACATCATAGGTTGATGTCTTGACTTCCATATGAATTGGATTTAAGTGAGGCAGAGTTGTGCAAAGTCATCAGTCTCACTTCCTCCTGAGTCATGAAAGTACAGTGGCAGGACAAAAGTTGATGGCTCAGGAGGAAGTGGATGATTTTGGCATCTTCAATGTCTGATCAAGCTCTAAGGGCTCCCCAGCACCTGCTTCAGCTGTCTTCATGGCCATTGGAACAAATTGTTCTCATCTGTCCATTTCGTTAGGGAAGTCTACATATGCTTGGGGTAGACACCCTCTCTCTCCTGCAATTCACTTGTGGGCTTGAGGCCTGTTGGTTACCCTTAACCTGGTTTGGCCCATCTGCCAAGACAGTATTATTGGAGTATGGCTGCTGGGCATGCTACAGCTTCTTGGATCTGCAGGTGAGAGTTGGGTGGATCAAGTGTATACCAAATGTAGATGAACAGCCCTGAAAATAGCTATATTTATACATATTCAGACACACACATAAGTGTGTACACATACATACATATATGTAGGTACACATGGAGAGAGGTTGCAGTTATTTATAGGATCATAAACTTAGAACTTGAAATTCTTGATCTAATCACACCTCTTCACACTGTGGAGAAAATGGAGTTCAGAGAAGATTTGGCCAAGTCTACATTGGTGGCATTCAAACCCAGATCCTTGGACTCCAAATCCAGTACTCATTCCATTGTGCCACTCTGATTATAAAGAGATTTCCACTGAAGATTCACTCCACCATTTAGATTTTCTGGGATACTGGTCCTGGGAGAGGAAAATTTATGCCACAGTCTCTGGTCTCTTTAAGAACACAGATGAATTTGTCTTGGGTAATTAGTCTATTTTTTACTTTTTCCACCCATTCGGCCAAATCAGACATGTTCCTGGCATTGAGGATTAAAGTAGTATAGACGCTTTTTTCTTTCTTTTTGACTCACCTCTGCAGCTTCAGCTGCCTGATCTCGTCTCTTGGAATGATATGCTGAGTTTGGAAACACACTCTGACCTGCAGCAGGGCCCTGCTTTCTACCTTGTACACATCTGGCATCCCAGAATGGAATTTTTGGATCTATTCCTCACTCTGTGGTCTCCAGGGATTGTTTGTTGAATAGTTCCACATCACATCACTTCACAGATAAGGAAGATGTCATCCCCACGGCATCTCTGATTGCAGAACAAGCCTCAGAAAAGCCTGAACAGCTAATGTAGAACATGATGTTTTAAGCTGCTGTAATCACCAGGCATCTCTGAACATGTGCTATGCACATGATGTCCTTCCCTTATCAGAAGCAGTCCTTGTTCAAAGTGGACATTTTTCCCCTTCATTTTTTTCTTTTTTTGGGAATCAATTTGGATTAAGTGACTTGCTCAGGATCACTTGACTAGTACATATCTGAGGATAGATTTGAATTCAGGTCATCCTGATTCCAGGGCGAGGGCTGTATCCACTGTACCACCTAACTGCCCCAAATAGTGGACTTCTTGACAAGCATTCTCCTCGAGGATCCAAGAGAAGGAACTGGGGTTAAATTTTAGTATGAGAAACAGCACCATAGCTCTTTGGATCTTTGTAAGGTGTTTGTGATAACAGTCCTCCTGAGACCCGGACAGTGGCACTTCTGACTCTTGAAAGGAACAGGAAATGCTACAAGTTAAGGTCTCAATTATGCCACTGACCAACTGTGTGATGGTAGGCCAGTGAAGTGATCTCTCTAAATCTGCATGTCCTCATCTGTAAAGGAGAGTCCTGCCTTCTCAAAAGATTAACTGAGATAACAGATGTGAAAATACCCTAAAAATTAAAATTCATGTGTAGATGTGGGATACTTTATTGTTATTTTCATAAGCACAATGGTTTGCTCATAGTAGACATTCAGGAAATGCTTCATGAGTGGATAGATGAATGGACGGATTGGGGGTCTTATGTAATAGTCACATTTGTGTTTAGAGAAACTACTGACTTGAGTGACTCGGCAGTGACTGGCTCATCTTAAGGACAACTCCATGGTAGGGTATGTTTCCATTCTGATAATGCTTTTTTACTAGCCAGTGCATTACTAGGAAGAGATAATCTTACCTTTGTGGACAGCAGTATAATTTGTAAGAAGCAGTTCTGGCTGTGTGGGTTAGAAGAGGATTGTGGAAAGATTTGTCTCATCTCTCCCCAGGTCTGTGAAGCTCCGTTCCAAAAGTGATGTTTTGGTTATGATGAAAATGGTTATAATCCCTCTTGGGTGGATAGCTCAGTGGTTCTTCTACTATCTACTCCTTTAACTCAGACCATTTGAATACTTGGAAGGGGCTTAAATGAGCTTCCATTTTATGTACCTCAATAGACAGAAGGCAAAGACCAAATAATTGGATATTACAAATGATTTTGGCAGGGCTAACTTTAGAAATGATGGTATGATTTAAGAAACAAAAGAGTATTCCTTCCTCCATCACCAAGATCTCCTATACTTTCCACCATCCCTGAAAACATACCAGTTTGATCCTCTGGTTGGTGACTCTAGTTCTACGTATTTTGGGGTCTGAATCCTTGTTAAACCCTAGCTCAGAAGCCCCCACCAATGTGTTTCACTTTTACTAGTCAGCCAGATGACTCATAGTTCATCACAAAAGCATTTAATTAGAGATGAAAATTAAATAACCACAATACTTTACTACACTTCACTACCCCACCATAAACTTTGAAATGAGCATCTTTACAAATGTGTTACACATTCAGTGTGAAGAAGGGACCTTTACAAGAATTTTGTATGGGTTATCTAGCACACTTTTTTCAGTTCCCTTCTGTGCCTTCGGGATAATACTTAGGAGGTGCTATCTCAATTGCTGCCTGCATCTCTATCTTTTACTCTCCACCTATTGTAGTTACCAAGCTCCATAGAGCATACAACTCTTCTCATCAGTATTTCTCTCAGATTCTGAAGCTTGTTTTAGCTCTCTTAGTCAGGCATGTCAGTCAATATCTGTGAAACTCCTTGCAGTTTTTGTAGTCAGTTAACTCACATAATATCAGTGAAGTTGTTTTTCTCAATCAGCTTGTACTAGAAGGTACAGAAATACAGGGTGAAATCAGGTCTAGCCTTTGAGCTCTTTTAGCATTCTCTTTTTAACTAATTCTCTTTGGAACTCAACTGTTCTGTCACAGCACTTAGCATAGTGCCTGGCACAAAATAGGCACTTAATTAATGCTTATTTTCTGGCTTCCCTGGCTCTCTCAATAATCACTAACATAGGGTTAGAGCCCATTTTAGTTTCTAAGACTTATACCCCCCCTGAATGAAATTAATCCCTCAGGGCTATATTTCTTCAAATAACAAAGGGTTTAAGAGATAATGTAATACAAAAACTCTTAAGTTTTCTTCTTTCCTAGGCAAAATAGACACAATTCTGGTGGCTGGAGAAATCTGAGAGAAATGCATCAACATTTATCCCACCTTCCTCTAGCAATCTATCATAATCTGGTTTCACTATGACCAATCTACATATACCTTGAAAATTTTCAGTCTTAAGAAAGTTTTCATTAAAAACAAGTATTCTGGAAGAAGATTACACCTTAAAATGTCAGTCATTAATATCTTAGAGAGAATTGTGAGAAATCTTCCAGTTGGGACACTGGACAGGTATCCTGCATAACCAGGAATAGGGGATCTGAGGGACCAGACAAAGGCTCTGAAAGGTGTCTTCTACTTTATAGTTGCACAGTTTCATGAAGGGGCATTAATACTAGCTGTAGATAAGTAATAAATAATGGAAATATCCTAACATTACTTTGTCTTTTGTATTTATCAGGGATTTTAGGCTTTTTTTTTAGCTCTCTTCAGGAGACCTTGACATCTCAATTTCTGACCCTGGGCAAATCTCTTTGCCTGCGTTTCCTCAACTATAAAATGGAGATGGTAATAACACCTACCTCCCAGGGTTGTTTTGAGAGTCAAAACTGCAGGGAGTTAGGGGAATGGTGCCCCTGAAGATGGGAAAACCTGCATAAAATCTTCTGGCCCTCCCTTCATACCAGAGAAGAGGTCTAAATTTTGGTTATGATGAGAATGGTTGTAATCCCTCATGAGTGGACAGCTCAGTGTCTCTTCTGTTCACTCCTTTCAGCCCACACAATTTGAACGGGGGGAAGGGGCTTAAATGAGCTGCCATTGCATGTACCTCAGTAGACAAATGGCGAAGACCTAATGACAGGAAATTACAAATGACTATAGACAGGGCTAGCTTTAGAAATAATGGTATGATTTAAAAACAAAAGAGTATTCTTGCCTTCCTCACCAATCTCCAGTCATATGACCAGGTCAAAGTTAAGAAAAAATGCTAGCCTTTTTGTGATGTCTGTTGACTTTTCGCATTTTTTCACAAACTAACTTTTTACTTATTTTAGCTTTAAAAAGTAATAATGTCTATTTATAACTAAAATATGTTGATATATACAATACTATATACATATTTTATGTATTTCTGAATTCCCAAACTTTTTCTGTCATCTGCTGGACTTCCTTTGTAACCCTTGGCTTGTGCAATTCTATTTAATTTCTTATGCTGGCCGATGATATATTGAAACTGCGATGGGGAAAGTTGTGATGTGAAAGGGATAACTGTGATTGTAAAAATTTCACGATAGAGTAATTTAGCACATAGTAAGTACTATATAAATGTTAGTTACTGTAACTATCATATGTTACTTCTGTAATGATTTATTCCAACTTACACTTCTTTTGTATCTATCTATTCTCTTTCTTTCTATTTACTATCATTTTCTTTCTTTCTTCCTTCTTTTCCTTCCTTTCTTCCTTCTTTCCTTCTTTCTTTCTCTCTTTCTTTCTTTTTCTTTCTTGCTTTATTTTTATTTCTTCCTTCTCTCCTATCTATCTGCCATCTATCATCTTTCATTCTTTCTTTCCCCTCTCTGTCTATCTATCTATCTATCATCTATTACCTAGCATTATAGATTTAAAGCTTGGAAAGGTATTAGAACCCATTGATTTCAAGCCTCTCATTTACCTAGAACAGTGCTAAACGCATGGCAGGTATTTCACAAGTAATGTTGATTTCACTTGGACTGTATTTAAAAGCTCCCCATTAGGTTCAGTGTAATACTGCTTAGCTCATGGATGGCACAGAGAGCAGAGAGTGAGATGGGACAAGGAGAGAGATTATCAAAGATATTTTGTTGCTGTTGAGCCCCAACATGCTAGCTCTTGTTCACGCATCATGAAACAGGGCTAAATAAATCAGGTACAGGGAAGCCCTGCCAGAGGCTAAGTAGAATAAACTCCCAAACTGGGCCAGAAGGTTTTAATACCTCACCCATAACTAAAGAAGCTGTAGGGATGGGACCTGGCTTCACTGGTACAGTCAGTCAATAAGCATTTATTGGGAGCCCAATGTGCCAGGCACTATGATAATTGATAGGAATATGAAGAAAAACAAAGACAGTCCTTGTTTTCAGCGAACTCAGTTTATTGTGAGCTCCTGTGTGAAGAAACTTCCTTGGTTCAATGCAAGACAGAACATTCTCTTCATCTTCTTATCTTAGAGAATTGCTTGGAAGCTTGCTCCGAGAGATTCAGTGACTTGCGCAGGGGCACACAGTCTGTGTCAGAAAAGGGACTGGAATTCAGCTCCTCCTGGCTTCAAAGCTGCTGGTCATAGCCAAGGCAACCTTGAGTTAATGAAGCCCCCATCGAGTAAAATCTGACATTTAGCAAAGGGCTGCCCCAACCATTTTAAGTTCTTTTTAGAGTAAATGGGATAGATATACTTTACTTTTCTCCATTTCTTTTCATTCTAGATCTGCTTAGCTTCCTTTCCCTGCTATTGGAAGCTGAGAGCAGAGGGCAATGAGAGAGGGGAGAGTAGCTGATGGAGGGATGGTGAGGCAGGGGAGCTCCAAAGAGTCTTAATTGAGCAATAATACTAACCTATAATAGAATGGTTTCTCTTTTTTCTTCCTTGGAGTAACAGTAAAAACTTTGTCCCTGTGTTGAGTCTATATATGCAAAATTAAGGGTAATTCACTTCAACTAAACAAATATTTATCAAACTTTCTCTGTGTAAAGCAGCAGGGTCAAACTCACACATAAACAAGGGCCACTGAGCCCTATGTAAGGATTCTTAAAGGCTTTGCATTGACTTAGAAAACTACACATTAACATTATTTATGTTCTGTTGTATTTTTATTTGTTTTGTTAAATATTTCTTTACTATATTTTAATCTGGTTCTTCCAGAGTTTTTAGTCTCCAGGTTTCATGTTTGATTTCCCTAGTTTAGAGCATAGTTTTAAAGCACAGAGAAATAAAAAGTTTAGATAAAACATGTTTGCTACCCTTTTGTAAGTTTCAAGTAGCTACATGGGATAGCAGTTATCCTCCTCTGTAAAATGGGAATAAGGAAAGTACCTACCTCACAGGGCTGCTGTGAGGAATAGGTGAGATACAATTTTAAAGTTCTTTGTAAATCTTAAAGTAATATATAAATGCTAGTGAGGAAGAAGGAAAAGGAGGAAGAGAAAGAGGAAGAGGAGGAGAGTGCCATATTTAGAATCAGGAAAATTGATCCCAAATACTAGCTGTGTGACTGGGCAAGTCACTTAATCTCTCAGATTTCATTTTCTCATCTGTAGGTTGAGGATAACAATAGATTTGCTATGAATATAAAATTATATACATTATATATGTGTATGTATCCCATCATATCACATCATACAATACACCCATATGCCTTAAAGTACTATCTATATAAATGTTAGCTATTATTGTTAGCAATCTCATGGGGAAGGTATGATGCATGTACAAATAGCCATTGACATGGCAAGTACACTAGGGAGGTGTGTTCGTATAGCATTTCAAGGTTTACAGTACTTTCCATATCTCATCTCACCAGATCTTTATACAGTCTAATGGGTTAGATACTATGCTCTTCTCAGAAATGAGAAAATGGGAGCTCAGAGAGGTTAAATGGCTTTCCCAGGGTTGCACAGCTAATTAATAGCTAACATTTATTTAGCACTCAAAGGTTTCAAAGAGCTTAATAAATATTATTTCTTTTTTAATCTTCACCACAACCTGGGAGGTAGGTGCTATCATTTTTTCCATTTTACAGATGAGAAAACTTAGGCAGAGGGAGGTCAGTGACTTACTCAGGGTCATATAGTCATATAGTTACCAAGTTTCTGAGGTTGAATTTTAATTCAGATCTTCCTGACTCCAGATCCAGGGCTCTAATCACTGTACTACCCAGCTGCCTGAACACAAACTGCTGGAGTTGGGATTCAAAGTCAAATCTGTCCTGACCAGACCTCTTTCCATTGCTTTTATATTTTTCATGCATGATATCATGCATTAGAGTGGTGCTAGGTTCTGCATCACAGTCTACTCAAAGTTACTGGGAAGGGCTTTCTGGAGGAAGTGACATTTGCATGGGGCTTTAAAAAAGACGGTAGAAATTCCAAGTCAATAGTAGCTAGTAGTTCAGTCTGACTGAATCTAGAATATGAGAGGGGGGTGATAGCAGATAAAATTAGGAAAGTAGAATGAATAAAACCAAACAATTGTCAGAAGAAGAAATACAAACTGTAAAGAACCACCTGAAAAAAGTGGTCAACCTTAGTAAGAAATACGAATCAACATTAATTAACCCAAAAAAATAGCAAGATGGGAAAGCTCATTTTTGAAGAACAGAATTTTAATGATATTTTTTGATTTTCCATTTCCCAATGTAGGCCTTCACCCTCTCCTCCCAGAGAGCTGTACTTTATAACAAAGAATAAAAAAGAAGGAAAAAACAGTTAAACGAAACCAATTAACACAATAAAAAAAACTTGGCACTGTATGCAAGGTTCCAATCCCATAGGGCTCAGCCTCTGCAAAGAACCAGAGGAGGTGTCCTCTCATATTTCTTCTTTGGGCCCAAGATTAGTTATTATAATTGCATAGCATTCAGTTTCCATTGCTTTATTTCTTTCCTTTTAATATCATTGCAGTCATTGTGTAAATTATTTTCCTGGTTCTGTTTACTTCACTTTGTATCAGTTCACATAAGACTTTCCATACTTCTATGAATTTATAATATTCATAATTTCTTTTTTCACAGTTAGAGTAATGTTGTTATCTTCATTTTTCAGATAAGAGACAGTTTCTCTGAAAGAGAACTGTCAGAAAACTTTCATGATAGTCAAGGAAGATGAGAATTAGAGTCTATAGTAGAATAACGACAAATAGGAAAAGAGAGGAGGGACAAGTAAAGAGAGGTGATGACTCAAGATGAAGAATGAGATAATTCATTTTTGCATACGAACAACGTAGGTATTTGTTTCCTTTGACTATGCATATTTGTTACAAACATTTTATTTCTTTTATCTAGGATTGTGGGAGGGAGAGAAAAATGTTAATTGAAATTTTTTTTTAAAATTAAGAGATGTTGTGGGGTAGAATTAGACACATAAATAATCATATGTGGGAGTTGAGCGAAAGAGTCTACGATAAGATCAAGGTTTCATACCTGAAAGACTCTGAATTATGGTGCCATTTAACAGAAATTGAAGAAGACATTTGGTGCGAAATGTAATAGGTCCAATTTGGACATAGGTCTATAAGACAGCACCAAATGGAACTTTAAAGGTCATGTAGTACAATCTCCCCCTTTTGTAGATGAGTGGACAGAGACCTAGAGAAGTTAGGGTACTTTCTCAAAGTTGTTTAGATAGCAAACCTGCAATTTGAGTCTAGGTCCTCTGATTCAAAATTCAATACTCTTTCCAGTACATTATGCTTACAAAATAAATGATGAAATTGTCAAGGGATAAGGGAGAGAAGAAAACTGAGACCATTTCACTTGTGGGGTTAGGGTCATCAGCTTGCAAAAGTCCTTGGTCTGGTGGCACATTTGGGGGGAGCACTATCACTGATCCTTGCCCTCAGGGAAAAGAGAAGGGTCGGTGATGAAGCTATTTCAGGTATATTGGAACCTGTGTGATTTTGTCCAAGTCATCTAATGTCTATGGGTCTTGACTTCCTTATCTATAAAATCAGAAGGTTTACAGAGTCATCTATTTAGAATCAGAAGTAGCCTTTGAATTCAGTCTTATTATTATTGAAATAATTACAATTTTATAGATGAGAAAATTGAAACCCAGAGAGAAGTAGTCACTTAGGATTATACAGTAAACAGGAGACCAAGTCTTTAGCTTAGGTCCTTTGGCTCTAGATCTCACATGTTTGGTTTTTTTCTTTTTAGGACCATGATGCTTTCTTAGAGTAGACCATTTTCAAGGTCTCTTCCAGGTCTAAATACTGTGGTCCTCTGATCTGTATGAACACAGCCCTAGGCTTAGCCTTTCCATCCTGAGACTTCACATCTAGTAACTTTTGGTGGTTTATTGACAAAAGTCCATCTAGTAAAAGCAATCAGTAGCAGCCAGTGGCTGTAAGAGTTGGACTATAAGGAAAGCTGAGTGCTGCAGAATTGATGTTTTCAAATTGTGGTGCTGGAGAAGACTTTTAAAAATCCCTTGGACAGCAAGGACATCAGATCAGTCAATACTTAAGGAAATAAATTCAGACTATTCACTGGAAGATCTAATACTGAAGCTGAAGCTTAAATACTTGAGTCATATAGAAGATAGGACTCACTGGAAAATACCCTGATGTTGGGAAAGATTGAAAACTAAAGGAAAAGGGGACAACAGAAGCTGAGATGGATGTCATAGAAACAATGAATATGAACTTGGATAGACTTGGAGAGATAGAGGAAGAGAGAAGGTCCTGACATGCTTGTCCATGGAGTCACAAATTGTTGGACACAAGTGAATGACTGAACAACAAAACTCTTCTAAATGAAACATTGGTTTGAGACATTTCTACTAATTTCTTTATCCCATCCCTTGTTACCTGTGACTGTGAAATGGTCTCCCTGTTTTTGCCATAGCTAGCAAACATGGAATGACAATGGGAAAAGAAGCATTTAGTGTCTTATAGTTGGATTCCTTTTTCTCACTCAAACACCATGAAAAGTGTAGCCTGCTACTCACAACTAGAATATACGTTTCTGCCATCAAAGGGTTTCAGACGGGAATAAATGAGTCCCTGGAGGTAAACACTGAGGGGCATATCTATTGAGAAGAGGTCTGATAGGGAGGCAGCAGGAAGGTCTTTGTAGCTTCTGGAATTTTTCCAAGAGAGAGAATATTTTCCTTCTTCCTTCCCTTACCCCAACCCCGAATTCACTTTCATCCTTCTGCATGACATGTTGGGTGTATATGATGAATTCATATGATGTGATTTCATCTCTTCTTCAAACCTAAGTCATGAAGCTAATTTCACTTTAGACTAAGTTAAACAAGCTTTAAAAGAATGTATTAGAATGGGGCTTTGGAATCTCTAAGCTAGATGGAGAAGTACATTTGTGAAGGCTTCTGGGACCACACTCATCTTTGGGCTATGTAATCTGAGGTGCCTGATTTATAAGAGCGAGAGGTTATGGGATCTCTTATACACTAGTTGAAACCTTATGCACACTTTTAAAGAAAGCTCATCACCCATCGCCCCATCCCTCTGCCTTTTTTTGATAACAGGAGGCAAGGCAAACCTGGATGAAGTAGTGAGATTTGGTTAAGAGAGACCATTCCAGCAGCCCAGTAAGCTGTGGTTCCTACCTCAAAGTAGAGATGTTTAAAAAAAACCCCACTTCCTTCTTTCACTGGTGCCTCCATTTATGCCCCATAGCCAGGGCTGGTTCTAGGCATGAGGGTTAAGTAGGTGTGGTCCCTTCTACTACCTTAGGTGCCCCCACTGCCAGGCAAGCACCCTTTGGTGTGCCAACCTCTGATTCTCTCTGGACCATTGCCTTCATGGTGTGTATGTGTGTGTGCATATGTGCTCCACAAAACCAATGATGTTATATCTGAAATATGGCCCATAGTGCTATTCTGTCTTAAATCTATCAGCAGAAAGATGCTGAGAAGCTAGAAATAGTTCAGAGAAGAGGGAACAGATGATGGAGGTGTTGGATGGAGCAGTTTGCTGGCTCATGGAATGGAAAGCAATTATCCAAACAAGGACATAATGGCTCTGCTGCCCCCAGAGCCTATGTCTGTAGAAAAGTCAACTTTTAACAGGATGTATTGATTCTTTTGGATAACCAGAATTTTGTTGAGTGCACGTTTTCATGCAGCAATGTTCTGAAAGAAGTGATGTGGCACATTTATACTTAATTTACTACCTGAGAACCTAGTTCTATTTTGGACCTGGTTACTGCCCAAGCAGCCCCTGAAGGAAAGAACACTCTGGATTAGAAATCCAGAGACCTTGCTAATGCTACCTACTCCAATTGCTTTAGGCAAATCACGTCACCTCTGTGAATTTCTGGGACTAAATTTGATTTCATTAAATTTGGCAGATGTTAATTAAGTACCTACTATGGGTAAGGCACTCTTAGTCAAGAAAGACAAATTCTCCATAATCTATCTCCCACCTACCGTTGAGGAGTATTTTCCCATTACCCCTCTTCACCTATCCTATGTTACAGCCAAACTGACCTTTTTTGCTGTTCCCCAAACTCAATAGATCATTTCCCATCTCTGTGCCTTTGCATATACTGTCCTCCTTGCCAGGAGTACCTTCCCTCCTCACCTCTATTAGGATCCTTAGCCTCCTTCAATGTTCAGGTCAAGGGTTAGCACCTAAAGGAAACCTTTGCTGATAACCCTCAATTAGTATTCTCTCACTCCTTAAACCATCTTGTATTCTTTTACCTATAAACATATTGTTTCTTCTTTGTATGCCCTGCATCTAGTGCAAGTACAGAGACTGGTACATAGAAGTTACTTAATATTTGTTGGCAGTAAGAAAACACAACTAGTCTCTCTCTAACATCTCTATATCTATAAGATACAGATCCTGCTCTCAAGGACCTTACATTCTAACAGAGGGAAAGAAAATGATGGCTAAGACTTTCTAGCCAAATAACTGTGATATAAAGAGAAATGTGATAGGGACAATAGAAACCCATGCAAAGTGCTATGAGAAAGTTAAAGCCGAGATTATCTGGAGCTGCCTGAAATGAAGGGAATCAAAGGAAGCTTCATAGAAGAAGTGGTACCTGAGCTGAATTTTTGAAGGAAAGAAGGGATTTCAGTAGCCAAAGCCAACAGAGGAGTCCATTCTATCCAGGAGGGACTGTGTGACCAAAGCTATGGAGGCAGAAGAGGGCAGGATAAGAACCAAGAGCCTTATATAAGGCATCTTAGCTTATAGAAGTGTGTCATAGAATGTGTGCCAGAGTAATGTGAGATCAATATAGGTTGGAACCAGATTGTGAAGGGTCTTGAATAAGGAAATTAACTATGCTTATCCTTTGTCCTTGTATCTCCTGCCATTTTGTTCCCTTGCTACCCTTACTCTGGTCTACCATCAAATTGGGGCAGCCAGGCATAGTGGATAGGGTCTCCAGACCTAGTATTAGGAAGACAAGTTCAAATCCCGCCCCGGCAGACTGGAGAGTGTGAAGGGGAGTAGCGTATAATAAGACTGGAAAGGCAGATGGGAGTGAGTTTCTGAAGGGCTCCTCTTTTCATCCAGTCTCAGAGGACGTTCCTTGCCAAAGGGGACCACTTGCTTGCTATGTCCTCCTATCTCCTCTATGAGCTTGCTCCATTAAACCTCCCCTCTCCTAAGCTTCTTCAACATCTTTCTGCCTTTGGGCTTTTTCCTTTCAGGCTACAAACCTACTCCTCTCTTGTAAAATGAAAAAGAAAATCTTTTCTTGTCTTTCTTTCCTTTCACTTTAAAATTCTTGTCAGTCACTGACTTGACAGAGTTTATGATCTACTTGTTCTTTCTCACCGTCTTGCAATCTGGCTTTTGTCTTTTCATCCACTTGGAACAGCTCTCTACAAAATAACTTTCTTATTGCTAAGTCCAATGACTTTTTCTAACTCTTTCCCTATCCTCCTTGACCTTTCATTGATATGACTTTGTGGACCATCTCCTCTTTTTCACATTCTCTTTCCCCTTGGCATCATTGACATTGGATGTTCACGGTCCTCTTCTTACTTCCCTGGCTTCTCATTCCCTTCCCTTCTCCTAAAAAGAGGGTCCATCTCACTCCTGGTCTTTGATTGTCTTCTCATTTCTCCCGTGGTGGTTTCATCTACTCCCATAAATTTCAATATCTGCTCTATGAAGATGCCTCCCAAATCTCTTTCTCTACTAACAATCTCTCCCCAGGGCTCAGTTCTGTATTTTAAAATGCCTATTGGATATATCTACCTGAAAGTACTCTACTCGTTGAACTTAATATATCTGAAATTGTCATCTATGCCAACTCCAAATTTACCCCTTAATTTCTATATTTCTCTTAATGGCACTATTATCTTCCCAGACTCCCAGTTTCATAATCTTAATGAACTCTGACTCTTTCTTTTCCTTCATCCTACATATCTAGTCAGTTGCCGAGCGTCTATTGTTTCAGCCTTTGCAATATCTCCTGTATTTTTCGCTCATTTCAACTCTTATCACTCTCACTCTTGCTTAGGTCATTCTTTCTTTGTACCTTTGTACCTACATTATTGCAATAACTTCAAGGCTTCCAGTCTCCAGACTATTCTTCTAATCTGTCCTTCACATCAGTGACTATATCATCTTCCATTGCTGGTAGCTACTCTTTCAATTTTGGGGAGATGGTCCGGATACGTGGTTCCATTATATAAGGATCATTCTGGTTAGAAAATCACTTTTTGAAAATTATTCTGCACTTGGTATTTTTAGAAACTTTATGGGGGTCCCTAAGAGGTTAGGTGATTTGCCCAGTACCATACAGCCTACACACACACACACACACACACACACACACACACACACACACACACCTCTTTATCTATCTCTATCTACCTATCTCTCTCTCTCTATTTATCATTGATCTCTATCTCAGAGGCAAAACTTGAACCCAGGTCTTCCTGACTCTGAGGCTGAATCTTGACCCACTATACCATAATGTTTCTCTTGCTCATCTTCTTACCTCACCATCAGTAGCTTCTTACTGCTTACTAAGTAGTAGGCACCATAACACAATAGAAAGAAAAATGACTCTGAAATTAAAGAACCTAGGTTTAAATTCCATCTCTGATGTTATTCATTCTTGAAGGGGTCCAGTGACTGGAGGGTGATGTCTTGATTTGCAAGTGAATTGGATTTAAGTGAAGAGGGTTGTGCAGTCACCAGCTTCACAATCTCCTCAGGAGCCATCTGGGTCCAGTGGAAAGACATAGGTCAGGACAACTGGTGACATGGATGATCTATTAACGTGGATCCCAGGTTTCTCATGTGTAAAATGAAAGATTTGAACTAGATGGTTTCTGAGGTCCTTTATAGCTTCAGCTCCATGATCCTAGCATTCCCGGGTTTTTACAATCTACCCTCAGCTGCTTTTCTATCCTTCTCTTGTTCTATTCTCCTTTACACATTCTATATTCTAAACAAAGAGAACTGCTGTCTTTGTCCTCTTCTATCTCTGGGCTCACACCATCACTCATGTCAAGAATGAGTTCCATATAATTTGGAACTGTGCCCAAAGGCCAACCAAACTGCATATCCTTTGATTCAGCAATACCACTAGCTCTGTATCCCAGAGAGATCATAAAAAGGGAAAAGCACCTATATGTAGAAAAGTATTTTCAGCAGCTCTTTTTTGCAGAGGCAAAAAACCCCTGAAAATTGAGGAGATGCCCATCAATTGGGGAATGGCTGAAAAGCTGTGCTATATGAATTTAATGGAATACTATTGTACTATTAGAAATGATGAGCAGGAGTATATCAGAAAAACCTGGAACGACTTGGATGAACTTATTAACACAAAGTGAAATGAACAGAACCAGGAAAATATTGTATGCAGTAACAGCAATATTGTGTGATGATCAACTGTGGATGACTTAGCTCTTCTCAGCAATGCAATGATCCAAGACATTTATGAAGGACTCATGATGGAAAATGCTATCCACATCTAGAGAAAGAACGTATGGATTCTGAAGATCAAAGCGTACAATGCTCATTTTCTTTATATTTTTAGTGTTTTTTCCTTCTGGTCTGTTTCTTTTTTCACAACTGTGACTAATATGGAAATAGGTTTAACATGATTACACATATATAACCTATATCAAATTGCTTACCATTTAAGGAAGGAGGGGAGGGAGAAAAATTTGGAACTTAAAATTTTGTAGAAAGGAATACAAAAAATTATCTTTACATATAATTGAAAAAAAATGTTATTGAAACAAAACAAAACAAAGAAAAAAAGAATGAGTTCCACACCCATTTCCATCTGCTGTGGTTTCCCCATCTCACCCCTAAACATTTTTATCATGGCACAAGTCAGGTGCTACTTTCTTTATGAAGCATCCTCTGACACTTCTCCACCCCTAACCCCAGGTGAAACCTACTGGAGTTTTGTTTTTTTTTGAGTAGAGGAATGACAGGATGAGAGTGGTGTCTTTGGAAAGTTCTTCAAATAGTAATGTGAAGGATGAATTAGAAAGGAAGGATAGTTAAAAGGTTACTAGGCAAGAGGAGATAGGCAACTGGGCTAAGGTAGTTGCAGTGGGAGAAGAAAGGATTGGACTGATGCTTGTAAGATATTTTATACATATCTCACCTGCACTTCGATGCCTCAAAAAATCAGTGATTTCAGCCATGTGGGTGGATCCTCTGCCAAAGCAGACTGTAGCCTCTCCACCCCCTAGTTAGTATATGGTTTCATGCAATGAGTGGTCAAAAAAAAATTAATGACCTGGTTTCCAGTTTTTTGGTGATGAACTTCTTGGAACTTTGCCAGGTTGGTCCTGAAATGACAGATGTGCATTGTGTCACAAAGCCCATCCCTGAAGCTGTTTCAGCTTGGTAGGACTAACTAAAGTTTGTGCTCTGCTGGCACAGCCTTTGGGAACCTAAGATCCTTTAGTTTCCATGATGGAGCATTAGAGGAAGACTCTAGTGGCGGAATTCATCCTTAAAATGGGGAAAATAATACCCATTAGATCTACCTCCTAGGGCTGCTGTGAAAATCCAATGAGATAATGTATAGGAAACAGCTTCATAAATTCTATATTGTTAAATAGGTGTAAGGTGTTATTATATTTATTATTGGGAGCCCTTAGGCCAACAGGGTCCCAGGATAAAAAAATAATAGTAGTAGCACTTTGCATTCCTGTGCAAGAATGCTTTTATTTTAAGGTGGTTCTACCTATGTGATCTCACTGGACCCTCTTCCAGGAGAGTTCCAAAGTGGGTACTGTTATGCGGGGTGCAGAGTGGTGGTACATTATATTCAAGTCAGCAGTGGATTCTTTTCACTCAATAAGGGATATTAATGGAAACTTATCAGAGATCTCTAAGGCAAATGAAAGCACAGTATTGATATCCAGTCTCCACTGCAGAAAAACCTCTAATTCATGGAGAGATTTCTCTCTTGATACAGATTGGTTATTCTTTGATTTTTGAGAGAAAGAGGAAAAGACAAAGATGGCATCGTGGTGCAAGGGGGTTAGGATCTAGAAGAATTAAGTTCAAACTCCAACTCTATTGCTCACTGCCTGAGTGACTCTGGACAAGTCCCACAACCTCCCTAGATTTTATTTTCCTCCTCTCTACAGTGCAGGGGTGGAGGAACAGTTGAACTAGCTGGTCTCTGAGATTCCTTCAAGCTCTGACCTTTCAGGCTCCTTCCAGCTTTTGAGGGCAATACAGTACTTGGCACATAGTAGGTGCTTAATAATTGCTTACTGATTGATTTGTGGTTGATGACATGTTATAATAACAACAGTGCTGTTGGATGGCACAGGCTTGAGTTTGATCGCTGACTGCCACCCATTAACTGTATTCCTCTGGGCAATCACTTATTATTCTGTGCTTCAGTTCTCTCATCTTTAAAATGGCAATAATCAAGCTCCTGCTACCTATTTGACAGGGCTGTGGTAGGGAGAGTGCATTGCAGACTTTAGAATGTTATATGAATGTGAGCTGTCCTTTCTCCATAGGCAGATGGGCAAAAAAAGTGTTTAAATACCTTCTGTCATGGGGCAGTAGTGGTGGGAGGAGGTGGTAAAGGATGAGAAAGGTTAGGAAGGAGAAGTTTGGAAAAAGACATATGAAAAGAAAGTCCCTTCTCTCACGGGGGTCTCTTCTTTCTGTAGTTAATGAAGGACAAAGAGATATCTTAAATTTTTTTTTTGCCAAGAATTTAAATTTCTCCACAATGTTACCAATTCCAAGAGAGACTGGCCAGAAATCATCCAGACTAGGTAAGGAGAAGCAAAGGAAATTAGCTGAAATGCTAAAAATAAAGAAATAAAATAAATTTCCTTCCTGCTAAAAGTGGACCACTCCTTCTCTGTCTCCTTTTCTGGTTTCTCCTCCCTTCAATGTGGGTGTTCCCCAAAGCTGTGCCCTAAGCTCACTTCAATTTCTCCCCTGGTGATCTCATTTACTGCTGGAGTACTTCTATACAGATGACTTCCAATTCTCTGCTTCTCCATTGAATCTCCACCTATATCCCCAGTTTAGAATTTCCAATATTTTTTTCATTGTTATTTCTCTCCATATACTTACTCTAAGGTCCTTCCTCACATCTCCTGTCCCTGTACCTTTGCACTGACTATAATGTTCTCCTTTCTTCTCTTTGAATATGTGATGTCCTTTAAAATCCAGCTCAGATGACACCTTCTTCTTTGTACCCCCAGCTCCTAGTGCCTCCCCCTGAGGTATACAGACAGTTCTGGCTTTAGTTAAATTCTCAAATTTGACATTATACAAAGAAATCTGAATTCCTACAAAAAAACCTCTGTTAACTTTGCAATTTTCTCTCCCTGTCTGTCTCTGTCTCTCCTCTACTCTCCTTTCCTCTTTCTCTTCTCCCCTTCTGTCCCTGCTTCCTGCCCCTCTGCAACCTCCCCCGCAAAAAACCCTAAAAAAATCCCTCCAATTGAAAGCAAAAGAATGGACTCACAGAGAGACCACCACAGCTGATACTGCCAGATTCAGGACTTGGCTGGAGACCTCTAACACAGAGAGGAATCTTTGCCCTGCTCTGCCCACCTGTCCAGTGCTTGGCCAAGTATCTGTCCTTAGGCAGTCCTCACTGGGGTATAGGTTCCTGTCCCTGGTCCCAGTGTGTAGGGCTGGCCTCTCCTGTCTGTTTCTATGTCCTGTCCCCACATGTCTCTCCCCATTCTCCACATGTTGTTCCTCTATGAGTGGTCAGTTCCTGTGGTTGGTGACCACCATCCTCCATCTCTGTCCCTGGTCCTTATGGCCCCCATGTGTCACTGAATCATAAAGGCTTCCGCCCTCTCTTAACCAGTGGCCACCTTCCTGCCTTTCTCCCTTTCTTTCTCTCTTTTCCATGTTGGAGGGCAAATTCACATTACATAAAAATCACCTTATGAGAAGTGTGCTGAAGGGTCCGCTCACATAAAGCACAAACTGTGTATATGTATGTATGTTTGTATAGATGTATATACATATCTCATTTGAATACAAACTTCTTGAAGAAAAAGTCTTTTCCCTACCCCGCTTCCCCACCTGTATATCCTCAATGCTTAGCCTAGTTCCTGGCAATGAATAAACCCTTAATAAATGATTGATTGATTTTGGATATCTCACAGGCATCTTAAATTTGATATTAAACATTTATTAAACATTAAATTTGTTATTAAAAATTTGATATTAAATTTGATATTGACCATATCGTGGTGTGATAGAAAGAGAATTGGTCACAGAACTAGAAGATCTGGGTTCAGATCCCACCTCTGATGTTTGTCAGCTGATTGACCCTAGACAAGTCACTTAACCTGTCTTTACCTCAGTTTGGTCATCTGTAAAATGGAGAGGTTAGATTAGGTGGCTTCTGAGGCCACTTACAGCTCAGATTGTTAGAATAAACTCCTATTTGACCTTTCTGCATCTCCTCTGTCCTGTCTCTTAGCCATTTTTCATGATGTCGCCCAAGTAATCTTCCTAATATCTCACTAAGATTATGTCACTCTGTTACTAAAAGCTCATTTCTGGCTTCCCATTACCTATGGATTCAATTTCAACTTCTGACCCCTGGCATTCAAGGCCCTCCCTAATCTGACTCCAACCTTATCTTGTATTACTCCTCCTGACATAGTTAACATTTTAGGCAAACTGAACTTGTCTTTATTCCTCCCCATTCTTGTTCTTCCCTCTCCTGTCTCTGTTCTGCTTCTGTTCATGCCATGTCTTGTTCTTGGAATAAACTCTCCTGTCCCAGTCTTAATCTGTTAAAATGCCTTCTTTCTTTCAAGGGCTGATTCAGATGTCACCTCCCTCTATGAGGCTTTCCTCCCTTCCCAGGGAAAGGAATCTCTCCTTTTTCAAATTTCTCCTCGTCCTCTGCTTGGTTCTCTTGTGCAAGTATAACATTCAAAGTAGTGCCATAGCTACTTCTGTACTTGTGTCAGTTCCTGCTAGCCTATAAACTCCCTGACAGAGACTGGGTTATTTTTTATCTTTGTATTCTCAGAACCTCACAAAGGACCCTGCATGGAGTCAGCAGCTCCTAGATAAGGTTTGTTGAATTAAATTAAATGACAAATGAGCCTACCTCAGTTAAGCAAAGAAACCCCTTTGTTTAGGAACTTACTCTTTCTTTCCTCTCCCCATCTTTCCTTTCTTTTTTTCTTCCTCCCTTCTTTCCTCCCTCCCTCCCTCTCTTCCTTCCTTCTTTCCTCCTTCCTTCCTTCCTCCCTTCTTTCCTTCCTTGCTCCTTCCCTTGCTTTCCTTCCTTCCTTCCTTCCTTCCTTTCTTCCATCTTCCTTCCCTCCCTTTCTTCTTGGTATCCTCACAAACCCAGTCGTCTGACTGGCACAGGAGTTATGACCACTTTCATTTTCTGACCTGGGCTAGTTTACTCCTCTTTAGGCAACCTGGTATCCCTTCTGTTCCTCAGGGACCATCATATTAATATGAGGACTTACTGAGGACACTCAAGCAGTTTCACTCACTATAGCTTAGAACTCTAAAGCTCCAAAAATTCACCAGTCTCAGGCTCCCTAGGATCACAGGAATGTGCCACCACACCCAATGAGATAACGTTCCAATGACCAATGGCTCTACTTCTTTTGGATGATGAGAACTTGGGGCTGGAAAGGGTTTTCAGAGGATTGAAGTTCTCAGGCCCAGCCCCACTTTGGCACTGCAGATGCCAAAATGAATAGGGAGACAAGAGGTCCACCTGTGGGTGTCTGCTTTCATCCATTCTTGCTCTCTCCAGGCAGGCATTGTATGTAATATGCTGGAAAGAGCTGTGGACCAAGCCTTTGGAGATCCTGACTCTCATACTATGTATCCCTAGATAAAGCACTTCATCTCTTAGTCAATAAGCATTTATTAAGTACCTACAATGGGCTTGCACCATGATAAGTGCTGGGGATATAAAAAGAGGCAGAAGACAATCCTTGTTCTTGAAGAACTTATGATCTAATAGGGGAAGACAATGTGCAAACAACTCTGTATAAACAAGATATAAACAGAGTAAAATAAAGATAATTAACAAAGAGAGGGTGCTAGAATTAAGAGGGATTGAGAACTGTGTTCTATAGAAGGTGAGATTTTAGCTGGGGATTGAAGGAAATCGGGGAAGCCAGGAGGCAGAAATGAGGTTGTTGTTCAGTCATATCCAACTCTTCATGACCCAATATTTTTTTGGCAAAGAAACTGGAGTGTTTGCCATTCTCCAGTTCATTTTATAGATGAGGAACTGAGGCAAACAGGTGACTTGCCCGAGATCACACAGTTAGTAAGTGTATGAAGCCAGATGTGAACTCTCAAAGATGAGTCTTCTTGGCTCTAGGCCCAATGCGCTCATCCATTGTGCCATCTAGCTATCCTAGAGATAAGGATGGAAGAGTATGGTGGATACAACCAGTGTGAATGCAGAGTCAAAAGATGGAGGAGTCTTTTTGGAGCAAAGAGACTTGTGTCACTGAATCACAGAGTGTGTATTGGAGGAAGGAAGGTATAAGAAGACTAGGAGGGTAGGGAGGGGTCAAGCTAAGAAGGGCTTTGAATGCCAACCAAAGAAATTTTTGAAATTATTTATTTATTTTTCACTTTCAGTATTATTTCTACAATTTATTTTATTTATCATTTATAAATTATATTATACATTATATTTATAATTTATTCTGTGACCATCCCTCTGGTTCTATTATTGACTTAATAACAGTTTGAACAAACATTCACTGTTATAAGATTTTGAGTTCTAAATTTTCCCTTCTGTCTCCCGAAGATGGCATGCAATCTAATATAGGCTAAATATGTATAATCATATAAATATATGTATATATATATAAACATTTTTCCACATTAGTCATCCTATGAAAGGGGAATTAGAAAAGGGGAAAAAAACATGAGAAAAACAACAACAAAAGAGAGAAAACAGTATGCTTTGATGTGCATTCAGACTCCATAGTTCTTTCTCTGGATGGGGACAGTGTTTTCCACCATGAGAATTTTGTATTTGAACCTGGAGGTGACAGGTTGCTAGTGGAGTTTATTGGGTAAATTCTCTAGGTTTTAGTTGCCTTTCTTGTAAAATGGAGAGGCTGGATTACATAATATGATCATGAAACTAGTGCTGTACCTAATAGGTCACTGAGTCCAAGCCCATTATATTTGAAAATGAGAAAACAAGCCTGGAGACTTTCCTGAGGTCACCAAAGCAATGAGTGACTGAGCCAAGATTGGAACACCCAGGTCCTCTGACTTGAGACCCCATGGTACTACCTTGCTTTCCCAGCAGAAAAGTTGACAGCACCTGTTATTCTGAGTGGCCGCCTATACAAGTATTAACCAGCCCTAACCTTGCTTAGTTTTGGAGATCAAACGAATCCAGTGTTTACAGAATGTATGGTCAAAGACACAGATGATCCCTATGGTCTCTTCTGGCTCTGACATTCTGTGTCCTGTGTTTCAACATTCATTGTTTTAAAGTCCTTTCCAGCTCAAAGCTTTGATCTTCTAAGGTCCCTGTCTAGATTTGACACTGTATGTTCCATGTCTTAACATTCTGTGTTCTAAGATCCCTCTTTTTAACATTTTATGTTCTGTGTTTGAATATCCTATGTTCTAAGGTCCCTTTGATCTCTGACAGTCTGTGATTCACCCCAGTGATTATAAGGTCTTCCCTTTGCTGAGCTAGTTTGACTAACAAAATAGCAGGGTGGGATGAGTTTTTGTTCTTTCTAATAATTTTCTTTATTTCACTTGTGATTGTTGCAAATTCCCCTTTTTCTTTCTTTTTAATATAAAAAATTGGTGTTCCTCTATCTTTAAAAACCAAACTTAGTAACTAATTTATTATTTTTAAAATAAAACCAGCTCCTAGTTTTATTTATCAATTCAATGGTTTTTTTCTTTCAATTTTTATTAATCTCTTTTTTGCTTTTCAGAGATTCTATGCTGATGTTTTGTTGAGGCTTTCAAATTTTTGCTTCTTTTAGTGTTTTTAATTGTATGCAATCCATTGCTGTAGGCTTTCCTTTGTTGATGAAAGTGTTAAGAGATACACATTTTCCTCTAAGGACAGCTTTAGCTGAATCCTATACATTTTGGTATGCTATCTCTCTTTTCTTTTTGTCATGTTCCTTGATGACATTTTCTATTATTTCTATAATTTATTCTTTGACCATCCCTCTGGTTCTATCACTGACTTAGTGCCAGTTCGAACAAAGCAATTCAGGATATACCACAGGGAACAGTCTTGCTTGTACTGGCATAGGGTAACCTGGTGACCCAAGAGGGCTTTTTCTACCTCCCGTTTTTATGACTTAGTAATTTGCTCCAGCATACTCAACCCTGTCCGGGAATTCAGTGTTCCAGAAAGATGGGGTACAAGTTGCTAGAGGTAATGAGAAGACTCTAGGGATGGTAGGCCCAGCCTGGTGGTTTGCAGTGAAATTAAAAAGAGGCAGATGTTTAGAGAAGCCAGAGGCTGCCTTTTTGAGCTCCTCATATTTTAAGGCGGGGTGGGAGGAATATAAGGCTCTTTTGCAACAGCATGACTAGGCCTTTGTTTTGCTCTAAGCTGGGCCATGTATCTATTCTATAATTTCCCAAGTGCTATTGGGTGTAGCTCTGACTTTTTAGTAGAAAGCTTTGTCACTTAAAACACACACACACACACACACACACACACACACACACCACCTTTGATGTGGCTGGCTTTGTAGGGAGCCCAACTACTTCTAGGTGTGCTTATGTTTTCTGTGGGAGTTGATGAGGGTTAGGGAGAGGATAATTAGTCACCATTTAGTGGGTCTTGTATTTTATGTTACTCTTCAATTTTTACCAACTATTTGATTCTACAACACTTATTAAGCATCTCCTTATGCAGAGCAGCCCTTTACCAGTGCTGTGCACATAGTAGGCACCTAACAAGTTTTTACTGTTTGCATATTATTTGTGTGTTGTCTGTACATTGTTTGACAGAGGATCCATTGGAGGAATGGGGACCTATAGACTGGAGAAGAGGACTGATAGCTGTTTCAAGCACTTGAAGGGCTACTGTCTAGAAGACAGATTATATCTTGGGGTTGGTCCCAGAGTATAGAACTAGGAATAATCAATGAAAGGCTCAGTGTGGCAGATTTGGGTTTGATGTCAGGAAATATTATTGTTGAGTTATTTCAATCATGTCTGACTATTTGTGACCCCATTTGGGGTTTTCTTGGCAAAGATACTGGAGTGGTTTGCTATTTCTTTCTCCAGCTCATTTTAGAAATAAGGAAACTGAGGCAAACAGAGTGAAGTGACTTATTCAGGGTCTCACAGCTGGTGAGTGTCTAAGGTCATATTTGAAGTCATGAAGATGAGTCTTCCTGATTTCAAGCTCAGTGATCTATCGGCTGCACCACCTAGCCACAGGAAATACTTCCCAACAATTACAACTGTCTAAAAGGAAATATTCTGTCCAAGGAGAAGTATAAGTCTTCAAGTTGAAGCTTTGTAACTCCTTGTCAAGGATGCTGGAAGAGTAATACTTTTTAGGTACAAGAAGAATTAGAAGAAAATTTTCTAAGGTTCCTTCTAAAAAGAAGATTGAATGCAGCAAATGCTTAATAAATGTTGATTAATTGACAGAAAGAATTCCAATCTTGGAATAACATTCTCCTGACTCTGCCACTCTCTCCCTGGATGACCTTGGGGAAGCATTTAACCTCTCTTTGCCTCTATTTTGTCATCTGTAAAATGAAGGAAATCGCGTCATGGTTGGTGTTCTTTGCCTTTCATTCTCAAAGAGCATTGTGGTATGTAATTGAAAGAGAGTTGGACCTGTGATTTCATTTGTATGAGGAACTTCCAAGTGAGGAAGCTTTGTTACGATTGCTCACTTGTTTCAGTCACATTTTACTCTCTGTTATCCTGCTTGGGGTTTTCTTGCCAAAGATACTAGAATAATTTGCAATTTCTTTCTCCAGCTCATTTTATAGATGAGGAAACTGAGGCAAATAGGGTAGAGTGACTTGCTCAGGGTCACACAGCTAGTAAGTGTCTGAAAGAGTATTTGAATTTAGGAAGACAAGTCTTTCTGACTCTAGGCCTGGCATTCTATCTACTGTGCCATCTAGGTGCCCCATCTCCATTTTGCAGATTAAGAAGATGAACCTCAGATGAAATGACATGCCCAGGGTCACATATTTCATAAGTACTAGAGCCAAAACTCAGATACTGGTCTTCTGGGTTTATACACCGTTATATCCTACAGACTGTTGGTTTACTGGCCCTTTCCATTGGACATATTACTGACATAAAAGCCCATTGGACCTCTCCTTCCATATGACAGCAGAAATCACCCTATATATTTTTGTTTTGCTCAGAATATGAGCCCTTTGAGAGCAGGGGCTATTGCATTATTTTGTTTATACTTGTCATACATTTAACTGACCTGTGCATGTATGTTCAAGATTATTAATATTATGGTGTCAACATCCATCCATCAATAGTCAACTTTTATTAAGCCCCTACTATATGCCAGGCATTGTTTCTTGGCACACAGTAAATGCTTAATAAATGCTCATTTATTCAGTCTGACTCCAGGTCTAGTGCTCCTTGTATATATAATGGCACATTCTCTCCTTCCATAATATCAGTGCTGTTCCCTCTCTTTTGGGAACATTTAGTGGTTGAAATCATTTCAGAAAAAAAGTGTCTTCCTGGCAATTTCTCATTTGTGTGCATGGAGCTAGTGATTTAAGGTTATTACAAAAATCTTAATTTTGACATAAAGGGTATATATAGTTTTAATCTAATTGGTAACAGTCAGGTGTTTGTTAGGTTATTGTATCCAGTTGAATGAGAATATGAAAAATCACGAAAGATTTAGAAAATAATTTAGTGATAATGAGACAGATACTATCTCAGAGGCAAGGAAGGGAATATGATATATATATATATACATATATATGTATATATGTATACATGTATATATACATATATACATACATATATATATATATATACATGAATAGGGAACTTGGAAGAGCTTTGGAAGTGGAATGGAAACTAGAAATACAGGGTTCCTAGCACGACAGACAGATCTGGAAAGGGTGTTTGAGGCCATCTACTCCAACAGACAAAGGAAATGAAACCCAAAGATGTTAATTGGTTTGGTCTACGTCAGGGTTGGGGAACCTGTAGCCTAGAGGCCACATATGGCACTCTAGGTCCTCAAGTGTGACCCTTTGACTGAATCCAAGCTTCACAGAACAAAATCCCTTAATAAAAGAATTTGTTCTGTAAAACTTGGACTCAGTCAAAAGGCTGCACCCAAGACCTAGAAGGCCACATGTAACCTCAAATTCCCCACCCCTGGTTCTAGGTCATGTAGGTAGGCTGTATCAAAAGAGAAATTTGAACCCAAGTTGTCTCTCTGACTCTAGAGACAGCCTATCTGTCTGTCTGTCTGTCTATCTATCTATCTATCTATCTATCATCTTTCTATCTAATCTGCCTAACTTCTATCCTTTGGAGTATTCTGGGCACACATGAGGTTAGGAGGAAGGAAATCATGAGATCATTGATTTTGAGCTGAAAGGGATGTTAGAAATGGTTTAGGAAAGGAAGGAAGGAAAGAGAATAAAAAAAAAGAAAGAAACTATCCAGTCAAACAGATGTGAAAAATAAGATCCCCAGATGCTGAAGGACTTATCCAAAGGTTACTGACACATTTAACAGACAACCTGGACATGTATATTCAAAACTATTGATATCATAATGTTGATATCCATCTATCAATAGTCAACTAATATTTATTAAGTACCTACTATGTGCCAGACACCATATAAGTATTGGTTCTCCAGAACTATGCTAGTTCCTGGTTCTCCAGGAAGTAGTATATTCAATTCAATAAACATTTATTAAGTGACTACAATGTTCCAAGCACTGTGCTAGTTTATGGTTCTCTAGGAAGTGTTATATGGATATGTTTAGGGTGGAGAGGTAAGCACTAGGCTTCTTCCAGGGTAATACCCCAAGTAATTAGCCTATCCCCATCCTTCATTGCTTCCTCTAGTTAGTTTTCCTTTCTTCAATTATTCTCCTATTATCTGAGGAAGTGTATTGTCATTTATATACTTAGATTTTTTAGAGCCAGCAGAAATGTAATCCAGAGTTTTCTAACCATTTTTGGTCATGGAATATGTCTAAACTTGAAATATATCGAGAAAACCCCCAAAGATTGGTTCAGACAGCCAAGGTGATGTGGGGAAATTTTGAGGCCCCATATGGCACTAGGGTTAAGGGCTAGAAGGTGTCTTAGAGATCACACATTCGGAGCTGGAAAGTATTTGGACACAGGGTGGGCTGGAGCCAGCTTAAACTGGCCCTGATTTTAAAATTTTCAGCGAGAGCATTTGTACCTCAGAAACTGGCAAAAGCTACAAATGAGGAGTTGATTTATTGTCTTGTTGATTGTCTAGACTTAAGAAAGTGATGGTGAAAATGTTAATATTGCAGATTCAACTTAAAAGTTTATGTGTGAAAAAAATGACGTGTACATTTTTCCCCCCAGAGAGCCTCTTATTAAGCATTTGGCAGCACACCCTTGGCTATAATGGTCTATTTAATTCACCAAGTATTTATAAGCTCTTTCAGTTATGCAAGAAACTATGCTAGGATGATGGAGATAAAAAAAAAGGAAACACTTCCTACTCTCAGAGGTGGTGGTGGAGGGAGACATCATTGGATCCCAGATACAGAACGGGGAGGGACCTTAGAGGATACCTAGTCCAATGACCTCATTTTACAGATGAGGAAACTGAGGCACAAGAAAATTAAATGACTTGACCAATGCCACACAATAAATATCAATGGCAACATTTGAAATTGCATTTTGAATTTGAATTTTTTCCCCCTCTGTACCATACTCCTTTTCCCCAAGGAAGGAAATGAACATTAAGCCTCAAATGTGGACTGCTAAATGTTTTACAGGTTTTTCTCTCATTTCCAAATAACAACTCTAGGGAGCTAGGTATTGTTATTTCCATTTGATAGTTGAAGAAGGGCAGCAGCCAGGTGGCACAATGAATAGAGTGCCAGGAGTCCGGAAGACTCATCTTGAATTCAAATGCAGCCTCAGACGCTAGGTTCTGGGTAAGTCACTTAGCCTGTTTACCTCAGTTTCTTCATCTGTAAAATGGACTGGAGAAGGAAATGGCAAACTATTCTGGTATCTTTGCCAAGAAAACTCCAAATGGGATCACAAAGTGTTGGATACTTCTGAACAAAAACAACAGTTGAGGAAACTGTCCTATTTTAAGGTTCTCCTCCCCACCAAGGAGAACTGACCCCAGAGAACTTAAGGGAGGCGGGGCCGCTGCCCACCGTTATCCTTGAGGTAGCAGCTGCTTGGCCTTAGCAGAGTTCGAATTATCTCCCTTACTTCCCCTCCCCCACCCCACCCTCCTTCCCTCCCCAAGTATCGCTTTCGCTTGATCTTTTCTTCAGAAAAGTAATTCGAGGACCTGCAGCCTCAAGCAAAGGCTGCTGCCTCCACAGGAAATCCTTGGGCAGATTATTTCCCCCTGCTGCCCGGCTTCATTATTCTTAGCAGTTCTCTCAGCTGGCTCAAGCAAGGGGTCTGTTTCAGAGCTGCTTTTCAAGTCTCAACTCCTATTTTTAAAAAGCCCCCTGCCCCAACCCCTCCTTCTCCCCCTGCCTCCCCATCCTCTGCTTTCTGCGGAGCGCAGGGGCCCTGGTTCCTAAGGCTCCCTTGTGGTGTTAGAGGAGAGATGGAAGAAATAGAGGAGAATTCTGAAGGCACTGAATCCAACCAACTCGATTCGACAAAGCTTTTTAAAGCACTTGCTGCCTTGTTGGCACTGTGTTGACCAGTAATGCCTTCCCCCAAGGAGGTCATCTTCTAATGGTGGTGGAGTGTGGCATGCACACATATAAGTAAATACACAAAGTAATTCCAAGAGGCCGAGAGAAGGAATAACCCTTGGTGAAGGATTAAGCAAAACCTGCTGTGTTCATTTGGAAGATGTGGAAACTCAGGCCCCAAAGAGGGGAAAAAAGTGACCTACTCACTGCAGTCTTTCAGATGATAAATAGGGGAGTCCAGAGTTTAAACCGAAATTCCCTCAGGCTCTAAATTCATTAAACCACACTGTCTCTAGATTGTTGATGGTGGGCCAACATGGGTTCCAAAAGTCGTCTTTGCAAGTTTGAGGTGGGAGAGGTTTGACTAGATAGAAGTTCATTTGAAAAATGTTTGGGTGTTTTAGTGGGTTGTCTGTCAGCTTACTGTGAATCATCCATGCCCTATGGCAGCCCAGAGATATAAGTAGTCTTCAACCAGAGTGAGCAGCTTTATGTTTAATTATGGCTAGATCAGGGATGGGGGACCTTTGGCCTTGAGGTCATATGTGGCCCTCTAGGTACTCAAGTGAGGTACCTTGATGGAATCCAAACTTCACAGAACAAATCCCCTTAATAAAAGGATTTGTTCTGTAAAATTTGGACTCAGTCAAAAGGTCACACCCAAGGACCTTGAGGCTGCGGGTTCCCTACCCCTGTGCTAGTCACCAGCCTGGGAATCAGGCAGATACAACTTCAAATCTGACCTCAGAAACTTGCTTGCTGTGTGACCCTGGATGAGTCACTCATGTTCTTCAATTATAAAAGGGGGTGATAGCCCCTACCTCCCAAGGTTGCTGTGAAGACTGAATGAGATAATATTTGTAAAGCACTTAGAACAGTGCCTTGCACATAGTAAGTGCTATATAAAGCGCTTCATCTAATTGCTATTAACGTCATTCAGTAGTAAGGATGTAGTCATCCCTCTGACTTCACTTTAGTTAGAATACATCTGGACGACTTTGAATTTGAGCACCCTTGTACTCAGTGCTAGGCACCAAATTTTAGGAAGGAAACTGATCAGCTGGAGAGTGTCCAGAGGAAAGAGACTAGGACAGTGAGGGCCTTCAAGTTCATGGCATGGAAGAATCAGTTGAGTTGGAGAAATTTGGGGATGGCTAACTCAGAAAAGACTTGGGATAGCTAGAAAGGTAAGTTTAACTAGGTGGAGAATGTTGGGTCCAGAAGTGGACCTTGTCTAATTCTTCTGAGTCATAGAGGGTAGAAGTTGATGAAACAAGCTACCTTGGGTATTAGAGGATGGAAAAAGAGGTAGTGAGTTTCCTGTCCCTTGAGGTTAGGCAGCTATGTGACTTAGTGGATAAAGTTAGCAAAAACTCATTTCAACACTTAGTTTCAAACACTTGCTAGCTTTGTGACCCTGGGCAAATCTCTTGGCTTCTGTCTGCCTCAATTTCCTTAGTACCTACCTTCCAAGGCTGATGGTGGGGGTGGGGAGACTAAAGGAGGTAATATTTGTAAATCACTTTGCAAAACTACAAGCAATAGCAGTGTTGGCTATAATTACTATTAATTAATTAATCAATTAATCTTTAAGCAAGGGCTATATGATGACTTGCAAAGTGTGCTGTAGTGGGGATGTTTTTCAGTTACGGACTGAAATGACTGCTGTGAGATCCCTTCCAATGCTGAGATTCTGTAGTTCTGTGAAATGCCAAGGTATTTAGTGTCACCGTTCACTTTCTACTGAAAAGACCTGGCCCAGAGAGAAGACATCTTAGCTTTAGGCATCAGAGTGTTTTGAAGTAGAGTTAATAATCACCTCTCCTCTTTCCAATGAACATTCTTCAACAAAGTGGGGGAGGAGGAAAAACCAGAACAGGATTTGAAGAATGCTGTGACCAACCTTAAAAAAGTGAATAGAAACCTGCATGAGTGCACCAGCACAGGAGGGAAGGCATGGGCAGCAGAGGTATGTTTATAGCTGTTACAAGGGAACCTCTAATTCTTGTCAAGTCTCCTGAGAAACAGCTAGTCATCACATCTCACAGGCTGGTGGCATCTGACTGGAAATCCAGGAACCAGGAAGCTACAGTATAAGAAAATGTGGAATTCTATCCTATTTATTTATAAAATCCTAATTTCAGGCATTTTTTTTTCTCTCTCTCTTCCCCTACTCCTCAGAATTCTACTTCTGGGGCTAAAAAAAGAAGTCCCTACATGAAATGTCTAGGTCAGAGTTTAGAATAACTTTCCAGCTATTAAGGTGATTTCCTATCACAAAAACAATCAGCCCAGGGCTCTGGGATAGATGGCTGAAGGTTCAGGGCATGAGAGTCAACAGCTGTCAGAATATTAGTGAAGACTGCGACCCACCATAGAGAACCAAGTTTAGAAAGTTTCTGAATTTGGGGAGGGGCTTGGGTAAAGGAGGACCTGTCAAACATGCATCAGGCTTTTTAAAATTGATTTTTTAACTTCAGATGGTTAAATTCAATATTCTTTTTCTAAGAAAAAAAAGAAAAAAAGGAAGAGAAAAGGAGAAAAACAGTTCCACAGGAAGGTGCGTTGGCCATTCAGTGAGACTTACAAAGGAACCTTGGTTGGGTTAATCTAATAATACCTTGTAAAGTATTTATATACAGCTTCCCTCTAAGAAACTCAGGGCTTTGCAGACATGAGCTCATAATTCTCAGCAAGACCCTGTGAAATATAAAAGTGTTGTAGACAGTCAGGGAAACCAAGGCACAGAGCTTCCGCCAGTGGTGGTTACTTAAGTTCTGGCCTTTTAAGAAGCGATTGTTGTGGTGTTTTGTCAATTTGTCATGTTCAACTCTTCTTGACCTCATTTGGGGTTTTCTTGGTAAAGATACCAGAGTGATTTGCCATTTCCTTCTCTAGCTCATTTTACAGAAGAGGAAACTGAGGCAAACAGAATTAAGTGGCTTGCCTGGGGTCACACACACTAAATTTGAACTCAGGTTTTCTTGGCTCCAGGCATGGCACTCTATTCACCGTGCCACCTAACTGCCTCAAGAGGAAATTAGCAACAGCCAAAACCAAAATGAATGATGAAGTCTGGGTTCCAATTCTGCTTAACCTTGACTGAGGTTGAGTTTTTCTTCACCTTGTCCTGCATTCTGGTCCTCTACACTTGGAAGGTACAAATTTTCTTAGAGCATTCGCTTGTGAGAGAATACAGTACAACTGTGGCCATATTTGTTTGTGTACATATTGTATCCCTCTCCCAGATTGTTAAACGCTTTGACCTCAAGGATTATGGTTTTTTTTTTCACATTTTCTTCCCTTCTTGTCTAGCACTTCCTGGTAAAGGTAGATACTTAATAATGTTTGCCAATGAAATGAATTAACCATTTGCTACCTTGCAACAGTTTTTTTTTTAAAAAAATATATATCTCATTCTACTACTGGATTGTAAAATCTCTGAGGGCAGGGATCAGGCTAGTTTTCATCCTTGTATATCCAGAATACAACATACTTGCACAAAGCAGGCACAAAAAAATATGGTTTTTTGAATGCAATTAAGGAGGTACTTTGTTGGTGAGACTTTCTAGGGTTTTGGGGGTATAGTGACAGGGAGTAAACTGCTATGTTGATTCTCCTTTTCTTTAGCTGTTCCCACTTCCCAGCTTCTACCCTCTGTGAAGAAGTACAGTGAGTGCTGAATTTGAATTCAGGAGATTCAGGTTCAAATCCAGGGGCATCTTGCCCCTGGACCCTGTTGACTCTGGAAAAGAAAGTAAAGCTGATGACTTTGTACATCTCTGCCTCTTCTAAATCCAATCCATGTGCAGGTCCAGACATTTCCAGAGTGATGTCATCAGTCCTCTGAATAAACTACAGACAATGGCAATCTGTGTGAACATGAGTAAAGTGGAGCTACTTCTGAGTCTTGCTTTTCTCATCTGTAAAATGGGGCTAGTCATACCTGGAGCATCTGCCTCACAGAGTTGTTGTGAGGATTAAACATGGTAGGGGATGTAAAGTGCCTTGCAAACCTCTGACTGATGTTTAGATGTAAGTTTGTTTTATGGGGTCAGCCCCGCTTCTAGAGCTGGAAGGGGCCTCCATGTCTGTCTAGTCTAATCCTCTAGTGTTAGAGGTGAGGTAACTGAAACCCATGAGGGTAAGTGACTTGCCTAAGGTAACCCAACTAATAGAGACAGAGGAAGGATTATTTAGTGGAGAACAGCTGGGCCTTAACTCTCTCAGCCACTAGCCTTGACACTATTGACTTGTGGGCCTGTGCCTGAACCTGAAAGTAACTTCCTAAACCAATCAAAATCCTGAGCTCCTCCAGGCAAGAGCGGATTTCAGGCGTCAGTATTGGGTCTTCACATCACCTCCATGAGGTTGTCACCCGTGGGTTAGGCCAATTTGTCTAAATAGAGGTGACCTCTTCCATTGTTAGGTCTGTATGTATATCTTAGCTATTTATTTACATGTTTACATACTCTTTCCTGACAGCCTGTAAGCTTCTTGAGAATAGGAACTGTCTTCATTTTTGTCTTTGTAACTCCGACTGCTAACAGAGGGTTTTGATAAATATTTATTGATTATTTATTGACTGACTCCACGTGGAAAGACCTCAGTCATTCTCAGCCACAGCAGCAGCATCACCAGAGATCAACCACAGCCAGGGAGAGGCTAAGTGAGGAATGGAAGGGAACAGATATTTATTAAGTTCCTACAATGTGCCAGGCAGTTTGCTAAATACTTTATACATATTATTTCATTTTGTCCTCCAACAGCTTTGGGGGGTAAGTGCTGTTATCCCCATTTTACATTTGAGGAAACTGAGGCAGATAGATGCTAAGTAACCTTCCCAGGGCCACACAGTATCTGAAGCCAGATTTGAACTCAGGAGCTCTTCTTGACCCTGTCCCACTTCTCAGCACTCTGTCCGGTGCTGAGAAATACACTAGGTACAAAGGAGCTTGCAGGAAAGTGAATAATGCAAGTCAGCTCAGTTTTCAGCACCACAGAAATGAAAAGACTCCAGCTTTTGTCAGAATTCACCCTCTTTTCAGGGAAATATAGTTCAGTAAAGTAGATTTATGTGAGTCTATCCAAGAAGAGTTTGGAACATTCCTTTCTGAAGGACTCTGGAAATAGGGGATTTAAGGCAATCACAGTTGCCTGGGGTACCTGCAATAAACCCTGCTGCACCATATTCCACACCAGGGCTTGAAATCTCATTGCTGTTCCTTTGATTGGGATAGGATTTCCTTTATTGAAGACAGATTCTCAAGCAAAGAAAACCCCGACCAAGCTGCATTACAAAAATAACATACCTTTGCCCCAATAACCTGTTTTATGAATGAGTCACCTTCTTCATCTGTGGGGTGTGTGTTACATGTCATTATTAAGGAGGTGGGTTTTGGGGGGCTGTTTAAAGGGTGACTGTAATTCATAAGGTGTGATCGTTATGGGACATGAAAGGCTTTTAAAGGCAACATGGGGGGTGCGTCTTATATGTGGGTGTGTATTTAAAGTTTCATATTATGGTAAATGAACTCATATTTAGTAGGGCTGAGCCTATATACCACTAGTAGATTGGCCTCTGTGGATTATATTTAGTTTATAAGTAGGGCCCCAGTGGTTGGTTAAAGATACTCTTCAGTAGTGTTGACTGTTATAGCATGGAAAGGTGGATAAGATGATCAATTTAGAATCAAGAAGACCCGAGTTCAAATTCTGACTCGAACACTTAGTTGTGTGACCCTGGGCAAGTCACCTGACCTCTCCTCAGCATCCTCAACTATATATGACCTATAAGATCCTTTCCCAGTTATGTTCCTCTGATCCTTCAGGCAGGACAGAGGGGAATATAGAATGAGGACTGAAAGATACCTTAAATGTCACAGAATCTAACTCCTTTATTTTACAGTAGAGGATGCTGAACTTCAGAGAGGCTAAGGCACTTGCAAGAGTATCACACAGCTAGTAAGTGTCTTGGGTAGGATTTGAACCCAGACCCTCTGACTCTCATTCCAGAGGACCCTTTTGACTGAATCACACTCTTTTGAGCATCAAAGGTCCTCCTCACCTGACTTGCCCATTTCTTGCAAAGGTCATTCCTGGAGTTATTCCTTAAGAATCATCTGGTCAAAGTGATCTATATTGTGATTTGGTTAAAGTATGGGAGGAAGGGGGCTTGCCCTAAGTAATGCTATAGAGGGTGTGAGTTTGTCTTTCAAATGTCCTTCCTTAAAGCTACCCACAACCCTCTTAGTCTCTGTCCTACCCAGATACCACATCCTCCTCCTTTTTCATTTCTCTTCTAATCAAAACCTGCTCACAGGAAATGATGAACACATCAGTATGTGACCCGTAGGGATTCATTTCTATTTGAGTTTAATGCTACTGTTGTAGAAGATTTGAAGTCAAAAGAGATCTTAGTTTAATTCTGTTATTTCTTAGATGAGAATAAGAAACTTACTGAAGGTCATTCAGCTAGTTCAATGGTATAGCAAGGGTTATAACCTAATAATCCTTTGGCCAAGCCCAGAGGTCTTTCCGCTATGGTCTGCCACTCCTCCATCTCCATGTTAACTGGGGATAAAGGTCTTAAGTCAAATGAATGAATCTCTAATTATGAAATTGAAAGCAGCTGGGGGAGGTTTGGGGAGGTGGCAGCTGGGCTACATTGAAATCACAGGTCACTGACAGAGACCCACTCTATCTGTTCTAAGACTGACCCTCATGGGCATTAGTTTCTTATTATGGTACTGATATAGCAGGTGCAGGGCCCTTTGGTAATGGTGCCCAGGAAAAGTGCATTTTAGTGGAGGTATGAGATTAACAGGCATCAAGCCTTTAGGGGATCAGTACTATGATATGGCATTAATGGTCAAGTGGGAGAAGGCTGAAAGGAATTGGAGAGGAGTCAAAACCAAACTGCTTTGAGTTCACAGTTTTGCTGAGAATTAGTTTGGTACTCAGGCGAAGAACTGGGGCCCTGATCTCACTTAATCCAAAAGACATTTATGAAATGTCTATTACATATGTTGGAAGTGGAACCGGTGGTCAGCATTGATCCCTTCAACCACTTGGAATACATAGGAACCAACTCAAGATGTAATTGGGAAATATTTAACAAAATAAATAAAAATACACATAGGTAATGTTAGTAAGTAGTTTTCTAAGTCAATATGTGACCCTGGGGATTCTTATGCATGGTATAGGGCAGTGAGGTGACACAGTGGATACAGAATCAGGAATCAGGAATCAGGAAGACATATCTTGAGTTCAAATCTGGCCTCAGACACTTCCTAGCTGTGTGACCCTGGACAAGTCACTTAACCTTGTTTGCCTCAGTTTCTTTATAAAATCAACTGGAGAAGGAAATGGCAAACCACTTCAGTATCTCTGCCAATAAAACCTCAAAAGAAGTCAGATATGACTGAAAGGACTGAACAACAGCAACAAATAATGTGTGGTATGGTGATTCTTCTTTTTATTCGAGTTTGACACCACTGGATTGAATTGTGGTTAAAGGACTGGCCTCAGTGGCAGGAAGACCTACAGTCAGGTCCTTATTTTTGATTTATAAAAGCAGAGCAAATCACTTAGCCTCTCAGCACCTTAGACAATGAATTGACTAAAAGCTATTTACTAAGCGCTTACTAGGTGCAACTCTCAAGGAGCTCATCTTCCAATAGAAGAGAAAAGACATGTAGGAGGTTTCAGGTGAAAGTGAATAAACAAGCTTTTAATAAGTGGCTCCTCTAGGCTAGGCATGAGCTAGGGTGGTTGTTGTTGAGTTATGTCAGACTCTTCATGACCCCATTTGGGGATTTCTTGGCACAGGTACTGGAGTGGTTTGCCGTGTTCTTCTCCAGCTCATTTTACAGATGAGAAAACTGAGGCAGACAGGGTTAAGTGATTTGTTTGTGGTCACTTCCTGATTCCAGGTTTGGCATTCCATCCACCGTACCCCTTTGCCCCCCAGAGCTAGGGACAGAAAGACAAATGCTCTGGAGGAGTTGACAGTTTATAATAATGACTAGAATTTAAAGTTTCCATCGTATTTTACTGTCTCGTTTGAGCTTCACAATAACCCAGAGAGGTGCTATTTTTATATCCATTTTAACTCTTGGGGAAATTGTGGCAGCTTGTGGTTAAGTAACATGTCCATGGAAAACAGCTAGTGAGTTTCTGAGGTTGAATTAAAATCAAGGTCTTCTTGACTCCAGATCCAGTATTCTTTTCATTGTACTAACTCAGTTGCCTCTGCACAGTACAACCTAAGATGGGTTGCTAATATGCATGGATGAAGGGGGCTTCCATACAAGACGTTCATACTGATGAAATAACAAGTCCTAATTTTAAAAAAATGCAAATCGTTGTGTTAAACACTGGACCTACAAAGACAAAAAGAAAAATAGTTTCTGCCCATAAGGAGGATGAAATGGGGAAGCTTAGTATGAGAAGGAAAGACTTAGGGGTAGGGTAAACATGAGAATTGTCTTCCATGTTGAGAGTCAATCATGTTAAAACAGTGGTGTCCTACAGAAACAAGGCCCACTATACTGTACAATATTCAGACTGCATTGGGACTTAGAAAACCATACATTAACATTATCTATGTTCTATTGTATTTTGGTTTATTTTCTTAAATATTTCCCAATTAAGTTTTAATCTGTTTCCTTTGTAATTTGGAGTGCTGTAGGACACTTACTGGTCACATGTTTGACACCTCTGATATAAGGGATTCATTCTAATTTGCCTTATAAGGAAAAATAAGAAATAATTGGTAGAAGCTTCAGAGATGTAGATATTGACTTTATCAAAGGAAAAAACAAACAACCTCAGTTTTCTCACAGCTGAAACTATCCAAAAGTGGAATGGCCCACCTCCGGAGGTACTGAACTTTTCTCATTGGATGGATTGAAGTGAAAGCTGCATGAGTATTTTGAGGGGGCCTATTGCAGAGGCGAGGAGAAGGAAATGGCAAACCCCTCTAGTATCTTTGCCAAACAAAGCCCATGGATGGGCTTCCATTCATGGGGTCGTAAAGAGTCAGACATGACTGAACAACAATTGCAGAGAAGTTACCTGCTCATCTACAGATATCTTGATGGTTTGGGGCATCCTATAGGTTAAAAGGACTCCTAAGGTCCTTACCGACTCTGAGATTTTGTTTAAATTCTCTCCCTGAACATACAGACCTTTGGATCTTCCATTGTTATAAAGTCTTCCCATTTCAAGGGGTTGTGTGGAGTGACAGTTACTCAGAAGGCTTCCCTAAGTCTCCAGTTCACGCCAAGGTCACAGATGATGGTACTCACCTCCCTAATCTAAATTCTGAGGGGATATATTGGACTGGCATGCTGATGTCTTCCCCAAATGCATTTCCATTCCATTCATCCCAAAACTACAGGTCACCCTCAATCAACTTAAAGGACTTTTGGCAAAATCTACTTTGGTTCCCTGGCTTAGATATACTGGGCACATTCTTGAATACAGTTCAAACTCACAGGATTTCCCTAAAATGAGTAACTCCCTGGATGCTCTCAGAAACACTGTGACTACTGAAGGGGATTAACGTAGCCAGAACAACATGGCCCCAGTCCAGAAAGAAAAATGTATGGCCTGTTTTTTTTCTCCAAAATTGGCTCAGAGTCTTGGGAATTCCATAATCAGAAGCATACACTCTCTGACGGTTTCCAAATCCCCAACACCCACCTCAGCACAACCTGGCACAGGTTCAGAGAAACCAACCCCTTCTCTTGTCTTCTGTATGGAATGCAAGAGCCATGTAAGACTTCCTGCACAGATGACTAGAGAAGAAGAGGCCTCTGACACTGTCAGGGAGATGGGCAGACAGTCTAGGGATGTCTTCCCACTTACTTCTGTATGTGGTTATTTCATGGCATGCTGAATTCCACAGAAATTCCTCTTGGGGCCTGATTCCTTTTCACCTTCTTATCTGGGCTTCAACCAAGGTTTTGTTTTTTGTTTTAATTGGGTCTTGGTCTTTTTTCTTTCTCCTGGAGCGCAGGGGTGTAGATGGCAGTGGGCAGGATTGGTCAGGCAGGCGCCCAGGGGTGGCTAGGGCTAGAGACAAGCAGGTTCAGAATTAAGTACACCCGAGCTGACAGAGATCAGGGTGAGTCAAAAGTCTTGGAGCCAAGTAATTAGTCAAGGCGGGCTAGAGCATCTGTGTTTCAGAAGACAAGGGAATCAGAAGCAAGGGACAGGACTATTAGTTTACATGTTTACAGTGTTTATAGTATAGGAGAACTTATAGTCTAACCCTTTGTTGGCATAGTGGATGATGGAAAGTGGAATTTCTCCCCAATGGAAGGCAGGACTATGGGATCATGGGAGGTGAAAGTCTTGCAGGTTGGAGAGCTTTGGAGCTAGCTCCAGGATAGAGATACCTCAGGCTAACTGACTGCAGGGTAAAGATTACTAGCTGAAAATAATATAACATGAACAGTTGGTGCTCTGTCTGACTCACTAACTGGCTTCAGGAATGATTCTATGCCTGGACAGAATTTGCTGCCACACTGAGATCTGGTGAATTCATCCTCTCTCCCTTCCTCCATCCCTTCCCTTTCCTCTGTCTCACTGGGCAAACTAGCATCGCTTACCTTTAGGAGTTTATTGCTCCCTTTTAACCGGGATCATCTGCAATCTGTACTTTTACAATGGATTTTGTCTCCAGTTAAAGATAAGCTGATTTTTATTGTATTGAGAAGAGTGTTTGCCACAAATGAGTGGATTACACCAGGGGGAAGGACCAAGGGGAACCCTTAGATTTAATCATGAGTCTCTACTGAAGCTTTCTCACTGGAGATTCAAAGATCATTGTAAGATCACAGGGTTAAGACTGGAACAGACCATGAAGGTAAATTGGGTCCAAATCCCTAATTTTGCAGAGGGAGGAATCAAGACCAGAGAAGTAAATTATCTAATTCAGTGTCACACAGCAGAGATGAGATTCGAATATAGGTCTCCTGACATAAGTCTAGCACTCTATTCACTGTTTGTGCTGCTTTGAATTTAGGCATTCAGCAAAAATAAACTGACAAAAATTTTCATTTTGGGTCATCCCTGTGATTTTATTGATATTGGAAACTCCCTTTACCAAAAAGGATCAGCACTTGCTCAGCAACTTAAGAGACATGGAGTTTGAGAATACTGGGAGTAGGAGTGACTCACGTAGGGTCACATAGCCAGGGTGTGCCTGAGGAGGGACTTGAACTCAGGTCTCTTGAGTCTCAAGCTGACTCTTTATCCACCCACACTATGCTTCACATTCTTATAGGATTTTTAAGGCTTATGATATGTTCTCCCTCTAAAAGCCCATGAATTAGGTACTAGGAAAAGTATTGACCTCCTCATTTTAAAGACCTGACTCTACATCCAGTGCCCTTTCTAATGTGCTGGAGAAGAAAGGACCAATGAGGAGACACTCCAAAACGACCTTGGGCAGGTACCAGTTACCCTCTGGTCTCCTTTCTTCTTAGGGCACAGATGTGCTCCAGAAGCAGTTATAGACAGTGAGGAAATGAGAGGTACCAGCTGGGTTGGAACAAGACAGAGGATGTGGGATTATGAGAGCTTCTTATAGCCACTAATAGAAGTGCCAACATTGTAATGAGAAAGACAACTTGTCACACGCAGACCACTGTGATCCAGATGTTGGCCGGCTGGAGTTCTCTGTGGAAGGTTTTCAGTATCAGTGCAGCAGTGAGCAGACATTCCTTCAGGGGGGAACTCTGGAAAAAAAGGCAAATGGCTTCGAATGTTTTAAGTGTTTTCCTCTGGAGACCTTATGGCCTTGTAGGAGCCTGAGCTGACTTGGAGACTCATGGAATGCCATCCTGCCTCAGTTGAGGATGCTCTGACTCAGTGGCTCTCAGGTTTCAGGGTTTCTCCTAAATCTCATTTCCAGCACAGAAGGCCACTGACTAATGAGCACATTACTTATCTGAAAACACACCATTGCATCCTTGGGCACAGCTGCAGAGAACAAATGGAATAAGACTTGTCCTTGACCATAGGCCTCCTTAATGCTGTCAGAGATGAGGCTGGGTCACCAGTGACACGATAAACCAAAATCAAACCAGGCCTCCCCATGATAGCTTTATACTTTGAGTGGAGTTCACAGCCAAAATTGCTTCCATGGGAGTGAGATTTTTCTAACAATGTGAAGGGCTTGGTATCTGTCTTAAGGGGAGGTAGTATGCAATTCTACCTTTGAGGCTCAAGAACTGTGGAGAATTAGGGGCATACATTTGGTCACAATATTTTTCCCCATTCCTATAATGTCGTCTCCCTTCCTCTTCACCTGTTAAATTCCATCTCATTATCTAAAGTCCAAGAGACCTCAGAAGCCATCTAGAATAAGCCTCTTCATTTTAGAGGTGAGGAGACTGAGGCATAGGGAGGTTACCTGACAACTCAAAGTCACAGAGGTAATAAATGAATTAGAACCCCAATCCTCTGACTCCAGAGGCAGTACCACTTCCACTGTACCAAACTGATACCTTATAGCCCCAACTCAAATACCATGTCTTTCAAGAAGCCTTCTCTGATTTCTGTAACAGGTGATGTCCAATTCATAGCCCATGAATTTTCAATATTATTAAAATTTGATGTTATATATTAGAGCTATCTGTATCTTAAGATGAAGCAGCTAGATGGCTAAGTGGATAGCCTACTGTGTCTGGAATCAGGAAGGCGTGATTTCAAATCTGGTCTCAGACACTTATTAGCTGTATGACTCTGGGCAAGTTGCTTAAGCATATTTGCCTCAGTTTCCTCATCTGAAAAAGGAAATGGCAAACCATTCCAGTATCTTTGAAAAAAAAAACACCAAACAAAACACCAAACACCTACGGAGTCACAAAGAATTGGACACAACTGAAAAACGACTAAACAACAAGGAACTGCTTGAGGGCAGTCATGGTGCCCAGTCCACACAATACTTAGCATAACACATTGTCCACAGTAGACATTCAGTGAGTATTTGTTGTATGAATGCTGGAAGAATCTATTCCTTTAGGTTGGTAGGGCAGTCAGTTCTGCACAGCTATTATGATATGTTTATATGAGATCTCACAAAGATTTTTAAAAATTTTTAACAGCTTGTGCATTTAGTCCTCTTGGTGAGGAGACAGTGTAGTGCCAATGTAATACCCACAGCAGCTACTATGGATATACATGTGTCTTTCCAGGGTACATTCACAAAATGTAAACTCTGTTCCTTAAAGAAGAAATCAAGATATTTATTCAAACACAAGAAAGTCAAATCCATCATAGTAACAAATAGCAACAAACATTATCAGTGCAGGGAGCATGGCCATCCCTAAGCCTTCCCTCTGTTAGATTTTCCCACAAATAAGCTCCATTGGGCAAAATCACTCCCTCTCTTACTCATGCTAGCTGCTCTGCTCTGCTTTGTCTCTCTCTCTCAGCTCCACTCTTCCTGCTCCACGTGATTGGCAAGTTCCTTCCACTATTAGCTCAATGTGACAAGTGGTGGGCTGGGCCAGCACTCAAAGCAGGTCACATGGACCTATTAAAGGGCAGGGAAGAACTTCAAATTCTCTTACCATTACAGAAGCAATAATATTTATCCTAAAGCCACATACTTAATCTATATTTGGGCCACTTAGCCCATTTGTTCCAATATCACAGACTAGACCCTTGGTCAAAGGATCATAGGATCCCAGGTCTGGATCTAGAAGGGATCTCAGAGGCTGTCTTGTCCAATCCCCTTATTTTAGAGATCAGGAAATGAGATTAACTTATCGTAAGTGACTTGGGGAAAGTCACACAGGAACTAAGTATCAAAGGTATTTGGTGTTGATGTCAGACAGAGAGAATGCTCATCTGTTAGACTGAAGTAAGAAGGGTACCAGTGTCCAATGACAGAAAGAACACTACACTTCTACACTCAGAATTTGAATTCTGTCTATGTCATTCGTTAACCATCTGAGTTCTGGGGTGAGAGGAGGGGGGAAACTGTGAAAGGAGCTTATCCTGTCTCTGAGGTGAAGTTCTCTTTTCTTTCAAATGGGCATAGCACACACATACACATGCTTATGTATCCTGATTGTGAGGTCCATCCATCAAAGTGTATATTTCTGTTTGAATCTGTGTTCACATATCAAACATACTATAGATTACAAAGTTCTTTCCCTACAACAGCCCTAGCTCATACACGTAATATTATTCCCATTTGATAGATGAGGAAGTACATTTTTATATTGCACACATATGCTTTATATATAAAAGCATATTTTATTTATTTAAAATAAATTTAACATACAGTATATATGTATGTGTGTGTATATGTCCTGGCTATGAACTCTACCCAAAGTATAGAACTATCCTGCAAAGGTACGGTTGATCTTGTTTGATGGTGAACCAGGTGATGTTGGTGAGTCATTTTCCATTTGTGTCTAACTCTTCAGGATCCCATTTTTTGGTTTTCTTGGCAAAGATACGGGAGTGGTTTGCCATTTCCTTCTCCAGTTCATTTTGCAGGTAAGGAAACTGAGGCAAACAAGTGATTTGCCCAGGGTTACATAGCTAGAAAGTGTCTGAAGTCAGATTTGAACTCAAGATTATGAGTCTTCCTGACTCCAAGTCTGGTCCTCCACCCACTGCTCCACCTAGATGCCTTGTGTCCAGGTGACCCATTCCCAATTCTGGCATCATGAAGCTGAGCTAGGTCCAAGATCAAGTCTTACTCCATTTGCTTTCTGCAAGCTGTACTCAAGGAGGTAACAATTTATATTCATTAATCAGTGAATCTGTGTGTGTGCATATACATGCACATACTTGTGTGTGTAAATATACATGTGAATATTCATATGCATATAATGTGTACATGCATGTATAACTATGTATGTATATGTGTGTACAAATGTATGGAGAAAAAGGGGGAAGGAGAGAGGAAGATGAGAGGGAGAGAAAGAGAGAGAGAAAGAAAGAGGGAAGGAGGAAGGAAGGTAGAATGGATAGAGTGCCAGGCACATACACATTGAAAAAAACAATTCAAAACTCATGCCCTACAAAAAATTAATAATAACCAGAGACATATGTATATGTCATATACATGCATGCATACATACCTGCATATGTGTGTACATATAAATCATGCTATAGGTTACAAAATGCTTTTCCTACAACAGCTCTAGCTCACATACCTAATATTGTTCCCATTTGATAGATGAGGAAATATCTTTTATATTGCATATAGTTAGTATATTTATATATAAAAGTATATTTTATTTATTTTAAATAAATTTAACATATATCAATAAACTAATAAATGCTACTTACTTTATTTAAATATTTATTTTATTTTTAAATATTTAAGAATTTATTTTATATAAAATACATAATATGCATTGTGTATTTTATGTACATATGTATGTATGTATGTATATATATATATACATATAGTAGTCTAATATATATGCATGTGTGAATATGAACTTTGGGTAGCTAGGTGAGCTCACTGGGTCCAGAGTCAGGAAGACTCATTCATCTTCACGGTTTGTATCTGGCATCAGACACTTAACTAACTGTGTGAACCCAGGCAAGTCACTTAACCCTGCTTGCCTCATTTTCCTCATCTGTAAAATGAGCTGGAGAAGGAAAGGAAAAATCATTCCATATCTTTTGCCAAGAAAACCCTAAATTGGGTCACAAAAAGTGGATAACTAAAGCAACTAAACAACAACAGATGAATATATGAATATTTGACTCTTGTCTGTCTGTTTATGTAAGGCAACATAGAACAGGAGAGGCAGCCTTGGAGTCAGGCAGAGTTTAAGTGGTTTCTGACCTCTGCTATCTCTTATCTGTACTGACCGACACTGGACAAGCTATTTAACAGGATAACTCTGTATGATAAAGAAGGGTAGTACCTATCTGGCTTGGCATTGACATTGGTAGGGGAAATTAGTTTCTTACCAGAAGCTCTTTACATCAATGAAATCACAGGTCTGCTGAAAAAAAACCCCCAAAACTCTGTATAATATACTAACATGTATACATATGTACACATAGATATATCTCACATATATTTCGTATATATCCTACCAGTACAGCTCCACATTTTTTCTGTTGCTTTTAAAGACAATTTTAGAGAGTTGCCTGGGGGGCATTTAAGTTAAGTTCCTTGCTACATTGACTGGGGAGTGATTGAACAAACTGTGGTGTGTGAATGTAATGGAACATTATAGTGCTGTAAGAAATATTGGACATGATGAATTAAGAGAACCATAAGGAGATTTGTATGAACTTATGCAGAGTGAAATGAGTCAAGCCTGCTATTTGACAAGTACTGTGCTAAGTGCTGAAGACAAAAAAGCATTACTAGCCTCTGCCCTCCAGGAGGGCTGTCTCTCTCTCTGTCTCTCCTTGTCTCTGACTCTCTCTGTCTTTCTCCCCATCTCTTTCAGTCTCTCTTGGTCTCTTTCGGTCTCTCTGTCTCTCTCCACCTCCCTCTTTCCCTCCTTTTTCCCTCTACTTCTCCCCTCTTTATTTTCCTTCCTCTCTCTTCCTCTGTATCACTTCATTCTTTCCTCCTCCCTTTCCTCTCTCTCCATCCTTCCATCCCTTTCTTCCTCTCCCTCCTTCCCTCCTTTTCTCTTTTTTTCTCCATCTTCCCCCTCTTCTTCACTCCTCCTCCTTCCCTATTCCCTCTTTTTCCATATGTGTACACATATGCACATGTATATTATTCACATGTATTTTTACACACAAAAGCACACACATGTACTGGAAAAATAATCCAAAGTTCATGCCCTACAAATGATGTATCCTGTAGCATTGCAGTTTAAAAAAACAAATAAGCCCAAAGCTCCTGTTTATATATTTATTTGGGGTTTACAATACTTAATGAATCAGAGAGCTCAACTTCAGGGAAGTTAAGTAACTTGCTCATGCTCACCTAGTCACTTTGTTTCCAAGTCCAGGACTTGAATCAGTGTCTCTTGGTGACAGGTCTAGAGGGTTTTGTACTCCCCCTTCATTGTCTTCCTTCAGGCTTGAGGATCTTAATGTATCATCATGTTTTCAGCTTGGGTCAACTACAGCTGCACTGATTCCTATTCTTTCCTCAGGCTGTCTTCTACTCTACCATCTTCTGTTGGAGAGGAGGCATTTCGAAGTGCTCATAAGGAAGAAAGTCAATTTTGGTCAAATTCTAAGTTGTAGGTGTGAAAGACTAGAGTACTTTGCAAGTATCCAATAAGTTGAATAATTTTCCTTGGTACTTTTAAGATATATTCTATATTTCACTGCCCCCTCAAGCTACCCTTCCCCTCATGTCCCCTACCTTTAAGAAAGAAAAATAGTTTAGCAAAATCACCCCAAATGGTGACCTTATCAGACAGTGTACATTTTCCCCTAGACATCCTCTGCCTTTTTGATGAGAAGAAAAGGGAGATATATTCACGGTCTGCCCTTTGGGACCATTCATTACTGGCTTTTCATTTACCATTTACATTGATGTTCTAATGTCATGTTCCTCTTCCAGAATGTGCTATACAACACAGACACACTGGCAGGAGTGGGTTATATGTATGAGATTCATAATAGCTCCAGAAATGACTGTAATGTAGAAATAAATTTACATATAATAGATTAATAATATATATAACTCTATATCTATCTATCTATATCTATTTATCTATCTACATACATACATATATATGGGTAGCTAGGTGGTGCAGTGGACAGAGTACCAGGCCCAGAGTTAAAAAGACCTAAGTACAAATCTGGCCTCAAACACTTACTAACTGTGTGGCCCCGGACAAGTCACTTAACTCTGTTTGCCTCAGTTTCCTCATCTGTAAAATGAGCCAGAGAAGGAAATGGCAAGTCATTCTAGGATCTTGGCCAAGAAAACCCCAAATGGGGTCATGAAGAGTTGAACATGACCAAAACCACTGAGCAACAACAAATTTATACATATATATTATATACATAATGTATGTATGTGTACATACATTTTGTGTTCTGCTCATTAGTGGAGTATAAAATTATTTCCAGATTCTCTCTGTGCCACATGCCTGGAATGCTCTACCTCCTTATCTCCATCTCTTGGATTCCCTGCCTTCTTTTAAACCTCAGCTGAAATTCCACATTCTGCAAGAAGTCTTTCCTATTCTTGCATAATCTTAGGGCCTTCCCCCTGATATCACCTCCAACTTATTCTGCATATATTTGCTTGTCATTTGCTTGCATGTTTTCTTCCCTCTGAGACTGCTTAAGGACAGAACCAGTTTTTGCTTTTCTTTGTTGCTGTTTAGTCATTTTTCAGTCCTGTCTGACTCTTTGTGACCCCATTTTGAGTTTTGTTGGCAAAGATACTGGAGTAGTTTGCCATTTCCTCCTTCAGTTCATTTAACAGATAAGGAAACTGAAGCAAACAGGATCAAGTGACTTGCCCAAGATCACACAGTTAGGAAGTGTCTGAGGCCATATTTGAACTCAGGAAAATGAGTTCCCGATTCCGGGTCCAGTCCTGCATCCACCTAGTTACCCCACTTTTCTTTGAATTTCCAGTATTTAGCATTGTGCCTTGCACATAGTAAATTTGACATGTTTCACTCTGCATCAGTTCATACAAATTTTCCCATGTTTCTCTGAATTCCTCATATCCATCGTTACTAACGGAACAATAATATTCTGTTACATTCAGATGCCACTGTTTGGTATTACATCCCATCACATAAATATCACGTTTGCCAACCAATGAGTGCTCACTTTCTAGTTCTTTTCTGCCACAGAAAGTGTGGCTAGAAAACGTTGATGTTGCTCTATTTGGGGTCTGCCTCACAGTGGAATTGCCAGTTAGAAAAGAATAATCATGATGATGATAGATGACATTTGTATCATGCTTTAAATTTTACAGATCACCTTTTATGTATTATCTCATTTGATCCTGTAAGGGAAGTGTTATTATTTCACAGATACAGAAATTGACGCTGAGTGTAATTGACTTGCTCAGGGTCACAGAGCTCAGTAAGTGTCTGAGAAAGGATGCCTTATCTTCTGGACTGCAAATCCAGCACTCTGTGCACTGCCCTCACTTTGGCTAATTATGACCTCCTTGAGGATACTTCTCCAGAGAATTTGAACCTTTAAGAGATGCAGTGGGCATCTTGAGCTTTGTTACTTATTTGGCTCCTTAGAAAACATTGACATTGGTCAAGCCTATGAGAGGTTTCAAGCTCTCCACTGGACTCTCAAACTGAGACGTGTTTGTGGGGTATGTTAGGGACTGAATTATCTAAGTGGCAATCACAATCACACCTCCTAGTGCTTGAAAGTTTACCGCATACTGTCTGACCAATGGCCCTTTGAAGTAGGAAGGATTACTATCCCATTTAACAGACAGAGAAACTCAAGTTTGGAAGAATTTGGAACTTTCTCATGGTCCCATAGCTGCATAGTGTCAGACCTGGGATTCAAACATAGGTCTTCTGACTCCAGATCCAGTTCTGCAACTTGAAAGTCTTAGGGCAGAGGGACTATATCCTCTGTCTGTTTCTGTTTCTGTCTCTCTCTTCCCCTTCTGTTCCCTTCCCTTCCTTTCCCTTCTCTTCTTCTTTCCTCCTCTCTTTTTCTCTCTCCCTCCCCTCCCTCTTTCTCTCCCTCTCTCTCTCCCTCCTCCCCGCCTCCATCTCTCTTCCTTCTCCCCACCCTATGACATGGGAAATAAAGTGAGGAGGGAAGGGCAGCTCAGAGATGGAGATTGAACAGGAGGGAGAGAAAAATGATCTGAGAGTTGGCTTCCTTTCCTCTCCTGTAGGGTCTAAAATTTATGGAGAGCACTGTTGGCAAGTTCCACAGAGAGATATGAGGGATATTTCTTGGTTTAAAGCTACTGCAGTGGTACTTTGGGAGCCTTTAGGGGGTAGTTGATTTATAGATGGTAACCCCTTATCTAGGAGTACTTTCTGTCTTTGGCCTGGAGTATTCCTTGCTTATCCTGTCTCTGTTATGAGCCCTAAGAGAAAAAATGAAGCTGATTAGTGGAAGGAAAGACCTGTTCAACCTGTTCAGCCTCAGATGGGAGAGTCTATTCCATCTCTGGTTAAGGCAAGTTATATTCATTGCTCTTGGGCAAATGGCCGTAATAAAATCCTACTGTCCTCTGCCCTGGCTTGACCATATTTAGACTATTTTGTCCAATCTTAGGTGCTGAATTTGAGGAAGGCTGTTGACAAAGACAGTGTAGTGTAATCAAAGAACTTTGGATCTGGAACTAGAGGGCCGGTTAAATCCAGACTCTGCTACTTAGTTATTGTTGTTTAGCTGTTTTTAAGTCATGTGTGACTCTTTGTGATCCCTTCTGGGGTTTTCTTACCAAAGATAGTGGAATGGTTTGCCATTTCTTTCTCTATCTCATTTTACAGATGAGGAAATTGAGGCAAATAGGGTTAAATGACTTGCCTGAGGTCACAAAACTAGTAAGTGTTTGAGGCTGGATTTGAACTCAGGAAAGTGAGTCTTCCTGACTCTAGGCCTAGCGCTCTATCCTGTGCAATGCAGCTGCCCCACTAATTAATTAGCCCTAAACAAATCACTTCATTTTTCTGGGCCTCTTTTTTTTTCTTCCGTAAAACAAGGGGGTTGAACTAAATGACCTCTAAGGTCCCTTCTACCTCCAAATCTTTGATCCTATAATCCTGGATTGTGTTCAAATCGCCCTATAAGGGAGTTGAAAAGTATCTTAGTTGTCCTCTAATGCAACTTCCATTTAAAAGAAGAATATTGAGGCTGAGACAAGTTAACTTGACACTTAGGCAAGACACTTCCCTCTCTGGGACTCAGTTTCCTCATTTGTAACATGAAGGTGCTGGACCAGATAACTGTTCAAGCGTCCTTTCAGCTCTAACTCTTCTGCCAAACTGGGATATGGGCAGAGGAGAGTAGCCCTAATGGTGATAGACCTGGAAACACATCATGGAATGAATGGAAGATGCTTATAGAAAGGGGAAAAAAATTAATTGAATTGGGAAACGTGTGTGTGTGTGTGTGTGTGTGTGTTTGTGTGTGTGTGTGTGTGTATGTGTGTTCTGGTACAGGTAGCCCTCACATGGCACCTGGGGTCCCTCTAAAGTTCAGGGATTTAGCAAAGTCATCAGCCCTGCCCCTTCCCAGCTCCCAGGTCAGGCGGAGTCAGGGCCCTCAGGAAGCCTAGTGCTTCCTGGAGAAGTTTGTGGAAGCAGACACCCCCAGGGATGCTTATCTGAGGCAATGCCTCCCATAGTGGCCCCAGGGAAGGGGAGGCCTCTCGGTGCCACTGCTCTCTCTTGTCTGCAAGGCAGAGATAATCACACCCACCTGACAGCGCTGTCTGGAGGATTTATTAAGTTAATGCTGGGAAAGGGCTTTGAAGATGAGCAATTCTGCATAAGTGCTAATATAATTACCCTGTGTGCTGGCATTAGAGCCTGAGAGCTCTTTGCTGACTAACGGCAGGCCTTGCTTCCACAGAAGGTGCTCTTTGTTTTGTCTTTGGATTCTGGAATCTTTTCTCTAACTTCCCAAGGTAAGGAGGTTCAGGCCACCATAGTATGTTTTCAGTTCCATTTTCTTTGTCCCTTCTCTTTTACTGGGGACAGTCACTCAAGGTGGACTCATATTCATCCTACATCTTTGCCTGTCCACCTCTTGTACATTTCTGACTGTCAAAGCAATGTCAATTTGGTCAAGTTTTGATCTAACCTACGTGGTATTTTCTGGTACTTGGGAAGCCAGAAAACCTTAGAAGTGACCCTGAAATCCTAAGACCTTGGGTCTGATTCTCTGCTGTGCTGTTTAGTGACAGTAAATAAGCCACTTCATTTCTCTGGGCCTTGGTTTCCTCCTCTGTAAAGTGAACCAGTTGGATTAGCTGCCCTATCTCCAAGTTTCTGAGTTTATTCAAATTAGCTGAAAAAGGACCCTGTTTTGTTCTTGCTGTTCAGTCATGTCCAACTCTTTGTGACCTCATTTGGGGTTTCTTGGTAATGATACTGGCATGGTTTGTTTCCTTCTCCAGCTCATTTTACAGATGAGGAAACCAAGACAGACAGGGTAAAGTGACTTACTCAGAGTTCTACAGCTAGCAAATGTCTGAGGCTAGAATGGAACTCCAGGCCTGGCACTTCATCCACTGCACCACCTACCTGGGTGGGTGGGGTGGTGAGGAGGGGGAGAGAAAGAGACCTTAGATAACCCTCTAATCCAACTTCGCGTTTTAAAAGAAGGCTCCTAGCTCTCAGACAGGGTAAGTGATTTGTCCAAGGCCATATAGGTAGTCAGCATCAGACTCATGATTTGAACCCAGGCCCCCAGTGCTCCAGACTCTGAGCTGAGATAATGTCTGCAAAGTGCTTTGTGAACTTTGAGTAGTATATATAATAAAAACTTTTACCAGATATTACTTCAAACGGGGAAAGCCACTTAAGACATTGTAATTAGAGTCCCCTTTCTATCTCTCCTGTCAACTTCATTCATAGACTTGGAGCTGCCAGGGAACCCAGAGGTCATTTAGTCTTAGTCCCTCATTTTACAAATGAAGAAATGGAGGGCTAGGCAGGATAAGTGAAATGTCTGAAATCACTTGGTTGTCAAGGGGAAGGACAGGGACTGGGCCCCTGTCCCTTTGTCTCTGAAGCCAGGAATCTTGCCACTCTACCACATTGCCTCCCAAGAGGCAGAACTGCCTTCTAAACCAGGGTCTTCTGACTCAAAGTTCAATGAACTTCCTTCTCCTTACCTCACACACACTTCCTCTCAAAGGCCTCAACTTTCTGGTGGATCACAACTTGAATATTTGCATGCTTTTTTTTGTAGGCCTTTTAAGTGTCCATCCTTGAGACTGTGGAAAATCTGACAAGTACTTTTCTGTGGGCAAATAAAATCCATCATGAGAACACTGGGCATTTAAGCCTTGGTGCTCCTGAATGCTTCCAGGCAGTCCTTTGGGAGCTTTCCTGGAACATCATCTCATTGAGAGATATCATAGGCTGAACATCCTGGAGACTCCAGCTGATTGGATCCCATTTTGGGTGTGAAGAGAAAAAGCACTGTATCCCCCTTTTATCGGGAGGGAATCTCTAGGCTAATCAAATACTGTCATAAAGTTAACTGGGTTTTTACTTAGGAGAATAGGAGAGAGATGTCCAGTTACATAAATATTAATATATTATAAATATATATATTATATGTATATATAAATATTATAAATCCAGTCTCCATCTATCTCCTTATGTACCTTGGCTGGAATTTTAAAAATCATTATATATGTGTCTATTAAACAACTATACATATTCTCTCTCTCTATATATATACACATATACATATATGTATATATTATATATGTATATTATATATACACACACATATGTAAGTATGCCAATTCTTTATGTTCTAAATGGTTTAAATCTAGGCCTTTAAAACCATGCTTGATTTATTTGAACAGGGAAATCGTGTTTTCTTTGGAGCATTTCAATGCAGCCATAATTACAGTGTCTCAGAGACAGGGCTCTATTTAAGGGTCTGTCAGCATTTCCATAATAAACCTCTATTTTCAGGAGTTTATAACATTGCCAAAAAATAAGGAGAGTGAGAGCATTTCTCCTAGATTCAAAACTGGTGTGTCTATTATCAGAGGGCATTATTTTTAACCCAAATCTGCAAATGTATTTACAATTACATATTTTTCTCATTTACATGGTGAGGACCAGCCATGGGCTAGGTTGGCCTGGGCCCCTACCCAGCTGCGCTTCCACTTTAAACCAGAATTGGCGGAGAAAGGAGGAACACATTGGGTGGCGGCTGCCCTCTGCCTTCTCCTCAGCCAGCCTTTCCATAGACATTGCCTTTAGAGTTGAGGTGATTGCCAGCTACCATATTGGCTCCATCCTTTCCTCTGGCCCCTGTTTTTTCTTTTTAAATTGATCCCAAGGTGTATTTCCTTGTTCTCTGAATCTGATGGGAGGTAATGGTCGTTTGAGGTAACAACAAAGAACTGTGAAAGAAGAAGAAAAATGGAAGGATGCTCTCTAATGAGTGACAACTGAAGGGACGAACAAACCGTGTTTCAGAGACCCCAGTTTTGGGCATAATGGGACAACTTTGGTATCTCACATATACAAACCAGGCTGTTACTCTGTCAGGGAAAGCTGGGTGGAGTGGGGGCAAAGGGAGGGAAAGGGCCCAAATTAGATAAGATGGACACACACAGAGAGAATAGAGGCATGGTCTGAAAGGGAAGGACAGGTTGGACAAGGCCTGAAGACATCCTCTAGAAAGTGGAAATAGACAAAACATCATTTTTATGGTTTTGTAAGTGGGAGCTGGAGAGAGGTGTTGGAGGAAAGAGAAAAGGAGAGGGGGAAAGAGACGACAGAGACAAAGACAGAGAAATAGAGAGAGGGATAGAGACAGAGAAGGTAAAGAAGATGAAGGCTAGAGAGGAAAGAGAGGAGAGGTAGGAGAGAGAAAAGACAGGAAAGAGAATGAGAACCAGGGGAGAAGGGGACAGAAAAGATAAAATAAGGAAGGAAAGTAGAAGGACCCAAAATGAGTTTGGTACAGGATGTTTGGAAGGTGGAATACTGGGAAACCTGATGGGAGACTGAATCCCAAGATTAGTGTGCATGAAACTTGGTCATTGTATGGAAGAGGTAACGCACAACCAGAGTTTGTGTTGGCATTCAAGAAATGAGAAGGGTTAATATAGATTCCGCTGGCAATGGTATTCTAAAGTAGTTAGAAAGCTGCTATGTGGTGAAAAAGGGACCACCTTCAAATTATGTTCTCGGCCAACAACATGGAAACTTTTTTATTATATTTGAAAAAAAAACCTCCTGATCTCTTGTGGGTGGTATGTTTTGGTTTTTATTTTTTTTCCTTTTCTTTTCTGAGGCTTCCCCTGGGCTACTAGTTCCAGTTGGGACTAGAAATGGTAACTCTACAAGGCAGAGAGAGAGGAGGAGAGGAGGGAGAGAGTTGTCCTAAGAACACTTCTTGCCTGAAGTGAAAGGTCAGACAGCATGAGGCTGGAATAATCTGCTGCTCTGAAGTGGCCAAGTGCTTTGAGACTGATGGAAAAATCTTGAGGGCTAAAGTGAGCACTTTAGTCTATGCCGGCAGTAATGACAACAACAGACAACTGATATAACATTTCTGGAGTCATCTTTCATGAGGCTCTCAACAATCCTGCAAACTATATGCTTAAGGCATTATTACTCCCATTTACAAATGAGGAAATTGAGGCAGAAAGGTTAAATGACTTTCCTGTGATCATCTAGCCAGAAAAAACCAGAAGTAGGATTTAAACCGGGGTCTTCCTGACTCCAGAGTACTTTCCCATCTAAGTGTCTATAGCAAAGTAAGTGTTAATACTTGTGGAAATGAATTCTTTTATCCTTCTGAGGTTCTGAATTCAACTCAACCCATGTGTATCAAACATTTTCCTTGTGATGAGCACAATACTTGGTTCTTATATTCATAGGTTTCTATAACTGGAAGGAATCTTTGATGTTCAACCCACTCATTTTACAGATGAGAAAACTGAAAACCTGAAAGATGGAATGATTTGTCCAGGGACTCATAATTAAGCAGTGGAGAATGCAGGGCTCAATGGATCTTGTGAGTCATTGCTCTTTTAGAGATAGTTTTAATTTCCCTAGCATGGAAAGTTTCTTGTCTGCTACATCTCCACACCCTCTTTAGCATCAGAGATGAGGGCATAAATAATACCCACAGAGACCTTGGGTTGCTGGGGGGATAGCAAGGAAGCAGGAACTTCTACTGTGCCCCTTGTGTAATTAATTAATAGGGAGTGAATGCCAAAGGGACTGCAGCATACCTAATACTTTCCTTGTATTGGAACAGCCTAGCATCACATCAGTAATCCTGGGAACAAGATGGAAAGGAACCAGGCTGTACAAAAGGACATATGATAAAAGGCTCAGATAAATTAACCAGAACTGTCCTTGGTACAATGAGATAAATAGGTTGTGACAAGATAAGGTGAAGTAACTACTGTTTAGCAAGAGATATGTGCATTTTTTTCCTGCAGAAATGAGTTAAAAAGCAATTAGGTAAGTTAGTGATTTATTTGGAGTGGGGATAAAATAGGGTAATTCAGGAAGTTTTGATTTTTACTTTATGCTCCAGTATGCTAATAGATCTGTGAATGGGAGTGTTTCCCCCAGTAATCCAGTTGCAAGGGTCATCCATGGCTGACCATTAAGTCTACCTCTAATCCATCCTCTCCCATAAATTCATCTCAAAGTTTCCACCTGTTGTGTTGGAGGTCTTTCTCCAGGGAGAAATGCAAAGGAAATAGGTTGTCTATTGACGACCTCTTGCTGTGGTTGGGATGAGTCAATCTTTTGGAGGGAGCTTACATCTCTCTGATGACATCATTTACATTGATTCCTCTGAATAAGTCCTTGTTTGGAAGGTATTATTGCCTGCTTACACCCTTTGGATGATTCTCAACTTCAATCCTTCTGACACAGGTGGGCTTCATTTTTTTATAACCATATGGTATGGTTGTTAAAAAGATGGGTCTTTGTTTCAGAGAGAAGGTTGGGGGTCATGAAAAGAAATTTTCAGTTTCCCAAAGGCAATTTAGCCCACTATACTCCTGTTCAGTTCTGGGACTAGTTCACTGATCATTTTCAGTATCTAAGATACATATCCATCCATTCATCCATCTGCTAATATTTATATAGTGCTTACTAAATTCCAGGCACTGTGTGTGGTACTTTACAATTATATCTTATTTGATTCTCACAACAATCCTGTCAAGTATATTGTCCTCTTTTACCAAGGAGGAAACTGAGGGAAACAGAGGTTAAGTGGCTTGGTCAAGGTCACAAAGCCAGTAATTGTCTGAGGTAGAATTGGAACTGAGTTTTTCCTAGCTCCAGAGTTAGTGTTCTATCTATTGCATCACCTAGTTGCCCTAGCACATGCGCGCACACACACACACACACATGTATGTGTGTATATATACATATATGTGTATACTTATATGCATACATACATCTCAATCAACAAACATTTGTTAAATACCTCCTGTATGTCAGGCACTGTGCTAAGTACAAAAAGAGGCAAAAGACAACCCTTGCTCTCAAGGAGCTTCCAATCTAATATATCTATAGATGGATATACATTCACATATGCATTTATTTGAATGTATATATGAATTATGCACATATGTATAAGTATATTCATTTATGTACATCATAAATTCCCTGTACTATAGCCCACTATAGACCTTTCTGCTTATCAAATTCTATATATTAACTATAAATTATATATATAATATAATATATATAACCATATATTAACTATACATTTCCTGGTTTAAATGATAGGTATCCTTCATCTACTTGGTTTTCCCTCAGTGTAATTAAACCAAACTCTTTTAAGTGATTATGGATATGCAGAGAGATTTTATAAAATATAATTCAAGAGGTACTCCTGATCCCTGTGATCTTTCCTCATTATTCTCTGTCTCTGTCTCCTCTCTTTCTGCAAATATTTAAAAATCTGATAAGCAGAAAAGCCTTGGGCTACGGTTCAGGGAATTTTCTGACCAAAGGTTAAGAGGCTCTTTGAGAGCAGGCTCTAGGATAGTTTAGGAATACGATCATGACTTGCTTGATCTGTTTTAAGGTAAGATCTGTCTCTGGCTGCTCCCACCTGCTCTCGATTGCAGTTACCCATAACCCACTGTCCTACTGTACCTTCACTTATACCCCTAACCTTGCTGCTACTTTTTGATGTTTCAAACTATAACTTTCATCCTTCTTTTCCCAGGATCAAAACTAAACTATCTAGAATTTTAATCTAAAGTCTTTATTAATAATGAAAATAATTCATTCATAAATTTACAGAAGTTATAAGAAACCTAAATGCTAATAGAATGTCCATGTAGTGCCTGACTAGATTGCTTTAATATCCTTAATTTTAAACTAGGCTTCTTCTGTAACTTCAGTCTCATGGGTCTGGCCCTTGGGCCTCTCAAGGTTTACCACAACTAATCAAGGACTGGAGCCCAATACAAACCATTCTCTGTGCCTGGTCCCACTGCCTGGCCTGAGGGGACCTCTAGTCCATCTTGTATTTGAGTAAGATCCCTTGCACATCTTTGACAAGTAGCCATCTAATGTCCAGTGAAACAGAACTAACCAAGGAAGTACATTCAACTTTTAGACAGCTCTGATTTTTAGAATATTTTCTTCCTTTTATAGAGTCAAGATCATCTTTCTGCAATTTCCCCCACTTCCATCATGGTTCTTCCCTTTGGGACCAGGTAGAACAGAGCAAATCTCTCTTTGACATGACAGCCACCACATTCAAATCAAGTCTAGTCAATAAGTACTTACAGTACTTATTGTACTATATAGGACTACAGTGTTCCAGGCCCATTGCTAAGCACTGAAAAAACAAAGAAAAAAAAAACAAATCAAAAACCAACTCTCCCCTCCAAAGAACAAACACAAAACACAAAACACTTGCTCTCAAGGAGTTCACAATATAATAGGGAAGACAACATGCAAACAACTCTATACAAACAAGATATACACAGGATAAATTCAAAATAATGAACCGAGGGAAGAAAGTGTTTTGCAGAAGGTGAGACTTGAGCAAAGATTTGAAAAAAGCTAGGGAAACTAGGAGGCTGAGTTGAAGAGGGAGACCATTCCAGGCATTGGGGCAACCAGAGACAACATATAGAATTGGAAGACGGAGTGTCTTGTGTGAAAAACAAGTCAGTCAGTCTGTCAAGCATTTATTAAACTCCTACTGTATGCCAGGTACCATGCTAAATACTAGGGATACAAAGGCATCCTGGCGTAGTGGGTAGAAATCAGATTTTGCAGCCAGGAACACTTGGATTTAAGCCTGTGTCTGATTCATACTGGCTGTGTGACTCTGGGCAAGTTACTAAAACTCTCAGTGCTTCAGGTAACTCTTTAGTTGTGCAGAAGGGCTTGATCAGTATTGGCATAGGTAGTTTCCTTATTTGGGAGTTCCCTAAATCAGTGATATCATAAATCTAGTTCTTCCTGTTGTATCTATCGTTATTGCTGCATGTTTTTTACTCCCCTATCTTAGATCTGATGGAATTCAGCTAGAAATGGTCAGGGAAAAAGTCACTAGACTACTATTGTTCTTTAATATTCACTGGTCAATGGACCACTATTCAGGTAGATCTTTCTTTTGTAGTTGAATGAAAACTCTGAGACGTAGATTCATTTTCCCTAGGTTCACTACAAGCATCTTTGGGATATAACTGACAGTAACTGACAAGATGATGGGGATGATATCCTGTCCCCATCTGGTTTTGATTTTTTAAGTCATCATTAATAAAACAAAAATTAAGGTAATGCATTCTTCATTTCACCTTCACTCCAAAGTTCATAAAAGGCCTAACATATCAGTGGATAGGAGGCAACTAGGTGGTGAAGTGGATAGAGTATCAGGCATGGAGCCAGGAAGACATATTTTCCTGAGTTGAAATCTAACCTCAGATACTTACTAGCTATGTGACCCTGGGCAAGTCACTTCACCTCTGTTTGCTTTATTTATCTCATCTTTAAAAATGAGAATAGTAACAGCACCTACCTCTCAGGGTTGTTGTGAGGATCGAATTAGATAACAACTGTAAAGCACTTAGTGTGGTGCCTAGCACACAGTAAATGCTATATAAATGTTAGCTATTATTGTTGTATATCATCATCATCATCATCATTTTTACAAGACCTTCCTTAAATCTTGACTCAAGGGCCTGGAATTTAAAGTGATTCCACAGCATACTGCTAACCCTAGGACCAGAACCCATCCACTGGGGCTTCCAGGACCATTGGGAGTAAGGACAAATTCTTCATATAGCCTTGTCAGGGAGCTGTGGTGAGACTGGGAACAAAGTCCCTTTTCTGTCTCTAAAAACAGGCATCCCAGCAATATCTCCCATCTCTCTGATGGAGAAAGGTCAGTATTTCCAGAAGACTTTGAGGCTGCCCTTTTTGAAAGTTGTCCTGGTGTTGAGGTCACCAGGATGTTTCATGCCTACAATAAAACCAAACATTAGAAAAGAAGATCTGCATTTTTCTTACTTTCAGCATTGATAATGGCATGTACGGTATCCCAGGGTAACCTATGAAAAACAATATGGCCTCAGGACATGACCTGCCCCATGTCTCTAGAATGAAATAGTATGGCCTGGCACATGATTCCAGTCTTTATTCATTGAGTATTTGAGGGCTAGTCCACTTGTCTTTACTTCCCTGGCCTCTTGGAATTGAATTCTGGGTTTGCCTATAGCCTGTTGCTAGGCTGCCCACTTTCAGGGACAGACCTACTGGAATTGAGACTGTCCCATGAAAATCTGGGATGGGCAGGGAGCCGAGGGAGGCAGCAGCATGGGGCCCAGCACCTTTCAGAAAGGCCAATGGAAACAAGACTCATGTTCCCCTTTGCTGGAAAACATGTAAAATTGACACCATTTACCAGATGTTCCAATGTTTTATGAGCTTTACAAGGCCTACTGTTAAGTAACACTTACTTAAAAAAAAAAGTGAGGCTTGCTTGTGCTGAGTGGAAAGGTTTTTTCCCCCTCCCTCGCCCCTCCCCATCCCTTCCCTTTTGGGTGAACTCTGGAGCACCTGTTTGCATAGCAGAGAACTGTTCTTTGAGGGCCCACGGCTGGTATGTGGCAGACAGGAGGCAGGCACATGGCTGGGAATCTGGTCTTGATTGTGAGAGGTCAGGGACCAGAGGCCCAGCCTTGTGGATTCCCATGTGCACGTGTACATAGCTCCCTCACTCTACAAAATCAGCATGTTCTTGAAATATTGTCTATAAATAAAAGTTCTGAGGGTCAAGTCATTTTCAGTATGGTAGGGGAGCCTGACTAGCATGGTGGATTCAGAAGATTTGGGTTCAAATCTTGGTTTTGTCGCTTCTTTCCTAAAGGGTGCAGTGGAGAGACATATGGGCTTTCAATCAGGAAAACCTGAGTTCAGATCCTCCCTTAAATACTTCCTAACCGTGTGACCTTACTTGAGCTCTCACAGGCTCAGTTTCTTCTTCTGTAAAATGGTAGAAATAATAGTGCCTACCTCACAGAGGTGTTGTAAGGCTCAAATGAGACAACACAGTAGACACTCTGCAAACAAAGTGTGCAAAGTACAAATGTTAGTTATCATCATTACTAGTAGTGAAAATACTAGTTGTACTTGTGTAACTTGAGCAAATGGCTTCACCTCCCTGGGCCTCAGCGTCCTCATTTGTGTGTTCATTGATAACTCTTCCAAACTTAGATTTGTGATCCTACTGAGAATTGTTTTCTGATGGCAACAGTTCAATTGCATTCAACAAAGATTCATTTAGTACCTACTCTGTACAATCTCCCATTGCATTATGCGACCACCTTCAGTCCTCCTGATGGATATCTGGCCACTGGACCCCGATGGCTCTGGAGGAGAAAGTGAGGCTGATGATCTTGCACAACTTCCTTCACTCAAAGCAAAGTCAACTGCAGGTCATGTCATCATTTCCCAGATGTCACGGTCCTCTTTGAGAACAAAGGACAAGCACAACAACTAAGCAGCTAGAGGCAGCTAGGTGGTAGAGTGGATAGAGTGCTGGGCCTGGAGTCAGGAAGAATTGAGACAAAATTATGCCTCAGACACCTAGTAAAATTGTGACCCTGGATCAGTCATTTCACCTCAGTTTCCCTCAGGTTCCGAGGCTGTAAAATGGGGATCACTATTGCACCTACTTCCAACCATTGGAGAATCAAATGAGATAATATCTATAAAGTACATAGCACAATCCCAGCACATAGTGGGTGCTCTGGTGTGATGGTTTGCTGAGCACTTTTCAGGGTCACTTATCCATTTTTAGTGTCCACCTGGTACTCAACTCTTTTTTTAAAATTTCTTTTGATTTATTTTTAAATGTTCTACAATCACTTCCTTAAAATTAAGATTTTATCCCTCCCACACCTTCCCCCCGCTACCCCCCTCCCTCCCCATGACAGCATACAATTCTGTATAGGTTCTACATATACTTTCCTATTGAGCACATTTTCACTATATTCATGCTATGTAGTCGCACTAAAATAAATGGAAGAAATCATATAACAATTCAAAACATAATACACCAAAACCCACACACATATACAAACATGATCTGCTACATTCTGTGAATGACTTCCATATTTCTTTCTCTGAGTGTGGAAGGCATTTTGCCTTAGAAAGTCGTCAATGGGATTTTTTTTTTCAGTAAGTTTTTGTGTTATTACAAAGTTCCAAGTCTACCAGAAAAAACTCTTGCACACTGTGGTCATTGCTGTGCACAAAGTTTTCCTGGTTCTGCTCCTTTCGCTCAGCATCAGATCATATAAGTCCTTCCAGGCCTCCCTGAAGTCTTCTTGTTCATCATTTCTTATGGCGCAATAGTATTCCATTACATTCATATACCATAATTTATTAAGCCATTCCCCAATTGATGGGCATCTCCTTGATTTCCAGTTCTTGGCCACCACAAAGAGTGCTGCTATAAATATTTTTGTACTGTATCCCCAAGAGGGGGTGCCTTTCCCATTTTTATAGTCTCTTGGGGATACAGTCCTCGTAATGATATTGCTGGGTCAAAGGGTATGCACATTTTTGTAGCTCTTTGGGCATAGTTCCAAACCATTCTCCAGAACGGTTGGTTGATCTCACAGCTCCACCAACAATGAATTAGTGTTTCAACTCTCCCACATCCTCTCCAGCGTTTATCATTTTCTTGTTCTGACATGTTTGCCAATCTGATAGGTGTGATGTGGTCTGGTACTCAACTCTTAACCTGCAGCTCCAAGAATCTGTCTCATGCCCAGTAGCCATATCACAGTAAAAATAGTCTTAGCAGATGGGCTAATTCAGGTTGAGGATAACCAACACATTTCAAATCCATTGAGGGGTTAGGGAGATGTTTACCCCAAGTGTGTACCCTGGAGGAGTGGGCAGGTAAGAGCAGTTTCTTCCAATGACCATGAAGGTGGCTGTAGCAGGTGCTGTGGAGGACTTAGAGCTGGGTCTGACATCAAAGGCACTGCATCCTGGGCCATGGCCAGTCATCTTGACTTTGATCCTGCAACTGAACTTTGATGACTTAGGAACAGAGAGTGAGAATGATGACTGTGCAACTTTGCCACACTGAAATTCAATTCACTTGTAAGACATTACATCATCCATGATGTCCCTGGTCCTCTTCTACAAAGAGTGTTACCCACAACACCTGTTGCATAAGTACTTGCTCCCTTTTCCTTCTCTCTATGCCAGGGATAGATGGAACAAAAATGAAATAATCACACAGTCCCTGGTCTCAAGGAGTGTGTGTCATACGGTGATGCAAGATTTCCTTTCCCAGCATGGCCCAAGAGGAGGAGTTGGTTCAAGGGTCATTGTATCCATTTTGTAGTTCTTAGACTCGTAAACCTAGAACTGAGAGAGCCCTCAGAGACCCTCTAGAGCAACCAACACCCCTGTTTCAAAAAAGAGGAAATTGAGACCCAGGGAGATTAAGAGACTTTTTCCAATTGGTAAGAATCAGAATTGGGACAAGAATGCAGTGTAGTTCTGTGAGAAAATTACTGGATTTGGATGAAGAGGATCTGTTTTCAGATCCTGGCTCATCTTTTCCATCTCCTTGGTTCTTAGTTTCCTCACCTGAAAAATGATAAGATTGGCTTAGATAGCCCTTCTAACTTTAGATGTATGGCAGGGATCCCCAACCTCTTTTTTTTTGGTCCCTGTACCCTTTAGATTTCAGTAAATCTCCCCAGATGCCTAAACCATATGAAAGGAAATGCATTCTAGAATTTACCATGCATATGCACATTTAAGGGCAGGTGAGTGGTGCAATGGGTAGAATACTAGGTCTGGAGTCAGGAATACTCATCTTCATGAGTTTGAATGTGGCTTTAGACACTTACTATCCATGTGACCTTGGGAAAGTCATTTTACCCTTTTCAATCTCAGTTTTCTCATCTGTGAAATGAGCTAGAAAAGGAAATGGCAAATCACTCCAGTATCTTTGCCAGGAAAATCCCAATTGGGGTTACTAAGAGTCAGACACGACTGAAACAACTGAAAAAATGCACATAAGAAATCAAATAAAGATATTAATATTTCTTAAAGAAAACATATTGGGTATATAGCATTATTAAGTTGCTAAAATCTATCAGAACATTCAAAAAAAATGACTTAATTCCATTTCTTGCCCGTGCATGATTTAATTTATTTATATAGCTAGGTAGAACAGTGGGTAAGAACAGAGTTAGGAAGACCTGTGTTCAAATACCACCCTGGATACTTACTAGCTGTGAGATCCTGGGCTAGTCAATAGGATCTCTTAGACTTCTAAGAACTGGCCCCAATACATGCCTGGGTACAGTAAGTATTTACATACATACATAAAGATACAAGACTTAATACAATAGGAGTAAAGGAGAGATCCAGACAAATATATCAGGAAAATTGAGGAGGAAGGAATTTGAGAAGGAGAACATTTTTCCTGGTATTGGAGAGAGGGGAGTGGTCAGGAACGGGGCAGTGAATCAAGGCATGGATAATCCCTGTCTACTTCGCTTTCTAGGCCCAATTGAATTTCCACATTTTGGATGCACAATGCATGAATGAGATGTATTTATATCATATACCATATATTAAAAAGCAATATTGCATCATCAATAGATCCTAGGACCTGGAGTCAGAAAGAGTTTAATTCAAATCCCTTCCCAAACATTTATTGGGTCTTAAATCTCGAGCAAGTCACTCTACCTGGATTAATCAACTAATAAGCATTTATTAAGTTCCTATTATGTCCTGGCTTCATGCCTCTAAAAATCTAGAACTGGTAATTTTCAAAAGCATCTGATTCAACCCTATTGCTTTGCAAATGAGGAAACTGAGATTGAAAGTAATTAAGTGATTTGTCCCAAATCATACAGGTAAGTGGCAAAGTAGATTTAAATGTGGGTCCTTTGACATCTAAGATTTGAGATCAGGAAGATGCAGCTTCACATCCCTCCTCTGACACTTACTAGCTGTATGACTTGGGCAAATCATTTAATATCTCAGGGCCTCTAGCAACTTTCTAAGATGAGGTTGCTGAGTAGGCACAGATTTGCCTTGAGAGAGGGAATTCCTTAATTGCAACATCCAATATAGATGAAATCACAGATGATGTATAAAGTTATCATCTTTGGATGATGCATTTAACATGATGCTATTAAAATGATTCAGATTCATGTATCTATAGTTATGAAATATTCAATATAGGATGGACAATCCTTCTCATACTCAGCACACATAATATTTGTCATAGATTGTTGTCATTTATGGTCCAACCTGACAAAATGATTGGGGTGGGGTGATGGGGAGGTATGATGTCGTCTGAGAGATAACACTATTCCAGGCTGGTCTGCCAACTGTGAGGCTCTCAGTCATCTTTGAAGCTGGAAGACTGTTTCAATTAGAGTTTCTTGTCCCTTGGAAATGTTTCTCCCATCTAGGGAATGGAGGAATGAGGGTATGATTTATCCCTCCCATTGTACCTTTTTTCCTCAGAAGTGCTGGGAAATCTGGCTGTCATTTGTGTGTTGTCTCCATCCATTAGATTGTAAGGTCCTTGAGGACAGGGACTGTCTTTCCCAACTTCTATGTAGCTGATACATTTTGATTGTTCAGTCATTTCAGTCATACCCAACTCTTCATGACTCATTTTAGGGTTTCCTTGGCAAAAATGTTAAGAGTGGCCGGCTGTTTCTTTCTTTGGTTCATTTTTACAGATGAGTAAATGAGGCAAACAGAGTCACAGAGGGAGTATCTGAAGCTGGATTGGAACCCAGGAAGATGAGTGTTCCTGACTCTAGGCCAGGTGCCCTCCTCTCTGCACCATCTAGCTGTAGGTCCTTGATAACTATTTACTGTATTTGCTCCTTGTGTGACTGACCCAGTAGAGATGTATGGTAGCAAGTATCTGTGCAAGTAGCCTGACTCTTGTCTAGACCTTAATCTTTCTTAGGCACTTGAAGCTCTTGCAGGTGACATGCATGAAATGACTCATGAAGCCAGATAGGATACTTTGAGAAGAAAAAGCAGGAGGCTAGAGAACACCCAAAGTCTCAGGGGACTTCATGGTTTGTAGAAGACCTACTGAATTTGGGAGATGCTAGGAGACCAGACTGACAAGGGGAAATTAATCATCATCAATTTGGATTTGAACTATAAATTTTCATCCCCCTTCCTGCCTTGCCAAACCTTGGATTAATACTGTAACTAAGGAACAACATCTATAATGGCTTTTCATGGGTCTCTCTCCCTATCTCATGATAGAATGATAGAATGATAAGCCTGTAAAAGGATAAAGTGTTCAAACAGTAAAGGATTAATCTTAACACAGGAATGTGTGCATGTGTGGTCCCTTTATAGTAGAGAACTTTCTCTGTCAAGGGAGACCAGCAACTCATCTGCAATTTACAGTCTTAGACTTGGGGTTCTTAGCCTGGGGTCCATGAACTCGATTAAAAAAAAGGCACATTTTGATAACTATGTCAATATTATAAGCTTTCTTTGTTACCTTACATCTCTTATTTTGGGCATTTAAAAACATTATTCTGGGAAGGGGGTCTACCAACTTCACCAGACTGGCGAAGGGGCCCATGAAACATACATCCTAAGGTTAAGAACTCCTGTTTAGAGCTGGCTGGGACCCAGAGAGAAAGCTACTTACTCAGAATCACATGAAAGGCAAGGACTTGAATCCAGGTCTTCCTGATTCTAAAAACAGACCTCTGACCATTTTGTCATCTCCCCTCTCATGCGTTGCAAATGACACATACTTCATATACTTTTGCTGAATGAAACCAGGCCAATAAGCTTTCATTATCAACAAGGAACAGAAAGTTGAATTAGCTTGTCTAAAGATGTACAGTTACATAAAAGCATCTGACTTGATTTGACTGGAGAGATCATGGAACAAGGTGGTAGAATTTCCAGGAATTGGAAACAGCCTGTGCAAAGGCACAGAGGTGGGAGATGGTGTGGCTCACTTTGGGGAACAGCAAGTTAGCCATTTTGGTGATAATGCTTCAGTATTGTTAGATCTCAAACTATAGATCAGGTTGTCTATCCATAAAAGAAGCATTAATTAACAGCACAGAATAGCAAACCATCACAGGAGAGAGAAAAAGGGGGGGAGTAAGGGACTTTGATAACTAGATCCTGGATAATTGAGAATTAGCATTAATGGTAGGTACTGTGCTGTTGGACAGATCATTGAAAAAGCTCAGTGAGGAACAAAAAGGTCTTAGATTTATCACTAATGCTAGAAAGAAGAGAGAAAACACGAAGAAAGCAATACCTCTGCCCTGTATGTTATCTGACCCTTTAGATAGAACACTGAACTGAAAATGAGGAGTCTTAGGGTTTGAGTTCTTTACTTTGTTTATCATGTATATATTTTCTGAGTTCCTGCTGTAGCCCTCTCTACTAATAGATTGTCATTTCCTTAAGAGCAGAGGCTTTTTCATTTATGTCTTTGTACCCGAAATGGTTTGCATCAGGTGAACTATTTCCCTCATTTGTGTCTATTTTCCTATATGTGAAATGTGGAAAATAATTTTTTTCTTCCTTGGCTATAGGACAAATGTAATTTCAGCTCAGATCCATAAATTGCTTTTGCCTTTCTCAGAGAAAGATGCCATATAAATGTGCTGAAGGTTCCTGGGTAGAGGCGGTTGAAGGCTTGGGATGTACATCCTGAAACTAAGATTCTGAAAAACAAGTCAGTGACGACAACGATCGGACCTGCCCACCGCTCTGCCTCGCTGCTGGGCTGGGTTCCACTGAAGGAGTCCCTGAATGATCCAAGCCATCAGCATCCCTACCCCATCTCTGATTAGGGTTTATTCTGTGGTCAAGAAACATACACACACATAGACACACACAGAGACACAGATACAGACGTAGACATGAACACGTGCACACACACATACATACACAGACGTAGGCATCTACACACACACATAGGCAGAAACATAGACACACACAGATGTAGATATATAGATATGTGCACACACACTCATACATATATATGCACACAGTCACAGACACATAGTCATGCACACACACACATAGACACACACAGAGACACAGATACAGACGTAGACATGAACATGTGCACACACACATACATACACAGATGTAGGCATCTACACACACACATAGGCAGAAACATAGACACACACAGATGTAGATATATAGATATGTGCACACACACTCATACACATATATGCACACACTCACAGACACATAGTCATGCACACACACACATAGAACATACATAGACACACAGATGCAGACAGACATGTGCACACACACACTCACACACATACATACACTGTCACAGACATAGTCATGCATGCACTTGTACACACATAGACACAGACACAGATGAAAACATAGACATGTGCACACACATACACACAGAGACATGCGCACACACAGACACAGAGACATGCACACACTCACATACGCTCACACTCACACACAGACACACACACTCCACACACAATCAAAGAGTGATCTCACTGACCAACAGGAGAAAATAGTGAGGACCTGACTGGTTTCCTTGGGTACCACAGGGAATTCATTAATGCTTGTGGTTGTCGTTTCATTATCCTCCTTCACCTTGTCTAACCCTGTCTGGACATTTTTCCAGACAGATTCCACTGAACCCCTTGTCCTTTCCCGCTCCCAGGAACTCATCCTTCTCCTCACTTCTCTCCATTGCCTGCCTTCTTCCTCCAATTCTAGTCTCATTTTCCAGACAAGAGGATTGTAGTAGGTGGGTGAGAGGTTAAGGTGGCCTGTGGGTGAGGCAGCAAAGGGCCTGAAATATGGGGATGCCTTTGGTGGCAGCAGATTTTGTGGGCCAGGTCACCTGGTTACCACCACTGTATATCACAAGGGTGGTGGCGGTGGTGGTGGCGGTGGTGGCAGCAGTCTTGGTGACTGCTTTTAACCCTGCATATTTGGAACAATGGCGGGGACTATCCCATAGACCACTGAGGTACCACCCAGTTGGGTGACTCAGCTTGACCCTGCCCCTGTTTGCATGAAGGAAAGGAAAGAGGTCACACACACACACACAGACACACACACATACACACACACACACACACACACACACGGCTTTTCCTTTAATAACAGACAGTAGTAGTGAAGCACAAAAATGAGGACATATTTTCATTTGATATTAGAATATGATGAGCATTGGTTATTTTGGGCCAGTCTCCAAGGAACACTTGGAGAGCGTCTCAGAACTGCAGATGAAGCCCCAGGTTTATTTTATTGGGTGATTTCAGTCCTGCCAAATATTTGTAGTGTAAAGAAATCGTAAAAAGCTGCTGGTGGTCCCAGGCCAGAGGGTGTGCCCTGCACAGACTGGAGACAACTGCTCGGACATGGTGACAGCTCTGATCCTCTCTCCTGGAGACAAATTCGAGCCTTCCAGAAAAGTCAGTGAAATGTAGATGGTCCTGAGTGGATTCCCTCTTCCCCTCATCAGGGGAGACCAGGAATTTTTTGCCTCTGGGCATTATTTGTATTTAATTATCACAGTTCGGATTTCCTCTACTGTACTGGGAGGCTGAACTAGCTCCCCCTTCATTCTTTAGCTCTGAAATAACATGGGTACCTGTTAATGATTATCACCCCAATTATGGATTCTAGTTACATGCACAGTCTAAAACCTATCAGTTTGCTTTAATTAAGCTTCAAAAGAGAGCCCAAGCCCCCATCTTATCTCTAGTTGGTTTCCTAATTCCTTTTTCATGGTCCCTGCTGTAGGTGGAAAATGTAGCTTGTGGTCTCCGATCCAGACCAGGGACTTTGTATTTTATTCTTGTTTCCTTTCCTGGAAAGATATGAGGTCCTTCCAGTAGTTCCTAGGACCTCCACTTAACTAGTCCCAGTTTTTATCGGGGAGCTAATTGCTGATGACCTTTCTGCCTTCCTTAGTTGGAGGTGGTGGGGTTGGGAGGAAGGGATGGAGGTGATTCCTGATACAAACCCAGTAGGAAAAACACATGGGAGGGAGGCTGGGGGGAAGGGGAAGAGGGGGAGGGAAGAAGGAAAGATGGCGGTGGTAGCAGAGAAGGGTGATTGCTATGAGTTAACTAGATAAAGACTTATTTACTTAACATCCAGGCCTATGGAAGACCACATTGAACTAGGTGAGAGTCTCTCTGGAAATGGGCTGCCCTGACTTTTCTGCAGAGTATTTCCACTAATGCAAACATGGCTGGAATGGTTGGTGCTGTTGCCCCATTTTTGTCCCAGAGAAATCACCGGATGGTGTTTTTTTCCCCCCACTAGACCTTGTGTGGCTCAGAAAGGAACATTTATAACTCTACATTCTTTATGTGGTCTTCAATTAATAAACAGGAACACACCTTTCTAAACCTGTGGGGAAACATTTTTTTTCTGTTCTCTGCTCCTGGGTGTAGGGTCCATGAATGGGGGCTTTGAGAACCTCTTCTTTCATCCCCAGATATCAAAGCGCTACACACACAGGGATCAATCATGCTGATGTGTGACCGCCGGCGGGGAGGCCTAGTGCGGTTGCCATGTTGGCTGGCTTCTCAGGCCGCAGGGACAGGGTTATGATGACCTAATTTTCTTCCGTGGGATGAGGGCAGACCCACCAGGAAGGAGGTAATGACCACTGGCTGCCCATTCAGTGCTAGACCGAAACTGGCCATATTTATTTATATATTGTCTCTTCTTAAGTATTCCCTTTTGCTCTTTGTTGCTTAATTTTTTGGGGAAAATAAATGTGTTTTCACATTCCTTTACATTTCCCCCTCCCCTACATGTATCTGTACATGTAACTAGTAGATATCGTGGCATCAAGAAGATCTAAGTTTAATCCTTCCTCTGATTCATGCCACCTGTGGGACGTCACTTAATCTTTGAGTACTCCCAGGGAGCACTACAAGCTGCATAAATGGAGGGAGTGAATTTCCATCCTGGGAATTCCCTTTGTGATGAAATCATGGGACTGACCCTGTGGTGTCATATTCAAAAAGAAACAAATCCCTGCCTGCTACATATTGACGTAGAAAACCTCAAACAGACATTATCTATGCCCTATTGTATCCTTCCTTATTTTGTTAACTATTTTCCAATTACATTTTAACCTGGTTTAGCTCCACTCAGGAGTCTTGCAAGTATCATGCTACCATGAATTTACTACCTTTGGTCTGGGGAACATGAAAGATCACCCCTTCTTAGCACATCTTACCAAGTGGCTAAGTTCGTCACTTCTTCCCGATTAGCTGTGTCTCGTTGAATCTTTCCTGATTCTTCCAATTCCTAGCAAAGGGGCTTCACCTCCCTAGGACCTGTTTTCTTATCTGTAAAAATGAAAAGAATCAGCACAAATAGCCTCTAAGATCCCTTTCAATTCTAGGTCTATAAGCCTATACTCTTACAAATCTCAGTTTCCTCACCTGTAAAATGAGGGTGGTTGAACTTCATTGTGCTATACACCTCTACATTTCTAGTTGTTTGAATAAATAATCATGTTCTCAACAACCATGCTCTCCATACCATCATCAGCCACAAGTATTTACTGGGCAAGTCTCCGGACAAAACATGCTTTGTTTCCCCACTTCTATGTGGGACCTACAGAGTAGGAGAAGGCTTGGTCCCTGCCATCAGGAAGCTCACAGTATAACTGGAGAAACAAGACAGAGATGTTAAAGGACTAAGTGGTCTGGAAAGTTTGCAAAGCATTTTTCCTGACAATACTCCTGGGAGGTACATGAGTATGCCCATTTTACAGATGAGGTCAAGTAACTTGTTCAGAGTCACATAATTTGTAGGTGGCAAAGCTTGGGCTTGAACACAGGTCTTTTGATGCTAAACACTAGAAACAAGACTCTTTCAATGCAAATCAATATATGAGTAATTACCACATTAATTATATGGATAAATATTAATACAGGAATTCAGAGGAGCAGTATGCAAATCTCTTTTTAACAGGCTAGTAGATTTTTGAGGAGTACTCTAGGGCTTAAGACAGCACCTGGTAGATTGTAGGTCCTTAATAAGGGTTTGTTGATAGATTGATTGATAGAAGCAGTCTGGGGAGGAAGAAGTAGACCCTAATAAATGGGCAGCTGTCAATGGAGTCACTTGGTCCCAGACAAGTCCTTTAAATTCTCTGAACTTGCTTGCTAATCTGAAAAATGGAATAATAACACTTTTATCACTTACCTTCCAGGGAATGTTGTAGGAAAAAGCTTATGGTAAGCTTTAGTGTGCTACTGTTAACGATTCCTGGAGGTTAATTGGTGGTCTGGGTCCCTCATTCCATAAGAAAGGTGGCTACCCTAATTCTCTGGGGAGGTTTCCATTGAGGGAGGGACAAAGTTGTGCTAGACACAGCTCAAACAAGCCTACATGGGCAAAGCTACAAATCAGTGCTTATGTGATTTATTGTTTTGTTGATTGTCTAGACTTAAGAAAATGATAGTAACCATTTTAATGATGCATATTTAACTAAAAGTGCAGCCAACATATGTTTTTTGTAGGGGAAGGCCAGATGCAAACATTTACCAGCAGCACTGAGATCAGAGAGAGGCTCAGTGTAACTGAGCTCCTACCTTTCTAGTTTCTAAGAGAGACATGTTTTCAGGGTGGGAATGCAGATAAAGGAGATGGGACTCCATTGGCCTTTGTTCACTCATGGGCTGTGCTTGGATGGGCTCCTCCCAAAGTTGCCTTGTCTAATGCAAAAGGAGTCAGATGGAAACCTAAGACATACCTGTGGTGATCCTTAGGGGACTGCCAGTTCCCGTGTGTTCTGTTGGTGGTGGAGTATGTATCTACGTGTGTGGTGGTGGTAGGGGAGCTAGATGAATGTGTGTGTGTGTGTGTGTGTGTGTGTGTGTGTGTGTGCCCCAACCGCATTTAAATGTCTAAAGCTGCTAGTCACTTTCAGTTCAAGAACACTCAGAGAAATAGGAAATCACCTAGACGTTCTCTGGAAGGTACCTCAGGACTGAATCCAGAAAAGAGGATGTCTGGATTGAGGGACCTCCAGAGGATACTTCTTCTGAATCCTGAATTCAAGCGATGGAGCATAGTTAAAGACTTGAGGCCTTTTAGTGAGGGGATTATGATTATTTTTTTGGAGGCAATTGAGCTGAAGTGACTTGTCTAGGGTCATATGGTATCTGAGGTCAGACTTGATCTCAGCTCCTTCCTGATTCCAGGGCCTGTGCTTCATCCACTGTACCATCTAACTGCCCCAAGAAGATTATTTGTTAGGGAAAGATGAGTGGGTGGACAGCACATTGAGAAAGAGGAGCCAACGGTGAAGTTCCTCAGTGCTAGGGGAGAAGGAAAGGCATGGTCTGGTTAGGTTCCTTCGATTCCTGAGCTGTCCACAGGCTTTGCAGAGGGATGTGGTTTGCCACCCTGCAAATAACCGAGTCAGACCTTGAGGCTGAGTAGGTGATTATGATCTATCTACCACTTGTAGAATGAGACTTACGGCGAAAACAGAACTGTGTTTTCAAACCTTTCTCCCCTTTTTCCTTGCTATCTCCTTCTATTTCCCCTTCCCCTCCCAATCCCTGGCCCTGGAAGCAACTTTTGTTTAGACTAACTTGCAATTAGACCTCTAATTCACTTCTTTGTCTTGGAAACTATTTTTCCCTGGCCCTGATGCAGCAGCGTGCTGGTAAATATTTTATAACTGGATTTTGAATAAAAAAAATTTTGAACAGACCACTTTTCTGTTGAATATGCATTATTAAGTTTTTCTCCATCATTTTCTTAAGTCAAGAAAATCAACAAAACAATATATAGAGCCCTGATGTGTCTGGTTTGCTGATTTCTGAGGTGTAAATGCTCACACTGAAAGTTTAAACGATTGAGATTTGAACCGATTCGAGCATGTTCCTCTCCACAAGTCTACAGACCTCCCCAAAATGACAAACTCATTTTGCCACATATCTAAGCCATTGGTCTTTTTCTTCCTGGTAGCAATGTGGAGTTATTGATACTCTTTAAAAAATAAACAAAAAACCCTTTGAAATTCTATCTGTCTAAGGGAAATTCTATTTAGGCAATCCAATTTTTTTTCTTGGTTAAAGTTACACATGTATGTATGCATACATATGTGTTTTCCTCTTTCTTTTTTTATTTGAAATGCAAATTCAATCTTAGGGTGTTTTTTTTTTAAATAAGACCTATGATTTCACTGATATAGGTGTAAGGAACTCCCAGTGAGGAAACTTACTTCAGTAGTACAAGTGGGCACCTGTTTTATAACTTAGACAATCTTTGAGAGCTTCCTGGGGTACTTAAAGGGCTTCCTGTGGTCACATATACAGTAGGTGTCAGAGGCTGAATTTGAACACAGGTCTTCTTGACTCTAAAGCCCAATCTGACCTAATACATTTCTCCAATCTTAGTTTAGTTCTAGATAATCTTCTAGATAATGGTAGCTAACTGACAAATGATGACAACTAGGAAGTAATAGAGTGATAATTAGGGCAAACTATATGAATATTTTAATCTCACTTTAATTTCATATTTCCAAAATGCTTTCCAGAATTCTTGGATCAAGTTATAGCTCTATCAATATACCTGTCTTTCTACAGTCCCTCCAACATTGAGTATTTCATAGGATGTGTAGACAGGCATGGGATGGGGTGGAATTAAGAACATTGGCTAGGGCTAACCACCACTATTATATCTTGTAGTGGAAAAATTCCTGACTTGGAGTTATAAGACTTGGGTTTCAGTCCTAACTCTGTTCCCCTTCCCCTCCCCCTCCAGCTATGTTACCCTGAGTGAGTCATATCATCCCCATGAACTTTATTTTCCTTGTCCATAAAAAGTAAACAGAAGATTCAGGGGCAGCTAGGTGTGACAGCCTGTGGAATCAGGGGTTCAAATCTGGCCTCAGATACTTGACGTTTACTAGTTGTGTGACCCTGGGCGAGTCATTTAAACCCAGTGGCCTCACCAATCCAAACAACAAAACAAAACTAAAATGCTCAGCAACACAAAATCAAAAACAAAAAACTCTACAGATCTCATTACCTAGGAACCTAGGAATCCTAAGAGTTTGTTCCAATTTCTTCTAGAAATATCTTCTTCTATTTCTGGTCTTTAACATGTTTTTATTTATTTTGTTAAATATTTTCCACTTACATTAAATTTTTTTAACATTCATTTAAAAAAATTTCGAATTTAAAAATTTAGCACAATATCAGGTACTTAATGAGTATTTGTTAACTTGAGCTTCATTGGGTTAAAAGAACTTGGGGAAAGCTTCTCTACCAAAAATTTCTCCCCAAAGACTGAAATTAACAGTGTCCTTGAATTATGATGCTTGGACTTCTCAGATTTCTAACCCCAAAAGACAGACGTATTTCATACACTGACCATTCACATTAAGGCTCCTACCCACTCCTCCCCCACCCCTTTAGAAGGCAAGCAACACGATATCGATTATACATGTGAAATCATGCTAAACATACTAGAAATTCCTTCTAACCCAGTGCTTTTGCTTGACTGTTAGGTTACAGCTACATGTGAGTTAAGTACTTAACTTCCAGACTCTGGACATCATAGGAATGTCATGTTGTGGAAATGAAAGATATTATTGGCTCAAAAATTCCCATTTCACAAAAGTTAATTCTTTTCCCCCCTGGTGATACCTCCCTTATGTGTCACTTTTCTCCTTCTAAGAGTTAGAAGTGAAAGAGCTCTGTTGTTGGTGGAGAATGGAGAGAAAAGAGAGAGAAAGAAACTTGGAAGAAAAAGAGGGAAAAGGAGAGAGGGAGAAAGAAAGCATCCTCCTTTAGTTTATGAAAGCCCTTTGAGGAATAAATCTAATTTTTATCCCCCACAAACAGCAGGAAACATAAACTCCAACCCTCTATCAACCTCAGGAGTCAGTTTCAGCTCTAGTGTCTAAATGAAATATTTGCATTGAGGGAAATATGGTTTGTAGAGCTTTCTTACTGGTGATGTGCCAGCCAACACAGCTTTGATGGCACTGGAACATGGACTGTACAAAGGCGTTACTGCCTACGGAGAATTTCAATATCTCAGTGGAACAGGGCCAGCTGTGGCAAACATATTCCCCAGCCCTTGGAAGAAAGGCTAAAAGCAAATAGAAGGCTCTTGGTCAGTTATTTTGCTGGAAACTGGTACATTCCTTCATAAGAAGCAACGCTCTTCCTGAGAGGATACCAGCTTCCTGCCCAGAGCTGATGCCTCAGACAAGGTTATAGGACAGAAGGAGCCAGAGTCATCTGAAGCCAGAGGTCTGTATTGGTTTACGGGAACACTTGGTTTCCCAAATCTTTTTTTGTCAGTGACCTTATTGAGAAATCTGAGGCACATACCCCTTAATTGTGGACATAGTGACTCCGGCACTGGACTCCGGACTGAACTGAGTTCAAATCCTGCCTCAGGCATTTACTAGTTGTGTCATCCTGGTCAAGTCACTTAACCTTTCTCAGCCTCAGTTTCCCCATCTGTAAAAGGAGGAGGTTTGGTTAGATGGCCTCTAAGATCCCTTCCCTTGCAGGTTTCAGTCTATGATCAATAATTTGTTAGCACCCTAGTTTCAACCTTTATAAAACAAGGATACAAAAACTTGCCCCTAAACTTACAAAGGTAGGGTGAGGTCTAATGTGAATGAACAATATATAAAATATGTCGATCTTTTTGGGTCAGAAATCTCAGAAATCAAAGCATCATAATGCAATCACTGTTAATGCCAGTCTTTGCAGAGAGATTTTTGATAAAAGTGCTTACCTCAAGTTCTTTTAACCCAATTCAGCTTAAGTTAACAAATACTCATTGGGTATCTGGTACTGTGATACATACTCAAGGGATGTAGAGACAAAAACGAAGGAAGGAAAGAAGGAAGGAGGATATGAAGGAGGGAGGAGAGGAGGGAAGGAATAAAAGAGGGAAGGAAGGAAGAAAGGAAACTAGGAAGGAAGGAAAAAGGAAGGAAGTCATCTGTCCCCAGACAGCTTAAGTTTAACTGGATGAAGGTGTCAGCAAGGATAGTGACAGGAACCAGAGGTAGCTTTTGCCTCCCACCCACAGAAAGACATAAAAAAGTTGAAGTATGATTCAGATAATTTATGTAAGGAGCCTGCTAGTAAGAAAAAAACATTTAACTAACTTTGCCTGAACTATCCAGGTGAGTCGTATACATTGATAAAATTCAATGGAGAATTTAGCGTTTCCACTTAATTTAATATCTACTTCATTAATGTCTGAGTAGACGAAGTCATTGAACCAATTTTGGGGGGAGAAATTTGGTAGAAGGAATAAAAACAAATTGAAAGAAGAAAAGGTATGTGTATGTACCTATGTATGGATACATGTACAGCTATCTAGATATGTTTGCATGTCTCTTTTTAATCAAGTTATCTTCTTGAAAGTCTGTATGCAGTAGTGGATAGAGTTGACCTTGAAACCAGGAAGGCCTGAGTTCAAGGCTCACCTTTGACAAGTATTCACTGTGTGGCACTGAACAAATTATTGTTCTTTTCTGTGACCGAGGCAGCTCTGTACAACTCAGAAGTGCCTATGCGACGAGAGGGAGTTCCTTCACCTGAAGGAGAAAACTCCCTTCATGAATGTCCAGGGGCATCTTTGCTGCAGCTGGGTATTAAAAAATAGCTTGGGACATATGAAGTTAAGTGACTTGCCCAGGGTTGCACAGCCAGGATATGTTAGAGGCAGAGCTTAAACCTATAATATCCCGGTTCCCTGGCCAACTCTTTATCCATTATGAAACTGTCATGTACTCATAGAGAGAGCTGGAAATCTATGAATACATATACCTACAACCCTTGTACATTATAAACACATCTTTATGTATGTGTAAAAATAAGCATATATGAATATATGTATAATACATATATGAATAGACACACAGTGGCCTTTGATATGTATTCTAGTTTTCTAACCAGATTTTCTCTATGTTTTGTAGTTTAAGAAAGTACTTCTCTGTGACCAACATTTTTCTTTCCTTCTTCCCTCCCTCCCTCCCTCCCTTCCTTCCTTCCTTTGTTCCTTCTTTCCTTGTTCTTCCCATCCTCTCTCCCTCCGTCTCCCTCTCTCTTCTTCTTCCTCTCTCTCTCTCCCTCTCTCTCCTTCTCCTTTCCTCTCTCCCTCTCTCTCTCTCTTCTTCTCCCTCCCTCCCTCCCTCTCTCTCTCCTTTCTTTCCCTCCTCCCCACTGCCCTGTCCTCCATCCCAGTCACTCTTTGCTCTCCTCATGTACAAGTTTGCATGTGCTCACCCCCATCATAATTTTCTTTCTCTCTCTTCACTATCAGGCATCAGAGAATCAACGAAGCTATTGGTGACCTTTTTCTTACTCAATCCTTTTCTGTTACATATATTTTTTGAGTTTGGTATAGGTAAATGTGACACCCAATCTCCCTTGAATTTTGTGGGAACCCTCAGAAAGAGAAAACTGGAGTGGAAGATCTTTGAAAAGAGAGTGAGAGATAAGACTGTGTCTTTCCCATTAGTCATCCAGCCCTGAATTTTCCCCTTTGGTGACAAGACATTTCACCCTCTAAGGGGAGGGGAATCAGTCCATATTGCCCTACAAGTTAGAAGTGCATCATGTTGACTCATTGCCAGATCATGAGAAAAAGTCACAGAAACCAGGAAATTCCAGATTCATGCTCTCATTTCAGCCCTTACTCACCCTGCTGGGCATAGGTATGATCAAGCTGTGTATAGATATGACCCAAAACAGGGAGGGGGTCAGATAGGGAGGTAGGGTGGGGCACTAGAGTGTTGAGGGAAATAAAGAACAAAGAGAGTCTTATATAGAGCAAAGCAAAAGCTTCTAGATGCCTTTGTCAGCTAATTGAAGTCAGCCCAGTATTGGCTGGTGATTCGGTAGCTGCTTAGAGATAGAAAGAGCTCTCATAGAACAGTCCTGGGATTCTGTTACTTCACCATTCTCTGCCATGTCTCTATGCCTTTATTCTGGCAATGAACTTTTTTTTTTTTTTTTACTTCTTCAACTCCTATTCTACCATGAGGATCTGACTCCTTCCCCACCCTCCTGCCCCCACCTTGGACAAACACCCTATCCCAAGGCTTGAGCCATTCCAGTGGATGGGGCTTTGGTTGAGAGCTGGGCTTGGCTTGCTAGGCCTGGTTTGTAATTGGACCTGGCGCAAAGGGATATCATTAGGGGAATGGCATAACATGAAGGAAAGGGAAAACTGGGATTGAAAGTAGAAAATGTTTCTTGAGGGGCTGGGGGAAATAAAGCAGAAAGGAAGGGAGGTCAATTCTCTGCAGCATTCTTAGCTAGGGAATGTTGAGAATTGGACAACCTGTCATCCAGGATAACTGGATAGTAAAATAAGTCTTTGCCATCTCATGTAGTTATATGAGTCTCAATACAGAATAGTATTCCTTTCACAGGGTCATAGTCTAGTCCTACAAAGTATTGTTATTGATGAATTGTTTTTTAATGTTATCTGACTCTCCATGACCCCATTTGGAATTTTCTTGGCAGAGATACTGGAGTGGTCTATTTCCTTCTTCAGTTCACTTTACAGATGAGGAAACTGAGGCAAACAGGGTTAAGGGACTTGGCCAGGATCATACAGGTAGTAAGTGTCTGAGGCAAGATTTGAACTCAGGAAGATGGGTCTGCCTGACTCCAAGCCCAGCACTCTATTCACTGCGCCATCTAGCTATCCTCCTACAATGTATATAATGTGAAATTTCAAGGTACAATGGAAAAAACTTTGACTAGTAGGTTCAAATCCCACCTCTGATGCCTACTGGTCCTTTGACCTTGAATAAGTCATGTAAATTCCTTGCACCTCGGTTTTCTGATCCTTCAAATGATGGAGTTAGACTAGAGGGACCATCTTTGAGGTCCCTTGCAGCTCTAGATTTATGAGCCAATGATCCTATGACTGTTTTGTGGAATCCAGGTCAAGGTATATTTTATCTACTTCTGGTTGGGCAAGTTCTTGGCTCCATTCATGTGGCTCTAATGCTAAGCCCAACTAATAGCAACTCATCTTTTTTTCCTGACAGGGATAGGAAGGACTGATTTCTGAAGAGAATGTTGCAATGTCTGTTTAGTAAGTCATTTTGGTGTGACCATGGAGAGAACAAAGGGCTCTGGGAGATTTCCCTAGCTCCACCATTTGCGCTAAATATGCCTTCATTTTCTGGGTCTGAAAATTGAAAGGACAGTAGAGTGAGCATAGTGGAAACAGCCCTGTAACTGGGATAAAATGAAGGAGTCAGGCCTTGGTTTTTTTTTTGCCTCTTGCTAACTATGTGACCTTGAATAATCAACCAGTCCTTCCACAAGCATTCATGTAGTACCTACAATCTACTAGGAAACAACAGGCACCCATATAGCTATGTACAAATTAATGAAAAGTAACCATAGGAAGGAAGGGTCTAACAGGTCACTTTCCCCTTTCAGCCTTGGTTTTATTATCTGTAAGATGAGGAATTTGTACTAGATTGGGATGCCATGGACCCCTATGACAGTTTAGTGAATACCATATACTCCCTCTTAGATTGATGTTGTCCAGTCACTTCAGTCATATCCAACTCTTCATGACCCCATTTGGGGTTTTCTTGGCAAAGGTACTAGAGTGGTTTGCCATTTCTTTGTCTAGCTCATTTTATAGATGAAGAAACTGAGGCAAACAGGGTGAAGTGACTTGCCCAGAGTCACACAGCTAATAAACATCTGAGGCTAGATTTGAACTCAGGAAGATGAGTCTTTCTGACTCCATGTCTGGCACTCTATTCAGTGGCCCACCTAGCTGCCCCTTTTCAGATTAATGGTTTCTTTAATGCATAAAACAAAGTATATATCATTATAATTATATTAAAACACAGTTATCAAAACTTTAAAAAACAAACAAATTGACAGACCACCTGATTAAGAAACCATGGACTAGACAATCTCTAAAGTGTTTTCCAGCTCTGGCATTCTGGGATTTGGGGGACAAGAGTTGAGTTGAAACAGCCTCCACCTAAGGATGCTTTGGAGCTTACTGGTCAAAGCAAAGGGCCTCAAGGTATGAGTCAGGTTGTACTTCTTTTCCTTTATCCAGTTGTGAGTGCACAGGTAGGCAAACACAGCTGGTGGATCTGCTACGGAGATTGTGGTACCATCTGTTTATACGTACCACACACAAGCGAGCCCCTGCTCGGACACGTCTGTGGGGCCGTCAGTTTGCCACGTGGGACTCTGTTCTCCTCTGACTGGCTTCTGACCTTGCTCGCCTGTTGACTCATTTACAGAGCTGGCAGGAGCACCTCAGTTGTTCAGTACAGCCACATCGCCAGACTGTCTCTCTTTCTTGCATTCCTGGTGGCGTCCGGGCTCTGCATGACCTCGATGTTCTAATATTCTTGGGTTAGCACAGACTACCCAGCTGGCTCCGCTCCTGGCTCTCAGGCCTTGTTAAAGCCAAAATGCCGTCTTTTTACGGCTCAGCCTCTTTCCATAAAGTTAATTAAGCAGGCCATTTAAAAAAAAAACAACACATATATACACATATATAAGGAAGATGGCCCCCTTGGTCCTCTTTCCTATGAGGAGACTGCTGAATCTCCTGGCTCTCCCACCTCCCACATTTTAGAACCACCTATTTCTTTTGTGTTTGTTTATTTTTAAGACACTCCAATGAGATCAAAGGTGAGCTGTCCTCAAGGAAGATGAACTTAACTATTTGGCCAATGAGGTAGCTAACCCTGATAGTAACTGTGAATGAAGCATCTTCTAGTCATGCTTTTCCTTAAATGCTAAAGTTGGTTGCAGTGTGTTTCTTTATACACACACACACACACACACACACACACACACACACGCACATATATATACACATATATGTGTGTGTATGTGTATCAACATATATATTTGAATAGCCCATAAAAGATGTAAAAGTCCCTAAAAGACATCTATATGTCTACCTGAAGTGTTGGGTACTAGAGAGAGAACTTTTCTCAGAGTTGGGAAGATCTGGGTTCAAGTTCTGCCTTGGACAAATGACCTTGGGCAAGCCATTTAACATCTCAATATCTTAGGCAGCTCTCTAAGAGTACATATTGCAGATCTGATACTGATCTGTATTGATAGAGAGAATTCCTTCACTGGGAACTTCCTATATGAATGCACAAGTTCAGTTCCACATACATATGTCTAAATAGAGAGTCTTTCTATATACATACTACATATATATGTACTATATATATACATATATAAAGACTATATATGTATGTATAGTCTATACAGACTATATATAAACTGTGTATGTGTATACACACACACACACACACACACACACACACACACACATGCAGAGTCAGAGTCTGTCCGTCTATCTTGCTCTCTCTTAAATAAACATTTAAGTCCCTTTTATCTGCCAGGAACTGTGCTAAAATGTGGGAGATACAAAAAGAGGCAGAAGACAATCCCTACTCTCAAGAAACTCACAATTTAATGGGGGAGACAATAAGAGAACAAATATGTATAAACAAGCTTCATATGCGATAGACACATACACAAAAATCTGAAGAACAACTATCTATTTAGTGATTTCTGACTGACAGGCCTTCAATTCATTAATAAGTTTTAGGGAGATGGCTACCCCAAGCACAGGAAAACATTCTTCTGGCGGAATGGGCAGATGAGAACCGTTTTTCCATGAAGACAGCTGTGGTGAGCTTAGAGCTTGGTCATACGTCAAAGATGCTAAGGTCATCCATTGCATCCTGGGTCATCACCAGTCATCCAGACTCTTGTCTTACGGTTGAACCTCAATGACTCTGGAAGAGAAAGTACAGCTGATGACTTTGAGAAACTCTGCTTCACTTCAATCCAATTCATGCGGGAGCCAATACATCCCCATGAGTTATTGATCCTCTTTGAAAATGATGGACCAACAGCAACAACAAATAATGTTTTTAGTTATGCAAAGACTTTAAATATATCATCTCAATATCTGCATAAAGATTCATTTGGGAAATGAGGCTTTATTATTAGATTTCTTTTTGCTTAGTAGGCAGTTTTCTCAGAATATATTTTTATCTATATATCAAAGAATGGATTTATTACACTAATGCCTCATGATTTCTTAGATATATAGCTAGAAGGGACCACAGAGGTGAGCTAGGCTAACCCAACCATTTTACAAATGAGGAAATTGAGTCCCAGTGAGGTTTAATTACTTGCCTAAGATCAGACCCAAATGTAGCATTTTACAAAGAACATCTACTCAGGCATAGAAAGATCGTACTCTTCATCAGACAAAGGCTAATAATATAAAGGCAGCAACTAGGTGGTATAGTAGATGGGGTGTTGGGTTTAGAGTCAGGAAGACCTGAATTCAAATCCTGCCTTGGTGGGTTGGTTGTCGTCCTTTGTTCTTGAAGAGGACCAAAATGACATCATCATGATAAAGTGAAGTTTCAGTGTGTCTGATTGTGGCTGATCAGACCAATGCGCGTTTGGAATGCTCTACTGCAGATAGTCCATAGAAATATTTATGGCGGATATTCCAAATTTGCACATCCAATGTTTACTTTGTGCTGTCTCAATTCTACTTTGCTCCTAGAGCAAAGTTGTGGACACGCCATGCTGAGCAGTCCTGTGCCAGTGTCTCCCATGTTGCACAGTCAAATCCAAAGTTCTTGAGAGAGACCTTGAGGGTGTCCTTGTATCACTTCTTCTGACCACCATGTGATTGCCTGCCCATATGAGTTCTTCATAAAATAGTCTTTTTGACAAGTGTACATTTTGCATTTGAACGATATGGCCAGTCCATCGGAGTTGCACTCACTGAAGCATAGTTGGAATGCTTGGCAGTTCAGCTCAAGCAAGGACTTCAGTGTCTGGTACGTTATCCTGCTAGGTGATCCTCAGAATCTTCCTAAGACAGTTCAAATGGAAGCGATTCAGTTTCCTGGCATGGTCCTGGTAGACTGTCTATGCTGCACAAGCACATAACAATGAGGTCAGCACAATGGCTGTGTAGACCTTCAGTTTGGTGATCAGTCTGATACCTCTTGTCTCCCAAACTTTTATTTGGAACCTCCCAAACACTGAGCTAGCTCTGGCAATGCATGCATCAACCTCATTGTCAATGTGTACATCCCTGGAAAGTATATTACCAAGGTAAGTGAACTTATCCACAGCATTCAAAACTTCTCCATTTGTTGTAACTGATG
>CM053770.1:327825496-327907961 GCA_028658325.1 Potorous gilbertii
TATTAGGCCAAAATTAGCATAGGCAGAAGAGAATTGATCCATACTTTGTTGAATATCAGCTTCAGAGGCTGCACTGAGTGCACAATCATCTACAAGCAGAAAATCATGCACCAACACTCCCTCCACTTTGGTCTTGGCTTGTAGCCTTTTCAAATTGAAGAACTTACCATCAATATGGTAGTTGATCTTGATGCTGTGTCATCCTCATTGAAAGCATTTGACAATATGGCTGAAAACATCATGCTAAAAAGCATGGGAACAAGCACACAGCCCTGTTTTACTCCATTAGATTGGGAAGGCAGGAGAGCATTGTCCACTATCCAGAACCCAGGCAAATATGCCATCATGAAACTGAAATAAAATACTGATAAACTTTTCCAGGCAACCAAATTTTGACATAATTTTCCATAACTCACAACTAACAGTGTCAAAGGCCTTGGTCAGATCTACAAACATTGTGTATAGACCTCTTTCTGCACCTGGCATTTCTCCTGGAGTTGTCGGGCAGTGAACACCATATTGACTGTTCCTCACCCCTTTCTGAAGCCACATTGGCTCTCAGGTATATGACCATCTTCCAGGTGAAGGATCAACCTATTAAGGAGGACTCTAGCAAGAATTTTGCCAGCAATGACTAAGAGAGATCCCTCTGTGATTGTTGCAGGACAATCTATTCCCTTTACCTTTATAGAGATGTGCAACAGAGGCATCCTTGAACTCCTGGGGGCTAACGTCATCTTGCCATATAACCTGGAAAATTTCAGTCAACTTTTGTATGGGCAATGGTCCTCCTACCTTGTAAATTCCAGCTGGAACAGAATCAGCAGCAGATAATTTGCCACATGAAAATAGCCTAATGGTCCTCAAAACCTCTTCTTCAGTTGGAAGTTCAGCTAAGGAGGGATTGATTTAATGGCCTCAGCATTGATTGATGATGGCCTGTTGAGAGCACTATGGAATTGTTCAGCCCATCTCTCTAGGACCATGTCCTTATCACTAATCAATGTGACTCCATCAGCACTGAGTAGTTGTGATGCACCATAGGTTTTTGGTCCATAAATAGCTTTCAGGGAATCATAAAAGTGCTTTGGATTGTTACTATCAGCATAAAACTGAATTTCATCTTCCTTCTTTCTGAACCAGGGATCTTGCATCTCTCTAAGCTTTGCTTGTACTTTGCTTATGATGACTAGTTGTATGATCTTGGGTAATTCACTTAACTGCCACCTGCCTCAGTTCCCTCAATTATAAAATGGGAAAAAAGTAGCACCTGACTTCTAGGGTTGTTGTGAATATCAAATGAGATCATGTTTGTAGAACACTTGGCGCAGCCTCTGACACATTGGAATTGTTTAATAAATGCTAAAAATTAAAAAAAATCCCAAAGCAACATTCAACATTCTGGTACAGTGATGAGCTAGTATGGTACAGTGAGTCAGAGGACCAAGGTTCAAATGCAGGCTCCATTACTCACTACTTATGTGACTTTAGGCAAGTTATTTTCTCTTTCTTTGAGTCAACTGGAAAATGGGGAGCTTGGATTAGAGCAGAGATTTTTTAATATATGTTTATTTAATCTTTTTTCTTTATCAATTATATGTAAAAACATTTATTTAAAAACATTTCAAATTTCAAATTTTCTCCCTTTCTTCCTCCCCACTCCATTAATTGAGAGGACAAGCAATTTTGCCAATGCAATCTTGGAGGGCTGAGCCAGGATCTTTCATCTTTCTAAGTTCAAATCTAGACTCAGATACTTAGTAGCTGTGTGACTCTGGGCAAGTCACTTCACCCTGTTTGCCTCAGTTTCCTCATCTGTAAAATGAGCTGGAGGAGAAAATGGCAAATCACTCCAGTATTTTTGCCAACAAAACCCCATGGACAGTATGGTCCACAGATTCATATTTCCATATTAATCAGGTTGTGAAAGAAAACACTGACCAAAGGAAAAAAACACACATACATTAAAGAAAATGGAAAATAGTATGATTCAGTCTTCATTCAGAGTCCATCAATTCTTCTTCTGGAGATAGATTTTTCATCATTAGTCCTTTGGAACTGCCTTAGATGATTGTATTGCTGAAAATAGTTGTCATTCACAATTAATCATCGTACAATACTACTGTTACTATGTTAAGTATTTTCCTGGTTCTGCTCATTTCACTTTGCATCAGTACATGTAAGCCTTTGCAGGCTTTTCTGAAGGTATTCTACCTGTCATTTCTTATAGTACAATAGCATTCCATCACAGTCATATATTACAACTTGTTCAACCATTCCTTGACTGATGGGCATGCCCTCAGTTTCCAATTCTTTGCCACCACTAAAAGAGTTGCTGTAAGAATTTGTGTACGTATAGGTCTTTTTTCCTTTTTGTTTTTAATCAATTTGGAATACAAACTGAATAGGGGCACTTCTGACTCAAAGGGTATGCACAATTTTATAGCCCTTTGGGCACAGTAGTTCCAAATTGCTCTCCAGAATGATTGAATTAGCTCACAACTCCAACAGCAATACGTGTGTCTCAATTTTCTCACGTCTCTCCCATTATTTGCCATTCTCCTTTTCTGTCATATTAAACAATCTGATAGGATGGTGTCTGAGTTGGCATTTCTCTAATCAATAATGACCACGTGATTACAGATAGCTTTGGTTATTTTGTCCGAAAACTGCCATTCATATACTTTGACCAGTAATCGGTTGGGGAATGGTAGAACAGGGATTCTTAACCTGGTGTCTACAAACCCCCAAAAGATCCATAGGTAGATTTCAGGGGGTCCACAAACTTGAATGAGAAAAATATATTGTTGTTTTCATGAACTTCTTACTGAAATTTAGCATTTTCTTCAATGACGAATTTTTTGAAAAAAGCATTGTTCTGAGATGAGGTCCAATTAAGTTTTACTGACAGACAAAAAAAGCTCAAATCCCTCCCCCACCATTTGGATGCTTCCAGCCAGAGGTATGCTGGTAAAACATTTAACAACCAACTCCATAAAAGTAATATAACATACTTTAAAATTTAATCTGCACTTTTAACATTTTCCCTTTACTTTCTCGTGTCAAACCAATCAATGAAATAATAAATAAAACTCCAATTTGTAGCATTTGTTGACTTCCAACATGTAAATGATCACACTGAAAATTTAACATCAGCTTCTCAGAAGCCAGTTTTAGCTAGCTCTAGCGCACCCCTGCTTCCAGTTCTAAATCTGATGATTTCCTAAAATAGGGAGATTCTGTAGAGTTAGGGGTCTAGAGTAGAAACAACTATTTCTCATTCAAATCTCCCCCTTGGTCATTTTATCCATCTACATAATCTGTTGTCTGCTCAATGGTAGCAATCTTTCATATGCTTCCTTCTAATTTGATGCCTCATTGTGGTTTCCACATAGATCACTCTTCTAGTACAGTACTAGGAAATAGCCAAAACTTGTCTTCAGCATCCACAGATACCGTTTTTGCTACTCTGCCTCCTACTCACTTCTCTGGGGTAGCTAGATGGCACAGTGGATCGCTTTCCTCCTCTGTGAAATGAGCTAGAGAAGGAAATGGCAAACCACTTTAGTATCTTTGCCAAGAAAGTCCCAAGTAGGATCATGAAGAGTTGCACATGAATAAAAAAAAATGAATGAACAACAATATCTATCTCTTCTCTATTCTCCCACTTACAAGATATTACTTTAAGCTACTCTCAGGAAATGATATCAGTCATTAACACTTTAGTAAGAATTTACATCCTAGTGTTATTAACCTTTCCTCCTAAGGGATTTTCTTTTTAACTTGATCTTTTATCATAGAATAAAAGACTCTATCTTGGGTTAAGTGAATTTCAGAGATCAGCAAGCAAATTGGGGAAGTACTTGGGGGAGAGGGGGAGTCTATTCTTAAGTTCCTGAAATTAGAATCTCTTTCTTCTCATTTCCACCTACTCTATCTAAAAAGTGGAGCTGTTTCTTCTCCTGTCCCAAAGCTCTTCCTCTAGAAATACTCTCATCAGTTTTACTCATAACTTCTTTGTATATATCTGTATTTATTCACTTTGAGGGTAGTGAGGTGGTGCAGTGGATAGAGCACCAGTGCAGGAATCAGAAGGACCTGAGTTCAAATCTCACCTCAAACACTTGACACTGACAGACAAAAAAAGCTCAAATCCCTCTCCCACCATTTGATGATCTTTAAGGATGCTTCCAGCCAGAGGTATGCTGGTAAAACATTTAACAACCAACTCCATAAAAGTAACATAACATACTTTAAAATTTAATCTGCACTTTTGCATGTGTGATCTTGGGCAAGTCACTTAACCCCAATTACCTCATCCTGGATCATCTCTAGTCATCTTGATGAATGCGACAGGATTCAGATGGCTCTGGAGGAGAAGTGAGGCTGGTGACCTGCACAGCACTTCCTCACTCAAAACAAAGTCAAGTGCAAGTCATGTCATTATTTCTCTGATGGCATGGTCTTCTTCAGTAATGAAGGACGAACACACACTGATTTATATTCACTTTAATATTTATGCTATGTACATATATATGTTTTTCCCCAGTAGGATGCAAACTCCTTGAGAGTAAGGATTTTTTTCATTTTTGGCAAAGATACTGGAGTGGTTTGACATTTCCTTCTCCATTTTATTGTACAGATGAGGAAACTGAGGCAAACAGGATTAAGTGACTTGCCCAGGGTCATATAGCTAGTAAGTGTCCAAGGCTGTATTTGAACTCAGGAAAAGGAATCTTCCTTACTCCACACTTGGCACTCTAACCACTGTCCCCAGTGCCGAGCACAATGTCTTGCAGTTAGTTGGCCCTTAATAAGTTTGTTGATTATCAATTGGAAGTCAGAGTTAAAATTGGGGAGTTGATGAAATCTTTGCAAAATTTCTGTTTCAGAAAGTTACTGATATGACCGGAAAGAGAAACACCTAAGCATGTACAATGTAAAAGAAAGAACTGGGAGAGAGAGGATCTGAATCTGAGTCCTGGATCTGCCATTAACTCCCTAAAGGCCTTTGGCCAACTCACCCTCTCTGAGCCTCAACATCCTCATTTGTAAAATAAGAGTCTAGGTAACTTTTATGATCCTTCTTATTTCTAAATTTTTATTTCCTTGGTTATGGTGCACATCTACTAGAGTTGAGACAGAAACTTCTGGGGCATCTCCTTCCAAAGAAACAGCGGGTAGATAGAACCCAGTGTTAATGTGATGGTGGAAATAGGAACTCTGAGAAGGCAATTGAACAGAACTGAATAGAACTCAGCACATGTTCTGGCAGAATGGTCCTTTGTGGCAGGACAGGATGTGCCAGACACAACTCCTTTTGTTAATAAAGGCATAAAGCCATGAGCTGCTGGAATATGCCTCCGCACACACATCTGTCTTCATCACTGAGGAAACAAAACCCCCAAATCTCAAAGCACAGACCTGACTGAGAGTAGGTCAATAATTAGTAAGTTAGTAAATATTTATTAAGTACCTGCTACGGACCAGGTGGCAGCTAGCAGGCACGGTGGGTAGAACACTGGGTTTGGAATCAGGAAGACTCATTTTTGTGAGTTCAGATTTGGTCTAAGACACTTAGTAGCTATGTAACTCTGGGCAAGTCACTTAACCCTGTTTGCCTCTGTTTCCTCATCCGTAAAATGATCTGGAGAAGGAAATGGCAAACTACTCTAGTATCTTTGCCAAGAAACACTCTCCCCACCCCAAAAAAGGGAGTCACAAAGAGTCGGACACAATTGAAAACGACTAGGCAACAACATGTGCCAGGCACTGTACTATGCTCTGTGGATACAGACACTAAGAAGAAAGATGGTCTCTGTCCTCAAGGAGGCTTCTATATACTTCATTTGACAGATTTTAAAAAAAATACAAAAGGAACTGAGACCTAGCAAGACGCAGTGACTTGCTCAAGGTCACACAGCTAATTGTTGGCAGAGTAGGGACCAGATCCTGTCTTCCAGTCAGGACTTTTTTCATTACCAGGACCAGGGGCAGACAGAACTTGCCTCCTGCAGAGTTTTGCTCCGTTCCTCCACTGATGCTCCGGGAGCACTTGGAATCTGCTTGAGTCATAGGTATTTGCAGACTTGACTCACCAGGTCTTAAAACCAGAAGATTGCCCTGTGGGTCTCATGACTTTCCCGGAAAATAAAAGAAGTGAATATTATTGGGTTGAGTTCATCAAACGGCTGGGCCCTGCCTTTTGTCTGCTGGGAGTTCTAAAGGGAGCCGGCTGAAAACAAGCCCAGCCCCCACAGTCAAGTTAAAGGTGAAGAACTTAGCAGGCCTTGTAGCAATGCTGGAGCTGCTACTACTGCTATTGTGGTGTTCCTGTGCCTTACCTCCCCAGCTCCCACCCCAAGGGCTGCCCAGCTTCCCCTTCCTCTCCTTTCTAAAGATTTGTCTCCTAGGATATTGAGTGAGCAAGGGAGATAGCCATAGTAAAGATGAAAGGCAAAGTTCATTTCTCATCTACAAAAAATTATCTATACACCCACACATATGTATATATGTGGGAATATGTTTATGTGTGCACATGTATACACATGTATATATACACATACATATACCCACACATATGTGTGTATAAACACACACATATACCCACACTCACACACACACACATATGCTTGCAATCTATTTTAAAGTTTTCAAATCACAGCCCCTAGATACAATGCCTTCATTCTGACCTAAAGACCCCACAGAGAAACCCCATAGTACAGCAGCAAGAATACTGGATTTAGAGTCAGAGGGTCTGGGCTCTACCATTTCACTGTGTGACCTTGAATGGGTCACAATCTCTCATAGCCCTCATTTCTTCACTGGTAAAATGAGAGGGTGGACCAGGTAACTTCCAGGGCTCCCTTTCAGCTTGAAAGTCTATGATCTTAGAACAATCCTGAACTATGTCTCCTCTCTAAGCCTCAGTCACTCTGTGTGTAACGTGAAGGGAATGGTTTAGTTCAGAGGTATCAACCCTTGGTCTATAACACTTCTGAGTGCATCCTGAACCAGATTAAAATGTAACTGGGAAATATTTTATAAAAAATAAATAAAAATCCAATAAAACACAGATGATATTAATACATGTCATAATAATTCTAAGTCAATATGTGGCCCACAGGGATCCTTTAGTGCCCAACCCCACACCCTGCTTCTATTTAAATTCAACTCTACTGGTTTCATTTGGCCCTTAAGGTCCCCTTCCATCTCTAAACTTAGGAAAGCTGCTTGGAGACCTGGACATTATGGCTGATAAATATGATTAGCTCTATGAAAAATTGTAATTTAAGCAAAATTTATCCTGCCTTCTCCATCTTTTAGTGCCTGCTTCCTTCCCCACCTGCCAAGGCACTTCTGTCCATGCTGTCTCTTAACTGGATGTATGCTCAAATCTTGTCCCAGACACTTGCTTCTTGTGACCCATCTCCAGTCATCCTGAAGAATATCTGGTCACTGGCTCCAGATGGCTCAGGAGGAGAAAGTGAGACTGGTGATCTTGCACAGCCCTCCCTCACTCAAAACAAAGCCAAATGCAAGTCGTGTCATCATTTCTCTAACGTCATGGTCCTCTTTGAATACGAAGGATGAACACAATGTCCTTGGATAAATCACTTAACCTCTGTTTGCCCCAGTTATAAAAATGTCAATAATAATAAGAACTTAAACAACAATATTAATAAACCAGAACTCAGAATAATTGTCTCTAGTTCTGTTCTCTCTCCCTCTGGCTTCCCATATGATCCTCCCCAATGTTCCAGGCTATAGACCCTTCCTGTTCCCTCAGAGTGTAAACGTCTTACTGAGTTATCCCTCCCAAGGAACAAACACATTCACATTTTAGCAGGGGCCTTTTATGCCTTAACTCACAGGAGTGAGTAATGGTGGAAATTTTAGACAACCACAGACCTATTGGAAGGTACGAGACAGAGGGTAGTGTGGACTTTCCTGGAATCATTTTTATGATTCAGTTCAGTTCAACAAATACTTTCTATATACAAGGCACTGTGCTAGGACCCAGCGATACAAAGATGAAAAAAGACACATTCTTTTACACACACTCACACACACACACACACTTTTTTTTTGCATCTAATTGTAGCCTTTTCTAGAGCAGGGAAGGGAGGGAGAAAAAAAGTGCACAGCATAGAACAAAAAATAATTTCAAATGAAGCACAGAAAAGCAGGGTAGCTTTGAAAATGACATGTAATGACAAAATTTAAAAATAAACTGCACAATGGGGAAAAGAAAGAAAGAGGCACTCCCTGCTCACAAAAAGCTTATAGTTTAATGTCTGGAAAGAACATGCGCAGGCATACAAGGTAGAGAATGATGGGGAAATGAAAGATGCAGAAGAGAGGACAAAGTACTCTAGAAATGTATGAGGAGGGAGAGCTCTGATTCAGCTTTGGGTCCGTGGGAGGGGAAGTTTAGAGGGGTTTGTGGCTGCACTAAGGAGGAAGGACATTTCACTGATGGGATCAGCCTGTAAAAAATGCAGAGAAGGCAGGAGCATTCAGGATAAATGGAGGAAATAGCTGTTATTAATAAAACACCTGAAAGAGAGTAGTATGAAATAAAAAGGGTAGATTAGAACCAGACTGAGGCAGGACCTTAAGTGAGAGGCAAGAAGTTTATATTTGATCCTGTGGGGAGCCAATGAAAGTTTTTGAGCAGTGGAGTGACCTGGCCTAACCTGTGTATTAGGAAAGGTGATCTGCCAATGGAAGAGGGCAAATAATGGGTTTATACTTTCCTTTGTAGGTAATAGGGAGTCATTAAAAGGTTTATGAGTGAAGGAGTGATATAGTCAGAAGTATGGCTGGATAAGATTGGTTGTCTGAAGGATGGATTAGAGCGGGGGAAGGAGTGGAGATGGGGAGCTCTTACAATAATAGTCCAGAGGGCTGATAATTATAGCTTCTGCCTGGGTGGGAAAAGAAACAGGAGAGTTGATCCTCAAAAAGAACTCTGTGATGGAAGTGCTGTTATTACCCACATTTTACAGTTGAGGAGCCACAGGAGAACAGAGCTTAAGTGACTAGACCAAGATTATACAACCAGTAAGTTTTTGAGTTAGATTTACTCAGGTCTTTCTGAGTGCATGCCTAATGCTCTAGGAGATCATGTCATCACTATGGAACTAAAAGGGATCATTTACCCAATCTCTCTCATTTTACTAATGAGGAATTCAAAGTCCAGAGAGGTTTGAGATTTGCCCAAGGTCACTTAGGTAGTAAACAGAAAAATTGGGTTTTGAAATCCAGTTTCTTAGACTCTTAAGTCCAGCATTCTGGTTCTTACAACTGTCAGGTTGGGATGTAAAAAGTGAGGTCTAGAGGCCAGAAGAGAGATGAAAGAAAGAACCAGGGCTTGGGAGTCGTAGTAGTGATAACAACAGAGGCAGCCTGGTGTAGTAGATGGAGGACTGACCTCAGAACCAGACGTAACTCTGACCGTTGTCACCTGTGTGACCTGGATGATAATGAAACATTTATTAAGTTCCTACTATATACCAGGCATTGTGTTAAATGCTAGGGTTACAGAAAGAGGAAAAAGATAGTTCCTGCCCTCAAGGAGCTTAGAATCTAAAAAGGGGGATAGCATATAAGCAAATATGTACAAAGAAAGTTACGCATAGAATAACTAGGAAATATGTTTTTAATCTAATTAATTTATTTGTTTTCAGTTTTCAACAATCACTTCCATAAGTTTTGAATTTTCTTCCCCTTGTTCCCCGAGACAACATGCAATCTTATCTGAGTTCTACACGTATATTCTTACAAAACACGTTTTCACGTTAGTCATGTTGCTTAGAAGAATTAAAACAAATGGGAGGAAACCATGAGAAAAATCAAAACAAAACAAAATATAACACAAGAGAAAATAGTCTGCTTCATTCTGCTATCCAATTCCATAGTTCTTTCTCTGGATGTGGATGGCATTTTGTAAATAGGAAATAACAAACAGAATTAGGCACTAGAATTAGCAGGGGGTAGGGAAAATTTCTTGTAGAAGGCAGAATTTTAGATGGGAGGCCAAGAAAGTCAGTAGTCAGAGATGAGGAGGGAGAGCATTCCAGGCATGAGAATAGCCAGAGAAAATGCCCAGAGAGATGAAGTGTTTTGCTCAGGAAACAGTAAGGAGTCTAATGTTACTGAATCAAAGACCACCTGTCTGGGAGTAAGGTGTAGGAAGACTGGCAAGGTATGAAGGGTCTAGGTTATGAATGCCAAATAGGACATTCTGGTTTTGATCCTAGAAACAATTGGAAACTACTGGAGTTTATTGACTGGGGCTGGTGGTGGTGGTGACATGGCAGGTTTTGTGTTTTAGGAAAATCACTTTATGGATGAATTAGAGTATGGAGAGATGACCTAGATAGAAATATCAGCAGGCTATTTATAATAGGCCAGGCCTGAGGTGATAAAAACTTCTAGTAGAGTAGATGAAGATAATCTAACAGTGGAGGACAGAAGGAAGGAGACTTAGGAGAGTCTGGTTTCTTAGAAGTCAAAGGAGGAGAGAAATTTCAGAAAGATACATTTAAATAAGGGTCATCTATTTTGAAATAGTCCCCTTGGGAGATGATATACTTGTTCAAATGTCATTGGTTAGGACTTGGTTGAAACTGATTTTTTGGAAGTTCGCTAAGCACCCATGGTACATACTTTAGAATTCTCTCAGTGGGGAAAATGGTATGTTTGGAGGATGAATTACATATTGGTGAATGGTCAACATTTATTCAGAGCCAAGTCAGTAAGGTGACCCTCCTAATGCAGCATTTAGCTTTTTAAAAATGACACAAATGAAATTAATGTATGATTATAAAATAATGATATTCATTTAAACTTGTGCTTTGTACAACTATCTAGAAGGCAAGCCTAGAGAGGCATCAGAATAGGTCCTTTCCCCAAATTATGAAAACTAATGAGCTTCTTAAAGTCCTCATTCTGTGAGGCCCCACATTGCCACCTGGTGGTGAGGAGGATAAGGAATTTCCAGTGGGCACTACCCTGGGCTCAGTTGGACATTTAGTAATACATAGAAATCAATGGGGTCACTTTTAACAGGCTATAAATTCCAGGAGGAGGATGAGGCTTTATCATAGTTTTGTTTTTTTCTTAGTATGTCCTTTCGTTTTCTGTACACCAAAGGTGCTTAATAAATATTTTCTGAGTGATTTTTGTTGAAAGAGTTTATTGAATTACAGTTTGTATTTATCAGTACTATTATTTTTCATTAATTTGGGGATATTTATGTATTAAAATATCCTAACATATTATAGTATGTCAAAGTTTATGTGACGAAGAATTACAATCATGTATCAGTTTCTTTGCCCATACCTTGGAAAAGCCTTTTTTCTACCTTTTTGTACATTATACTTAGCTAAGCCAGGACTGGGAAGAACTTGAGATTGAGAAATGATTAGTCTTGAAGAAATCAAGGTTGTGAAAAAGTAGGCAGAAGAGTCAACCTGTAAGATGTGACCTCGACCAAGTTGCTTCTCTGTTTCCTGTTTTTCTTGAAATTCAAGGATTGGTCCAGGTGGCTTCTGAGGTGACTTTCAGCTTTGAATTGATGATTCTAGATTCCTAGGGCCTTGAAGGTCATTTTTGCTGTAGATCAAGGGTTCTTAACCTTTTTTTTGTGCCACAGTCCTTTGGCAATTGTGGTGAAGTCTATGGATTCTCAATGTTTCTCTCAACAGTATTTCTAAATGCAGAAAATAAAACATATAGAATTACAAAGGAAATCAATAGGTCTTGAAATTTATTTATGAAAGTGTTTAAAAGATGTAAGTTGACAGACTGGCAGATTAAGAACCCTTCAGATAGACACTATGATTTCTTCCCTCTCTCTATAGGCTATATTTTACAACAAGACAGAATCCTGAATGGTTAGGATTACTGACCCAGTCCCAAAGAACAGGGTAATTTTATATCCAGAGAGGGTCTACTTTTATAAGACTGAAAGATGTCTTTTGTGCAGTCCATCTAAGATCTAGATGTAAATCTGGATCACCCTAAAATATAGTAAAAAACCATCTTGGCACCCTGTCCAAGAGGAGTCACTTTCACATGTCTATGACCTCCCAAGGGGACTATTTTGAAATAGATGGCCCTTATTTGAACATGTCTTTCTGACAAAAAAAGACAGGGATAAATATGAACTCTTTAATACTGTGAGTCATGGTGGTAGTAGTGGTAGTGGTGGTGGGAAATGGGGAGGTGGGTAGAGGACTGACATAGGAAATTTGGGTTATTGGATTATTGGAATTTGCATGCTCCGGTCACTAGCATGATTGTTTCAAGGCTGACGTGAATATCTCTTGCCTGAATGAGTCCAAATGAAATTGGCCAGTGGGTCTGGTCGCTACGGCCTTTGAATATTGTGCTATTGTACTAGACTTTTCAGGGTACTTATGCCATCATGTTGTCCACTGAAGAGTCAATATGATGAGAGTGGAAAGGGCACTAGACTGGTTGTCAAGACACTTGGATTCTTGTCTTGTGTTTGCTAATAGTTGTGTAATCTCATGCAAATCACTTGACTCTTTTGAACATCAGTTTCTCCATCTGTAAAATGGGTTTTAGAGTAATTATATTTCTTCTCTCCCAAGGATGCTGTGAGAAGTACACTGAGCACTTTGTAAATCCATAAACATTCTAGATGTTTGTGGAAGACTTTTTTTAAAAATCCCATATTAACCTTTCTATGGTCTCACTTTTCTAATCTATATAGTAAGAGAGTTGGACTAAATGATCTTCCAAGTCCTTTTCAGACCTAAAATTCTATGACCATGTGTTCAATAAGTCACCTCACTTCTCTACGGTGCAATTCCATCATCTGTAAGATGTGGGTAAGAATGTCTACCTCTTAAGGATTATGTGAAGATTATTGAGTTAGAACCGGAAGGGACCTTAGTGGACACTGAATTCAAACCTCTCCATTTTACAGATGAGAAAACAGACCCATTCAGGTTTAGTGACTTGCCCACAGATAGGAACTGGTCAAGTCAAGATTCAAACTCAGAACCTTTGACTCCAAAGCCAAGCTTCTTTAGTGAACCACAGTCACCCCCTTTTCTCTCAGCTGACATAAAAAATGCTTTGACGAGTTCAAGGCCTTCAACAAATTGAAAAAAAATGATTATTGAGTCACTTTAGACTTACATCCATCTTTCTGTCTATTCTTAGACACAGAGAATATTGATTGGCTCATGGGCTTCCAATTGCCTTTTTGCCTCATTCTCCTTTGATTGTCTTCCCCTTGGCTCTCTGCCTTGAACAACTCTTGATATGAGAACAAAGATCTTATAGCAAAAGGCAAGTTTCACAGGGACAGAGGTTTCACATGGAACTTTACCATGAAGGGGAGGGGAGAGACTTGCCACCCAACACTGGGAAGCTTCAACACCCAAAGGTACCTGGAAAGTTTTCATTGGGTGGGAGAAGAAGAGGTTGTACTATTGCTTTTGTCAAAATACTTTGGTTTCTAGTTGGGAAATAATATATTTAGGGCATGTTTAGGAATAATTAAATAGTATTCGCTGAACCCTGCTTTAGAAAAAAAGAAAAAAATTCGCATTTCAAGAAATATATTTTAGACACAGAATTTGTTCTCTGTACATGTATATTTGTTATAGAGGTTTTATTTGCCTCTTTTATGTTGTTCAGTTGGGTAGAGGGCAGTGGGAGACAGAGATAATAAATGCTGATAAATAGTCAATTAATTTTAAAAAAACATCTCACATTTCTATAGTACTTTAGGCTTTACCAAAGATTTCCTTCAGGATTATCCTGTGATTTAGATGGTGTTATCAGCTGAAAAGCTAAGCACTTACTATATATCGAGTTGTGGGTGCCGGAGACACAAAAGAAAAGAAAAGGAACAGACCTTACCCTCCAAGAGCTTACATTTTACTGGGGAGACAACATGTGTACATAAAAGTATATATAAGATTTATGCAAAGATATAGAATAATGGGGGGACCAGAAATATGACTGGGGAACCAGGAAAGACCTAGGATAGCTATGAAAAAAACCAAGAAGCTCTAAGATCCTTGAGATTCTTAGAGGTTTTGTTCTTTTGATTTACATCCCCTAGTCTTTAGAGCAGTGCCTGGCACACAATAGGTGCTTAATAAATGCTTATTGATTGGTTGATTCTAAGAGGTGGGGAGATGAGGAGGGAGAATATTTCAGCCTCCAAAAAGATGAGAAGATGGGAAATGGCATGTCCTCTGTGAGAAACAGGAAGGTCAGTTGGTCTGGATTGTAAAGCATGTAAAGCAGACTAACATACAATGAGGCTAAGATAGGTTGGTGATGGATTGGTCTCCCACTTTCACAACCTATTATACTCCCTGTCCTCCCTCTGTCTTACCCCCCACATTCAGTCAGTTGTTAAAACTTATTCTATCTCTACTTCTCTCACCTTCGTCCCCTTCTTATTACTCACGCAGCTATCCCCTTCATTCAGGACATCATCACCTCCCTCCTGGGTTATAGCAATGGCCTCCCGATTGTTTTCCTTGTCTCAAGTCTCTCTACATTCCAGGCCACCTTCCATGCTGCAGCCAAAGTGATTATTATACTCAATTGTTAACTGTCACTCCCAGACTCATATTCCAGTGACTTCTTATTACCTCTAGGATAGAAGAGAAACTCTATTTGGCCTTGAAAGCTCTTTATAACTTGATTCCATCTTACCTTTCCAGCCTGATTCTTCATTCCTTTCTTCCCAAAACTCTGATTTAGCCCCACGATGGGGCTCCTGAAGCCTCAAGGCCACCTATGGCCCTCTAGGTCCTCCAGTGTGGCCCTTTGATTGAGTCTAAACTTCGCAGAACAAGTCCCCTTATTAAAAAGATTTGTTCTGTAAAATTTATACTCAGTCAAAGGGCAGTACTTGAGGACCTAGAGGGCCATGTGTTGCCTTGAGACTGCAGGTTGTTCCCATCCTTGGTCTAGCCAAACTGGCTTTCTTATTGTTCTTCACACCTGACACTCTATCTCCTGTCTCCCTGAATTTGTTCTGACTGTCCACTGTGTCTGGAATGCACTCCCTCCTCATCGTCACCTCATAGGATCCTTTCAGGACCCAACTCAAGTGCCACTTCTTACACAGTCTTTAAAGTGAGAAGAGGAGAGAAACTAGAAGCACCATAGCTGGGCATCCCACTCACTGAAGGCGATTCCCTAACTGCTAGTGACCATCTTCCCCTTCAACAAAATTTGTATTTTGTTCTGCACATGTATATTGTCTCCCCTGATTGAGTCCTTGCCTCCATGAAGGCAAGGACTGTTTAATTTTTGTCTTTGATTCATCAGAACATAGCACATAGCAGGCACTTAATAAATGTTTATTGATTGATTAATTAACAAATGGAGGAATTTGTATGTCATATACAGTAATACAGAGCCTCTAGAGTTTTTTGAGTAGTGGGTACATGTGGTGAGATCAGGGTAAACATTTTATCACCATTTTACAGATGAGAAAACTGAGGTCAGAGAGTCACACAGCTTGATCCAGTGGTGCAGGGTACAACCCATTTTTGTCTGCCCATACTGTGAAACTTTTGTCTATGTCCTCCCATAATTTCACTAGCAGGAATGCCTTCAATGTGTTGGGGGTCTCTACTATTTCTCCAACAGCAGGAAGATATTGGTGAAGCACATCTATTTGCTGTCATGTATTACCCCTCACTCTTATTTTTTTTATCATACATTTCCCTGATGACATTCTCTACTAAAGTCTTGGTTTATAGATGACCCTGTATTCTTCAAAGCTAGGTCAGGATTTCATGAGTTCTGTTAAATTCCATCGTGGTGGAAAAGCTTTGGGTACAATCCCAGCAACAGGTTGAGTCTGTTTTCTGGTCCCCCGTCTAGTTAAAACAGAGAAATTCTGGCCTCTCCAGGCAATGATAGACTCTTTGGTCATTGAAACCCATGAAACAAACAAAAATAATATAATGTGGCTGACACTGATAAATTACTTAGAGGTGGACAAAATACTTTATAAAACATCTCATTTTTCAGTCTTCACGATAGAATGATAACATACCTGTGTTCTGTTAGAAATCCTCCTCCTTGACAATCATGAAAATAACACTTAATACTTCTTGGTTCCTAAGGTCACCTCTGGAGCTATTATTTCAGGTGGGTTTCACATTGACCAGCTGCTGGACTTTAGTCTACATTTTTGACGCCTTTCAAAACTTGTTGGTGGATGAGTGGGTGTCATAGGTCTTGGCCATATTTGTGCAGTTTGTTACTCTGGCTGAGAACATCCTGTGTTCTCACCATCATTTGAGCTAAAACATCTGACCAAGCTGTTAGGAGAGGTAAAATTTGGTGACTCTCACTATTGTCTGCTCCTATAGGACCAAAGCAAAAAGTCCCCAGGTTTCTCTTTTCTATTCAGATCTTCTCCTTACTGTAACTGCAGTCTTAATAGCTGAGTTTTCAAGTTTCCACATTCTCCACTTAAAAAGTGGTAGCCACCAAAAAAAACCCCAAAAGCAAACCCTAAGGTTTTTTTAAATAATATTTTATTTTTCCCAATTATAGGTCAAGATCATTTTTGTCATTCATTTTTACAAGATTTTAAGTTCCAAATTTTCTCCCTCCCTTCCCCTCTTCTGAAAATAATTAGGCAATTTGATATAGGTTATCATGTAAATTATCATGTGTTATCATGTAAAACATATTTCCATATTAGTCAGAGTTGTGAAAGAAGAAACATATCAAAAGAAAATAATTGAAAAAAGAATAAAATAAATGAAAAAAATATGCTTCAATCTGCATTCAGAGTTCATCAGTTCTTTATCTGGATATGGATAGCATTTTCCTTTGTGGGTCATTTGTATTTGTCTTGGATCATTGTGTTGCTGAGAAATGTTGAGTCATTCATAGTTGATCATCACACAATGTTGCTGATACTGTGCACAATGTTTCCCTGGTTCTGCTTATTTCATTTTGAATCAGTTTATAAAAGTCTTTCCAGGTTTTTCTGAAATCTGCCATTTCATATTTCTTATTGCTTAATAGCATTCAGTTTTCATTCACATACCCCAACTTTATCAGTCACTCCCCAGTTGATGGGCATCCCCTTAGTTTCCAATATTTTACCACCACAAAAAAGGCTGTTATAAGTAGTTTTGCACATGTAAGTCCTTTTCCCTTTTTGATGATCCCTTTGGGGTACAGACCCAGTAGTGGTATTGCTGGATCAAAGGGTATATGCAGTTTGGTGGCCTTTTGGGCATAGTTCTAAATTGCTCTCCAGAATAGTTGGAGCAGTTCACAATTCCACCAACAGTGCATTAGTGTCCCAATTTTTCCATATTTTCTCCAACATTTATAATTTTCCTTTTTTTCATATCAGCCAATCTGATAGGTATGAGGTAGTACCTCATAGTTGTTTTAATTTGCATTTTTCTAATCAGAAGTGATTTAGAACATCTCTTCATATGCCTAGAGATAGCTTTGATTTCTTCATCTGAAACCTACCTATTCATATCCTTTGACCATTTATCACTTGAGAAGTGGTTTGCATTCTTATAAATTTGACTCAGTTCTCTATATATTTGATAAAAGGGGCCTTTAATAGATTTATCAGAGACACTTGCTATAAAAATTGTTTCCCAACTTTCTGCTTTCCTTCTAATCTTGGTTGCATTGGTTTTGTTTGTGCAAAAGCTTTTTAATTTAATGTAATCAAAATTATATATTTTACATTTTATAATACTCTCTATCTCATGTTTGGTCATGAACTTGTAATTCACTTAACTTTTCCTTTGTTTATTATTGATTTGCTTCATTGTCTAATGTGCCTTTTAACAAGATATAGTTTCCTTCCTTATCACTTTTATTTTTTTCTTATCTCTTTTAATTAAGTCTATTTTTGTTTTTGCTTTATCTGAGGTCAGGATTGTTACTCCTGCTTTTCTTTTGTTACTTCAGCTGAAGAATAATAGATTCTGCTTCATCCCCTTACCTTTATTTACTCTGTGTGTATCTCTCTGCTTTCTGTATTTCTTGTAAACAACATATCTTAGGACTCTGGGCTTTGATCCACTCTGCCATCCACTTCCATTTTATGAGAGAGTTTATCCTATTTACATTCACAGTTATGATTACTGTGTATTTCCTTTCATACATTTTTCTTCCTGTTTATCCTCTATCTACTTTTACCCCTTCCCTTCTTGACAGTGTTTTGCTTCTGCATACTGCCTTCCCTCTTCTCTGTCGTCTCTTCTATCAGTCTCTCCCCACTCCTTAGTCTTCTCCCCTCCTACTTACCTATTGGGTAAGATGGGTTTCTGTATTTAATTGATTGTGTATATTATTCCCTGGTTGAACCAATGCTGATGAAAGTAAGGTTCAAGGGATGCCCATCACTACCCTCTCATATTTTCCTCTACTGTAATAGGTTTTTCATGCCTCTTCCTGTGAAATAATTTACCCTATTCTACCTCTCCTTCCTTCTTCACCCAATATACTCTCTTCCTCATCCCCTAATTATTTTTATATCATTCCCTTAAATTCACTTTATATCCATACCCTTCTTTTTAAGAATTACAAGTATCATCTTCTGATGTACATATGTAAACAGTTTTCTTTTCCCTTTTTAGTCTTCTTTTGAGTCTTGATGTTGAAGAGCAATTTTTTGGTACAATTCTGGCCTTCTTCTTATGAAAACTTGAAAGCCTTCTATTTCATTAAATGACCATTTTGGCCCCCTCCTCTTGAAATATTATGCTTAATTTCTCTAGGTAGATGATTCTTGGTTGTAGCCCTGGCTCATTTATCTTCTGAGATATCATGTTCCATGACCTCCAATCTTTTAATGTTGCAGTTGCTAAATCCTATATAATCCTGATGGTGGCTCCTTGATATTTGAATTTCTTTTTGTTTTTCTGGCCATTTGCAGTATTTTTTCCTTGACCTTATGATTTTGTAATTTGGCCATAATGTTCCTCAGAGCTTTTATTTTGAGATCTCTTTTCTGAGGTGATTGGTGGATTCTTTCAATGCCTGTTTTTGCCCTCAGTTCAAGGACATCAAGGCAGTTTTCCTTGATAATTTCTTGAAAGGAACCTTCCAGGTCCTTCTTTTGACTATGGCTTTCAGGTAGTTCAATGATTCTGATCTTGTCCCTCTTGGACCTATTTTCCAGGTCAGTTGTTTTTCCAATGAGGTATTTCACATTTTCTTTTATTTTTAATTCTTTTGAATTTGTTTGCTTCTTGATGTACCATAGAGTCATTAGCTTAAATTTGCTCAATTCTAACTTTTAAGGAGTTGTTTTCCTCAGTTAGTTTTTGTACCTCCCTTTCCATTTGGCCAGTTGTGCTTTTTAGGAAGTTGTTTTCTTTTTCCAAGCTGTTGACTCTTTTTTCATGATTCCTTTGCATCCCTCTCATTTCTTTTCCCATTTTTTCCTTCTATCTCTCTTATATGATTTTTAAGCTCCTTTTTGAGCTCCTCTGTGAATTCTTCTGAGTTTGAGATCACTTTCCTTTTTTTGGAAGTTTTGCCCATTTGAGACTGTTGTCTTCTTCTGAGTTTGTGTGTTGATCTTTCCTATCACCATAATAACTTTCTATGGTCAGATTCTTTTTCTGTTATTTTCCATGCTCATCTTTTTTTGGCCTCTTCCTTTTCTTTTGAATTTGAACTTTGCTCCCAAGCTGGAAAGGGCACTGTCTCAGGTTTCTTGTGCCAGGGACTACAGGCCCTGGCTGTTTACCTGGTGCTGTACTGATGCTGCCCTGAGACCTTCATGTTTGGTGCTGTGATGTAGGGGTGGGGTTGAGGGGTAACTGGTGCTGCTGGAGGCTGTAGGAATCTGGCAGTTTACCTGGGGCTGAGCCAGGGTCCTAGTGCTGGTGTCTGGCATGTGCTGAGGACAGTAGGGCATTTCTGTGTGATGCTGGGCTCACCAAAGCATATGATGGTCTGGCCAGATGGCGGCTGTCTGTTTACACAGGGTTATGCTGTGTTTGTGGCAGGGGCCAGTGATAGCAGCTGCCTTTTTGCTTTGGTCCCACAGGGTTGGTATCTGCCTGTTTGCTCCAGCTATGCTAAAGCACATGGAGGGTCTGACTGATGGAGGCTGTCTGTCCAGAGCTATGCTGAGACAATGTAGAGGTTCTTGGAGCTGGAGTCTGCCCATTCCCTGGGCTATGCTGAGGCACATGGGGGGAGGGACTGCACTGGTATTGGTATTTGCCTGTTCCACCACCACTGGGGCTCAAGATCTCCGCCTGGTTTGCTGAGGTGGGGCTTGCTGGGATGCTTCCAGTCCTGGACTGCATTCCCCCTTTACCCAGTGAGACAGACTTTTCTTGTTGATCTTCCAAGTTTCTTGGGCTAAAAGATTGTTTCACCCCATCTTTTTGCTGGTCCTGTTGTTCCAGGATTTGTTTTGGGGCATTGTTTTATGGTTGTTTGGAGCTAACCATGGGAGAGTTATGACAATTTATTGCTTACTCTGCCATCTTGGTTCCCACTGGAAATTCTGTTTGAGCAGGGGAAGAAACTCTATGACAGATACCAGCAGTGATCAATATGTTTTCTACCAGAGAAGAGGACAGTTACACAGGATAAATGATAGTCACTCAACAGATATTTATTAAATACATACTAAGTGCCAGACTCTGTGCTAATTAGCTTCAAAAACAAAGAAATACAAAAGCATTGTCCCTGACCTCAAAGAGCTCACATTCTAATGGGGGAAATTCTATGTGAACAACTATAAACATACAAAAATGTGTATATTGGAGGGAATCTCAGAGGGAAGGCACTAACAGTATGTGTGTGTATGTGGGGGGGCACCTGGAAAAGCCTCTTGAAGATGATGGGATTTGATCTCAGTCCAATTGCCTCACAGTATAACTGGCCAGATGATTCAGTTTGGAACTAGAGCCTCAGGGACCCAGAACGGCACATCTGATGCTGGTGAGCTCTGTGGGAAAGCAGCAGTGATGATGCTAGAGACCAAATGGTTGAGGGAATTACTTATCACCAGATGAGAACAGCTTTGCTGAGCGCCAGCAGACACCAGATGAAATAACAGCTCACCCATGATGAACAGTGAGAAAGTCCAAATTCACATGCACCAAGGAGACAGACACGTTTACTCACAGACTGCCCTGGAGAATCCATCTCAGCCTTGCAGGGCCTGCATTACAGTGAGGTGACTCAGGCAAGGTCTCCCTTTGAAAAGCCTGGAATCCCCAGGAGGAAGAGAGCAGACAGACTGGCCGGGGTGGGGCATGTGGATCTGCTCAGAGGGAAATCCACAAGCCAATGGTTTGAAGTAGAGCATCAGAGCAGACTAAAAGAGGTGGACTGAGAGCTGGGAGAGGTCACTCAATGTCTTGGTGCCTTAGGCTCCAGATGTGATTCAAAAGGATAATGGAGATCATCTGCTCAAAGTCTGTCCAACAGAGGGGACTGAAGCAGTGGCAGGAATGATTCCCCCTTGTCATTGATGTGGTCCTTTGATCTTAGAGTCTTGAAGTATTCTCTATCTGCTGGCAAATATCTCCCTCCCATTTTCTATCTGGAGGAACAGGGGATTAGGGAAGGGTAAATGTACCAATGTTTGTAAAGTGGGTTGAGTTATTTAAGAGAATGAATGACACTGTAAACTTAGAGCAGTTCCCTAACTTTGAGCTTCAGGGAAAGTCAAAGGGAATTAATCACAGGGCATTAAAGCTGGAAAGAACCTTTAAAATCAACCCACCTTGGTCAATTGTGTAACTTCTCTGGGCCTCAATTTCCTCATTTGTAAAATAAAAGGAAGAGACTAGATGATCTCTATTGAGGGGTGGACTGGAGCTAGCTGTCCTGGCTGTGGTGAGTCAATTGTTAAATTTTCAGTTTGAGCATTTATACCTTAGAAATTAGCAAATGCTACAAATCAGAGCTTGATTTATTTTTTGTTGGTTGTCTAGACCTAAGAAAGTGATGGAGAAAATATTAATGATGTATTAAAATTTAAAAGTGTACCATGTATACATTCTCTCCCTCCCCCTCATAGAGCTGGTTGTTAAATATTTATCAGCACACTCCTGTCTAAAGTCCATTTCAGCTTTAGGGATAAGGAAAGGGACTAGATCTGTAATTTCATTGTTTTAAGGAATTCCTGGATGAGCCATTCCCTCTATCAATTCAGTTAGGCACCTACTTATCTGTTTCTGTTGTTTATCCTTGACTTCATGAGGATGATATCTCTACTTGGCATGAATTAGATTGAAGTGAGGCAGAAGTGTGCAAACTCATCAGACTCACTCTCTCCTCCAGAGTCATTAAAATCCAGTGGCAAGAAAAAAATCAAGACCGATGTAGTGAGTGGTCTTGGCCTTTCTATGTTAAGATCTTTCGCAGGTCTCAGTAACCTATAGTCTTAAAGGGGCAGCTCAGTGGATAAAGCAGTAGGTCTGAGTTTAATTCTGACCTCAAGTACTTACTATCTATGTGACTCTGGGTAAGTCAAATTAATCTCATTTTACCTTAATCCATTGGGGAAGAAAATGGCAATCCACTCCAGTATCTTTGCCAAGAAAATGCCATACAGGGTTACAAAGAGTCCAGCATGACTGAGCAACAATAAATAATCTTGGAGAGTTGTTTATAGTATTTAAGCTGGAAGAGATCTCAGAGTTTATTTAGTCCACTACTACATTTAAGGTGAGGAAATAAAGGGAAAGGTTAAATGACTTACCTTCACAAGTAGTAAATCCCAGCTTTACTGGGATTCCAATGCAGGCAGGCTTTTGAATTTGCTAATAGTAATATCTAATATTTATATAATAATAGCTAATATGGTTGTATGTCTATATATAACTTTAAGATTTCAAAACACTTTTCACAAATATTATCTCATTTGACCTTGACAACAATCTTAGGTAGGTGTTATTCTTCTTCCAGTTTTACAGATGTGGGAGACAGCTAGAAGTCATGCTTGAAAGTTTCTGAGGCTGGATTTGAACTGAGGTCTTCCTCACTCCAGGTTCGGCATACTAGGTACTCTACCGCCTCACTACCCTGTTGACTTGTCACATCGTCACTTGGATCCTGGTCCCTTGACTTTTTTCTAGTGCTGCTTCTATTGTCCCATGAGTGCCCAGGATGGAGGAGATTCAACTGCGTCATTTACTTGGAAACTTTCTAATGATCATCTTTTATTACTTGTTACTCAATGTTCCTGGTCAGATTTTCTCTGAGAAGTCTCTGAAGGAGACTTTGGGTCTCTTTTGTTCCCAGAGGCAGAATGTTTAAACCTATTTAACCTTAATGTAGATGTGCCCCAAGCTGAGCTGTACTGGAAACACATTAATGTTCTCCGAGGTCCCATGGTCAAAGCCAGGAATACCTTGGCCTGTTGAAGAGCCCAGAGTCACTTTCAGAATCCTTATGGCAAAGAGATTCCCAAATCTTCTAGTTATGTCACATAGTGATCTTAAAGTTATAAATATAACAGAATTTGGTGCCTGTTCAGACCACCCAAAATGGTTTCCTCCATTTGACAGGTACTTGGGACTTGCTGGTAAGAGAACTAGGGAGCACATGTATTGACATTCTGTTTTGGCTAGATCGTTGGGAGCAGTGTTTCTCCAATGGCTACATAGCCTGAACTGTCTGCATCTTTAAAATGACCTGACTGAGCACAGTTCCTCTTTTCCAGTATGTCTGTCTAAAGGTAAAGTTGGCCTAGGAAACATACCCATACATATACCAGACATTTCCCCGATTTTCCAGGGGCAGCTACCAAGTGTCTCCCATATGAGTGACATCATTTTAGGTGGTCTGGGCAAACATCAAATCCCATTACATAAACATGCAATTTTATTCATTGCAAAAGTAGTTTGATTTGGTGGGGAAATTCCCTGATTCTAAGTCAGAAGATATGGGTTGAAATCCCACCTTTCAAGTTTAGTCTCTATATGACCTTGGATTTGGTCTTTCTCTCTCTCTCTCCCTCATTCTGCCATGAGGGGGATGGATCAATAGCCTCTGAGATCCTTTCCATCTCTAGTCATATGATCCTAGAACCTCTTCTCACTCAGTATCCTTAGCTGTAAAACAAAGAGGTCAAACTACATAATTGTTAAAGTATCTCCCAGTAGAATGTACACTCCTTGGGGTCAGGAGCTGTCATATTTCTCATCTTCATATCCCTACCACCTATCATAGTGCCCTATGATAGCTGCTTAATAAGTGTTTGTTGATTGATTAATTCCAGCTCTAAAGATGCTAAACCTCTACAAGTTGTGCGTTGTTATTCAAGAACCCTTGACTTTGGATCAGATCTGGGTTCAGCACTTGGTTCCTACACTTACAACTTGTGTGACCTTGGGTTTGTAACCCACTTAACCTTTTTCTTTTGGAGCCTCAGTTCCATTATCTGTAAAATGGAATGATAATATTTGGGCTATTTAATAAAATTACTGTGGGGAGAGGAGGAGGGGGAGGGAGGAAGAAGCCACCCAGAAGAACCTGGGTTCAAATGCCACTTCTGGTTCTACTTAACCTGTGTGACTCTATGTAAGTCAACTTCCTTGAGTTTCTTCGTATATAAAATGGGGCAACAATAATATCTGTGGTACCTGCTTCACAGGGTTGTGTGAGGATCAAAGGAGGTAATAGAGGGAAGAAGTGTGAAAGTGAATTTAAAGTGCTGTTGTTGTGCACTCACCTGACAGTCTACATTGTTGGTCTGTTTCATCAGCAAGCATTTACTGGGTACCTACTATGTTCCTGTAACTGTGCTGGAATCCAAGGATTAAAGCTGGAATGATACTTGTACTCAAGAGGCTTACGGCCAGTAGGAGAGGCGACAGAGGCGCACATGAGTACAGGCAAAACATATGAAATACAAAGTAAATGCAAACCAATACGGTGTTTAGGGGGGAAGGCACAACCCCCTCCTTGCTAATTAGCTCACCTGAAATCATTATGCCTAGGGACCTTTGCTGTAAACAGAGAGATGCTCCCACTGTCCTCAGACCATCTCTCTTGTACCCAACTCAGAGTAAAAGCTTATTTTGCTCATGTTCTCCATTCTCCTGCAATGCCTCCCCTCCTTTCTCCTCTTCTACCTCTTTTCCCTTCTCCTTTCCCTTCACTTTCTTCTTCCTTCTATAGTCTTCTCTCTCTCTCTCCCTCCCTCCCTCTCTCTCTCTCTCCTTCCTTCTATAGTCTTCTCTCTCTCTCCCTCCCTCCCTCCCTCCCTCCCTCTCTCTCTCTCCTTCCTTCTATAGTCTTCTCTCTCTCTCTCTCTCTCTCTCCCTCCTTCTATAGTCTTCTCTCTCTCTCTCTCCCTCCCTCTCTCTCTCTCTCTCTCTCTCACTTTCTATGCAAAGCAATTGGAATTAAGTGACTGACCCAGAGTCACACAGCTAGCAAGTGTCAAGTGTTTGAGATGAAATTTGAACTCAGGTCCTCTTGACTGCAGGGCCCATGCCCCATCTGCTGAGACACCTAGATGTCCCTGTCTTTCTTCTCCATAGGGTCACAGGATCACTGATTTAGAGATGTAAGAGATCTTAGATATCACTGAATCCAACCCCTTCATATTACAAATGAGGAAACTAAGTCCCAGAAAAGTAAAAGTGACTTGTAATTAGGTAGCACATTTAGGAAGTGGCTGAGCTGGGATTTGAGCTCAGTGCCTGCCACATAGAAAGTGTGTAATAAATACTTGTTGACTTGACATTCTCTGACTCCAAATCCATCATCTTTTACTTACTTTATATTTAAGTTTCTACGCATAGGATGGTTTTGTCTTTGTCTTTATATTCCTAGGACCTAGTACAATGCTCGGCATTAATATGTTATATTGAAATGAGTTGAATGTCTAGCTTCTGCACCTGGATCATAAATTATTCCAAAGGTAGGAAATCTCTCTCTCTCTCTCTCTCTGTTTCTCTCTCTTTCTCTCTCTCTGTTGCTCTCTCTCTGTCTCTGTCTCTCCCTATCTCTCTTTCTGTCTCCCTATCTCCCTCTCTGCTCTCTCTCCCTACCTCTGTCCTCTCTCTCTGTCTCTCTCTCTGTTTCTCTCTGTCTGTCTGTCTGTCTGTCTCTCCTCTCATCTGTCTCTCCCTGTTTCTCTGCCCCTCCCCTCTCTCCTGCTCTCCATGGTGCCTATATCAAAGCTGGGCATTGCACAGATGCTTAATAAGTGCTTACTGAAATGCTTGAGTGACCAATGTCTTGTTCCTTCTTTAACAGATTCAGAGCCTAGCAGCCTGGACTCGCCATCTTCCAGCACTTTGTTCCTATCTTCTGAAGAGCCAGGTCGCTCCACCACGGATCTCCCGTCCCCATCCTCCTCCTGTGACCACGTACCCCCACCATTTTCACCTCCTTCCTCAGCCCTGCAGCCCCTGCTGCCCTCGCTGCTCCCACTGGCACCCAAGGTCAGCTCTAGCACCACTAGGCATCCTGGACTTTACTCCTCTTTGGTCACATCCCCAGAACCAGCCTCTCGCCTCATTGACTGGCTGCCCAACCTCACCTCGGCAATACCTCCAAGCGGGGGCCCTGGGGATGAGCGGGAGCACACGTTTCTCATGGAGGGAAGTACTGAGGCCCCAGAGAGGAGCGGAGATAGAACTTCACACGTGAGTGGAAGGCAGGGAGACGGTCAGAGAGTGAATGTGGAGGAGCAGCCACCCCCAGATGCCCGCCCATCTCTTACCTGTCCTGTGGGTCCTTCAGACTCCAAAAAGGTTCTTGCAGTCACTCCAAACTTGGAAGCAGATGTGGGCAACATCCTTGTGGAGTTGAGGACAATGAACGGTCACTTGGCCCTTATTGCTAAAGCCCTCACCAAGCTGGCCACGTCGCTTCTGCCCCAAGCCCAGAACACTCCAGATAGTCAAGGATCCAAATAGAGTATCATGGCACATTTCCCATTCCCTGCTCACTTCTGCCTAAGAAGACTTCTTATGGATGATATTGGTGCGCTCTCATGTTGGCTCCAAGTACACAACTGTAGTTGGGTACTAAATTTAAGAGGTGTCCCCGAAACCATTTCAGGAATAAATGGTGTTACTTTCTCTAAAAATACCTATGTGATCAATCTCTGGTCTCCTCTATTTGGACATCCATTCCCATAATGCTGTCCCATAATCCCGTCCCAAAATAATCCCTTCCGATTATCCCAGACTGTGCCCCTTCCATGCCTTTCTCCCTGTTCTCTAGAGTTCTAAAGAGCCCATGACTTGCTAGAAGTTTGACATAAGATCAACAGGCAGAGGGTTGAACGTGGGGCAGGGCATTCCTCATTTTCTCCTGATATTAGGAGGATACCATGGGAGCAATCAGTCATTGGCCAGATGATGGCATGCATTTTGATGGTCAGCCTAGAAGGTAGCAGTGTGGTCCAGTGGAAAGAACACTGACTCTGGATTCAGAGGACCCAGGGGTTCAAATTTCGTGTCAGATGCTTACTATGTGTATGTGACCTTGGGCAAGTCACTTACTTCTCAGAGCCTCAGTTTCTTCATCTGTAAAATGAAGGGATTGGACTAGTTGATCCTTGGATATGTATATGTGTATGTATGTATGTATGTACACACATATATGTGTATATATATGTGTGAGTGTATACACATGTGTGCATGTATGTGTTATATATGTATATATACATATATTCACACACATATCCCTGTATATACATATACATACACACACACATATATGAAATCTTATCCCCAAAGTCAGTGCAGCCTTAAGCTTTAAGAACTTTAGAAGCATATATACTATGGTCCTTTTAAAAAATTTATTTGTAATTTTTCCACCCTGTTACGTGTAAAGACAATTTTTAACATTCATTTTTAAAAAAATTTGAGCTCTACATTTTCTCTATCCCTCCCTCCCTTTCCTTGTCTCTGAGACAGTAAGCAATTTAATATGGGTTATACATGTTCAATCATGCAAAACATATTACCATATTAGTCACGTTGTGAAAAGACACACAGGCCCAAAGGAGAAAAAAACTCTTAAAAAATGCAGACAATGAAAAAAGGATGCTTCGATCTGCATTCATACTTCATCACTTCGTTCTCTGGAGGTAGAGAGCATTTTCATCATGAGTCCTTTGGAATTGTCTTGGATCGTTGCATTGCTGAGAAGAGCTAAGCCATTCACAGTTGATCACCCTTACAATATTGCTATTTGTGTGTACAATATTCTCCTGGCTCTGCTCACTTTATTTTGCATCAATTGATATATCTTTCCAGATTTTTTTTGAAATATGCCTGTTATTAGTTTCTTATAATGCTACAACCTTAAAAAACCCAAATCAGCTGAAAGTTTAATTATTTAAATTTTACTTCAAATGAGTTTTGTGAATTTTTAATCATCACTTTAATATTTTCATTTTAACAAGTCAAGGACTTTATCATTCTGGATTGCGTGACTTCTGTATGACACGTTATCAGATAGATAGATCTATAAAGGGGATCTTCTTGCTTGAGCAATTTGGTCCCTAGATCTATCTTCAATAGGTTTTTTCTTGTGGGACCACAATAAAATTTCATATTATGTGTCAAAACCTCCTTCTTTAGATGATCTTAGTTCTAGGATTATGAATACATTCCTTTGTCACTGAGCAGCAGCTCATGGAGGTGCTTACAAAATTTGAAAAACAAGACAATGAATATAGTCCAAGATGGAGGAGAGGTTGAATTTTAATGAGAAACCTATCCATATTTTAAAAAATTAGATACTTTACCTTTCAAATGTTATTTTAAAAAAATGTTTGTTGCATTTACATTTCTGAACTTATTCAAGCTTTGAACTGCACTAAGACTTTTGGACATGATGTATTGCTTTAAAAACCAAACCAAGAAATTGTATTGAGAACAGATGGCTCAAGGTTAGTAGATAACTACATGAAGCACATAATTTCTTGTCATCAATAAAATTGTTGATACCTGTTCTGCTATGTGTGCTGTGACGTGCTTGCTGTTAACCCACACTGACCTAATAGTCTCTTGGAGTCTGATGTTGCCCTACAAGAGCAGAGGAATTCAAAAGCAAAGATGTCCATCTTTCTTCTCTTTTATTTTTCTATCTTCTGATTCTCCATTTTCCCTTCACTCCTGAGGAATAAGTCTTTCTGCATTCTCCCTGCTTTTTCTTACAACCTCAAAGGATAAGAAATCTACCCCTGAGTTGTCAGGGAGAAGAAATGAAAAAAAAAGGAGGGAGACAGGAGGCAATGAAATATGGTGGAAAGGGGTCCTAAGTGGCTTCACTTTTCTGGGTTTTAGATTGTCTTTCTTGTAAAGTGAAGGGGTGGATTAAGTCAGTGGTTTTCAAACTTTTCGGACCCTTTTAACATTTTTAAAAACTATTTTGGCACCTCCTCTACTAGACAGCTTTTGTTCATGTGAATTATATCTATCGATGTTTACCATATTAGAAAATGAAACATCTTAGTATTATTATGAAAATAGTTTTGGCCTTGTGAAAACTTACTAAATGCAGCTTTGGGGGATCCCCTGGACCAAATTCTGAGAACTTGATTTAGCAATCACCAAAGTCCTTTCCATTTTTGTCATTTTAGGGCAACATTTTGTAGTAGCCAAAAGAACCTATGAGTCAGGATCATAGATTTAGATTTAGAAGAGGCTTTAGAAAGTGTCTGGTTCAACCTCCTCCTTTTCTAGATATATATGGAGGCTAAAAGAATTCAGTGACTTGCCTAAGGTCACACCGGTTTTATAGCCATGATCACCTAAAGCAGGAGGGGAACTCAGAAGTCATCTAGTCCAAGGGTGGGGAACCTGTGGCCTCAAGGCCACATGGGGATCTCTAGGTCCTCATGTGTGGTCCTTGGACTGAATCCAACTTCACAGAATTCTGTGTCATACTTGAGGACCTAGAGGGCTCCCTGTGGCCTTGAGGCTACAAGTTCCCCATTCCTGATCCAATCATCTCATTTCACAGGAGAGAGAACTGAGACCCAGAGAGAGGGTATCTTGCCCAAGATCACACAGATGCTAAGTGATAGAGCCAGAATTTGAACTCTGACTTCAGACCCAATAAACACGGCTTCTAGTATACCACCTTGCTTCTGATTTGAATCTTGGCACTAATAATACTTAACTAGCTATAGGGTCAATTAGCCTTTCTGTACCTTGGTTTCCCCATCTGCAAAATGGGTACAGTCATATCTTCCCCACTTAGCTCAGAGGATTGTTCTAAGGTTTACTTTGTGAATCTTAAAATGCTGCGGTAATGTGAACTATTATTAATTGTCATTTTGTCCCCAATCTGTGACTTCATGGATGTGGGGAGCTCCCAGGTAGGAGAAATCTATTTATTAAATCTGCCTTTATTCCTGAATTTATAGTCTTAAAGACTACAGGTAAATGACTTGCCTAAGGTCACATAGGAAGTAAATGACAAAGTAAGATTTGAATTTAAATCCTCTGCCTCCAAATCCATTCTTATTCCACCCCACTACTTACTTCCCTCTCTGAGCTGCACTTTTTATTTTTTAGAAAAAGAAATCATTTCTAATTCTTTACAAAACCACTGCTTGAGGGGATATGATATGCCTAAGAATCAAAGAAAAGTCTTTAGTAGTAGGACATGAATTCCAGGTTCCCAAAGATCCCAGGACTGTGCTTGTGTCATTGAGGATCATATCTTCCACTGTGGCTCAGGTAAGGACAAAAGTAGCACCCCTTTGATCTTCCTTGGACAGAGGATCGTCTTCTCACTGTCTGATACCCTCTACTTCTTTTAGCAGGTTGAGAGTATTGGAGGGGTGGCACCGAAATGCTGAATGTGGCTCTTTGGGCAACCACATGAAGGCCGAGGAAACCCCATATGCCCTTAGTGGTGCTGCCTGTCACGAAAGGAGGAAATATGGGTCTCATTTTGCTACTCTTACTGTTTCAGGTTTACCTACCCACCCATGAGGAGTAAACATAGCCACCCCGGTCCAGAGCTTCATCACTCTTTTGTATATGGACTATTATAATAGCCTCCTACTTGGTTTTCCTTTCTCTCATCTCTCCCTTCTCTGATCCATCCTTCACACAATCATCAAATGATATAAAAGCACAGGTCTGACCATGGCACTTCACTGCTCAATAAGCTTCCATGGCTCCCCATTGCCTTTAAAATAAAATACAAAAGCCTCAGTTTGGCATTTAAAGTCCTTTACCATTTGGCTCGAAGTCATCTTTCCAAGCTGATTATATATTTCTCACCCTAATGTACTCATATCTCCATTCTAGACACACTTGCCTAGTTTCTAACTCCCATACATGGCATCCCATCTCTTGTCTCTATGCCTTTGACTACATATAGAATGTTCTTCTTTTAATTCTTGGTACCCCTATCTCCCTTCAAGACTCAGCTTAGGTACTACCTCCTTCAAAAGACCTGCCTTGATTCTCACAGCTATTAATTCCCACTCCACCTTATTTATAAATATACACACATACATACATATGTATATATTCACTTTATATTTCTACATGCCCTATATTTGCCTATCCTAGAATATCTCACCAATAGATTTTAAGCTTCAAAACTCAGTTTAGCTGATTTTCATGCTTTTTGCCTCTCCAAAACTCAACAAGACATCTGAGACTATGGTAGGTGCTTAACAAATGTGTCTATTGATTAATTTAAAAGAAACTAATGAAATAATTAGATGCATGGTCACATTGATCAGAGTAAGATGCAGTCATTGATGACTTGGCCAGTCAGGATGGTGCTGTCTGTTGCTTTCCTGCTGTCTTCCTCTGGTAGCAAACCAACTTCTAGAAATGGCGGTAATCCAGCTGTTTCCGCTGCAATGGCCTTTGGGGATGCAGATTCAGGCTGCAGCTGGTTCCAAGGAGCTCCTGCTTCTACTTTCATATCCAGTGGCCTGCATTCCTTCAGTCTTCCACTAAAACTTTCATCACAGTCCTCTTGTGGGGGTCTTTCTTGCTTCCATCTAATGAATTTCAGGCCAGGTCTATTTCATCCAGACACTCTTATGAGAGAACACCATATTAAAAACACTTCATTCCGGTACTGCATCTCATAATGCCTTGTGTTTCTTATTGCTTTCGATGTCAAATGATCAACATCCTGGGAAAAGAGATTGGTATTAGCACTGTGTATTGGGGAGAACAAGGTTTACAGAGACTAAGAAGCTGGTACAACTGAGGCCAGAAGGGAACCTGAATAAGGTTTTTTGTTTAGAACACAGCTTTGCTATGTTAATTAATTATATGCTAATTAATAATAAACATTAAGCACCTACTATATGTCGGTCATTGTACTAAGTGGTGGGGATACATAAAGAGGGAAAAGACAATCCCTGCCCTTAAGAAGTTCATTATCTCATGGAGGAGACAGTATGCAATATATCTCTATAGTTATATGTGTGTCTATCTATCCATCTATCTATCATCTATCTATCCATTCATCCATCTTTCGTCTGTCTGTCCATCCATCATCTATCTATCTATTTCAAACTACAGCTAGGCCAGTGATACATAGAAATGCTTGTATACCCTTTCAACTGCATTTTATGCAGCTCTTGGTGCCTTGGTTCTTGTGGGTAAATAGTAGGATTAATATATATATTTGTATAGGAAAATAAAGATTTCAAGATAACAAAGTAGTCATAGAGCATGGTTTAGAGCTGGAAGGAACTCTAGAGGTCATCTAATCCAAATCCTCTCATTTTACAATTGGGGTAAGGGGGATGCATAGAGCTGAAGTGAATTTGCCCTAAACCACATAGGAAGTATAGAGGTTGGATTTGAATCCATGTCCTCTGACTATAAATCCATTATCATCTACCATGTCTATAGGTAGTATCTATAAATTTAAAGAAATATATGCTTTAATTGTAAAATGATTTACTTAGGTATTCAGGTCTGGGACACTCTGAGCACAATTTTCATTAAAGCTAACACGATGATGCCTTACATAGCATTTTTTCCCACTGAAGCTGTTTTGGTATGCTTTGCCATTGTACTAAGGGGACATTGAGGATGGTTAGGTTAGCAGGGTATGCACTCTGACAGGCAGCATGGTCCATGGAAAGAGATCTGGATTTGGAATCAAGTGACCTACTTCGGTCACTTCTGATCTTTGCAGCTTTGGGTAAGTCACTTCACCTTTATGTAACTCAGTTTCCTTATCTGTAAAATAAGGGGTTTGGGCTGGATGGCCTCTGATGTACCTTCTAGCCCTAGATCAATGATCCCATGCATCTCTCTACCCAAACTGAAAGGCTCCAGGTTAGTGTAGAAATGCTCATCGAGAGAAATTTTTTGGGAGGGAGTAAGGTGCATTGTTATGACTATGGATACCAGCTATTGCAACTTTGAGTTGTAGAGAAGCTTCTACCCTTGGATCCTCTTTTGCTAAATGGTCACTTGCTGCCTCTCCCAGGCCACTAGTTCTGGAAAATCCCTAGTCATGCTTTTTGACCATTTCCTCCATGACAAATGTTTTATGAAACTTGCATACTCTTCCTTCCCTCCTCATCTCTCCTTCCCTCTCCTCCTCTTCTCTCCCTATCCTTCTTGGTCCCCCGCCCCCTATCCTGACCTGACTTTGGAAAGTATCGCTGAGTCATATCTTTCAGTAGACAGTCCTTGACTCTGCATAGCCAAAGAAGTGAGGGCTAAAGAGCGGAGGGTGGGGCTCCCCAGAAAGAATGTAATTACCATTCCTTAGGGAGGAAAAATGGGATGACTCCTCTGACAGATGGGAAAAACAGAACAAAATGAGACAAAAACGACAGGTATTTTTTTTGCTGAGGTGTTAATTCTGGTGCAAGGGCTCCTTCAGCAGGACTGACTTCCAGGACTGTCAAGGAATGGCAGATTTGCTTTCTTTCCCCTGCCCGGAAAGAAAATGTTCCCAAGGAACTTATTCTCAACATTATCCCCCAAAGTGCTAAATCTGACACCCTGTGATATCCTGCAGGAGAAAGAGTAGGAAATTGTGAAAAGATCACAGTTTTTGCAGTCAAAAGATTTAAATCTCACCTTTGATATTAGCACTGTGACTCTAGGTCAGTCACTTCATCTTGATATACCTCAGTTTCCTGATCCAGAAAATGGGGATTGTACTTATCCTTCTGACCTTGCCAGGTTGGTGTGAGTAGAGCACTTTGTAGACCTTCAAGGGACATAAAACTGGGAGCTGATAGTATTCTTGTCCAATCAGACTGGGACTTATGTCTCACAGAGCCCAGGGCTGTAAACAGAATCCTATAATAGAAAGAGAGGACAAAAATCTGTCTCCTCCTTTAGTGCCCAGACATTTGGTCACTCCCCAGAGGATTTCCTCTCAGACTACTGACATGCATAGCTTCTTGTAAGTTCACAGGTAAGTTCCAACCCTTCTTAATTCTGGTGCTTTTTCTCCGTTAATTATTTCCCACTTATCCTCTATATAGTTTGTTTTGTGTATATTTGTTTTCATCTTGTCTCCCTCTTTGGATCCTAAGCTCCTTGAGGGTAAGGACTATCCTTTACCTCTTTTTATATCCCCAGCACTTAGCACATAGTAGGTCCTTAATAAATGTTTATTGGTTGACTTAGGTACAGTCTATCTGCAAGATGATAGAGAAAGAGGCTAAACTTGGCATTTCATCTTTGTAAGGACCTCCCAGTGAAGAAATTCCCTTCTATCCACTCAAGTCAGCACTTTCTTCAACTTTGGAACCTTGTTAACCAAAATCTCTGAGATTTGGGACAGGGCCTGAAATTTCACTGGTGTAGGGAGTTCCCAAGAAGGAACTTCCATCTGTCTTTGCAGCTGATTGTCCTTAGTGAATTGCCTGGGGCACTGTGTCCAGGATCACACAGATATTATGTGTCAGGGGTGGGATATGAACGCCAGTCTTTCTTGCTTCATGGCTCACTTTTTACTTATTATATCATATAGAAGAATGATATTAATTGCTCACATTCATATAATACTAAAGTTTTATGAAATACCTTGTGTGCTTTATCTTATTTGATTCTTATAAGAACCCTCTGAATATTGGCGGGATTGTTTCCCCCATTTTACAGCTGAGGACATTGAGGGTGAGAGAGGCTAAGTGACTTTTCCAGGGTCACAGGAAGAGTAAGTGACAGAAGCAGAATTCTCATTCAGGTCCTCTGACTTCTAAAGGACTCATTCTACTCCTCCCTTCTTCCTGTTATTTAATTGTTTCAGTCCTCTCCAACTCTCCATGACCCCATTTGGGGATTTTGTGGCAAAGATACTGGAGTGGTTTGCATTTCCTTCTCCAGCATATTTTACAGATGAGGAAACTGGGGCAAACAGAGTTAAAGTGACTTGTCCAGCATCACACAGCTAATAAATGTCTGAAGCCAGATTTGAACCCTGGAAAATGAGTCTCCAGGTCTGGTGCTCTATCCACTGCCTAGCTGCCTCATTTCTTACCATCAGACTTAATTAAACTTGTTATCCTCTTAGTGCTTGGAGATCCGGTAGCTGCCACAAAGAAAAAAGTTATTTATGTGTAAGTTTTAATAACTGTTAGCTTAATATGCTATTTTCCTAGTTTTTGTTTTGGGATTCTAAAAGGGGATATTATCTTATTCCCAAAGAATGAATCTCTAATGTTAAAATGTCAGTCATTAATGTACCAGCTGGCAAATAGTTTGGAGGAGGGGGAATAGGGATGTTTTTGGTTAGAACAAATCCCTCAAATTTTACCACCTTCTCTTAACAGTTTTATATTACTCACTATTTTCTCCTAGGGAGCTACTGAGTCTGTAGAACTCTGCTCAACTCCACTCCTTTTCACCCCTCTCTTCTCTTCTCCCTTTTCTTTTCCTCTTTTTCCTTTCTATTTTCTCTCAGTCAAGCAGGCTCTGTGCTAGGCACCAATGATACATAAACAATAGAACTCAGGCCCTGATCTCAAGGAGCATCTGTTCTATCAAAGAACATGACCTATACAGACATATCTCTAAGAATAAATTTAATCAGAGTAGGCACAAAATAAATATAAAGCAATGAAATAAGATGTAATTAAAGGGAGAGAGCACTAGAAGTTGGAGGATGATAAGGAAAGATATTGTGTAAAGAAAGTGGGGCTTGAACAGAGTCTTGAAGGAAATGAAGGGTTTGGAGGCAGAGGTGAGGAGAGAGTGGAATCCAGGCATTGAAAGGTGGAAATAGGACAGCAGATCTGTCTAAGGAGATACCAGGAGAAGGTCACTGGACTGGATTGTGGAATGTGGAAAGGAGAGGAAAGACTTTGGAAATATATGTTGGGGCCAAGTTGTGAAGAGATTTAAAAGCAAAAAAGAATAAATAGTTTAACCAGAAGGAATAGGAAACCATTGGAATTTATTGAACAGAGGAGTAACATGGTCTGATCTGGTTTTAGGAAAATCACTTTGGTGGATATAGGGTGTGCATTGAAGTAGAGAAAGACATGAGGCCGTGAGAATAATTAGGAAATTCTTGCAAGTCTGGGTCAGACATGTTGATCACCTGAATTAAATCAGTGGATATGTGATCAGATTTGAGGGACAGAGGATTCAGGGAAATGACAAGGTTTAGCCTCTCCTCTACCCCCCATCCTCTCTTTTTCTTTTCTTTTTCTTTGTTCGATTCAAAGCCATTTAGTTTGCAGCGGCAATACCCTTAGTAAACAGATTTGGTCCTGGGAGAGACCACAGGAGAACCAACCAGCTGTGCCGATGGGCATTTTTTGTTGTCTGTCCTTTCTCCAAGAGAACCATGACATCAGGGAAGTGATGCCATGACTTGCAAGTGAATTGGATTTAAGTGAGGGAGGGCTATGCAGAGTCACCAGCCTCACTTTGTCCTCTGGACCCATCTGGGTCTAGCGGCAAGATATAGATCAGGATAACTCATTATTGACTCATCATCCCCTGGTATTTGCCCATTTGGCTCTCTGACTGCTTGCAATGAAAAAACCGAGGGCATAAGGGACCTGCATAAGACTGACTACCTCCTTAGGCTAAGGATGCTGCAAAAGGATCCAGAATCAGAAATATAACAAAACACATGAGTCATACCAAGTTATTAATCACCTTATTAGAAATTCCTTCCAACTTTTTCTTTATCTCCTCTTCAGATGTTTATTCTGTGTCTACAGATTAATGAGGACATCTGGTTGTGAGAATAACCTCCTTCCCCTCTTTATAGAAGTAGGGGACTATGGATGTGGAATATCACATTTAATGTCAGACTTAGTTGATGTGTTGGTTAGTTTTGCTGAACTGTGGAATTTTTTTCCTTATAAAGATAGTTCTTTGGGAGTGGGAAGAGAGAAGGCTATGGGAAATGAAGATGATGTAAAAACAAAAGATCAATAAAAATTTAAATTTAAACAAAAGGATGTAGCCAGTTTAATAATATCAATGACTCATCATAGTTCTCTCACTATCTAAATAAGCTAGTTGATTACATCTTACTGGCATAGAAAGGCATGTCATTCCTTGATGAACAGCTTGCCTCACTCACTCCCTGTCCTACCCCCATGGGATTGATTCTATGACTTTCTGGGCCACTGCTCACATTTTTGCTTCCCTCTCTCCATTCCTCCTCCCTCTTCCCCCTTCTTCTCCTCCCCTGCCCCCTCCTCCCTTTCTCTCTCCTCTTTTTCTTCCTTTTTCTTTTTCCTTCTTCTTTCCTCTTTCTTCTCCTCTTTTTCTCTCTCTCACCACCTTTACTCTTTTATCCCTTCTTTTCACTTTTTTCTCCTCTCTTCTGCTTCTATTTTCTCTGCTTTACCTTCTATTCTGTCTCTTCTTCCCTGCTCACTCCTCTCCCTTGCACCTTACTGTACTCCTCTGTGCTTTCTCCTCATTCCTTTTCTTCCATCGTGGATTTCTTCCAATATCACTGAAAACTACTGCTGGGGGATCCCTTGTTTGCCATTTTTCTTCCTAATCTTCTGGGTTTTTGACTAAAGCTCTCCTCACATGTTAACATGAGTCTTGTTGAAATGACACAAAACAAATCTTTGTGCCAGTAATCCCCAGGTTTGCTGAGGGATAGGGTTGATGCATCAGAATCGTTTCAGTCATTTCGGTGCTGCTTGGTGGTCTTGAAAGCTATATGTCTTTTGAATGTTGTTTTTAAATGGAAATGAAGAGCAAAGATTCATATTTGGACAACTTTGGGTTCATCTCTTGTTCTTTCAGAAAGGAATACTCTAGCTCATGGCTGCTTCTGATGTCTATAATATTTGTCCTCATTTGATCTCCAGAATATATTTGCTCACACTTTGGGGGTTCTTATCAGTCCCCATCTCAGAACTGGCCCGAAGCCAAATATGATGCTGGTGATTGAGTGTAATATCCACAGGCTTCTCTTTCTGTGACTTTCCCTTCTCATTTACCTTGTTTGATTTTTTCTAACCTGGATTTTTTAAATAAAAAGCTTTATTTATTTATTTTATTTAATAAAAGTGTTATTGTTATCTTTTGTTATTATACACAGTTCTTTCTCCTTACCCCTTCCTCCCTAGGAACTCTTGCTAAGAAAAACTTTAAGGAGGTATCAGGGTACAGGGGGAAGAAGGTTGGTTCTGGAATCAAGAATCTGCATATGAGATCTCTCTTTGCTGCTTACTTCTTATGTGACCTGACTGAAATCGTTCCATTTCTCTGGGCATCAGTTTCTTCAGGTTTAAAATGAATGGGTTGGATTAGATGGCTTCTTTTTCATTCCAACTCTCAATCTTTGGTCTTATGATTTAAGCAAAGCCATTTCCTATAACAAATATCTGACAGTGTATCTTGCATTTCAAATCCATGGTCCCCACATCTCTATTGAGAGGAAGATGGGTTCCCCTATGAGTTCTCCAGGACAGAGATGGTTTTATGACAATTAATCAGAATCCAAATGCCTATTCTTGTAGATTTTGTTTGCATTGTTGTAATCATCGTGCATATAATTGTCTTGATTCAATTTATTTTTCTCTTCATCACTTTGTAGGGGTCTTCCCATATTTCTCTAGATTTCTCATATGCATCAGTTCTTATAATACAATATTATTCCATTACATTCATATACCACAATTTGTTCATCTATTCACTAATTTTTTCCTGCAGCAAAGAGTTTTGCTATGAATATTTTATGTGTAGGAACTTTCCTTTCTTCATCGACTTCCTTGTGTATGGAAGATTTAGTGTATTTTCTCACTTTAATTACAATTTTCCCCCCCAGAATTCTTGGACCTTTTGCAACTTTACTGATAGCATACTATGCCATTAACATTGACTATTTTCAGTTTTTAAATCATCTTTGTCAATTTCAATGGATGTGAGGTGAAACCTGTGAGCTGTTTTAATTTGTAATTCTACTGTTGGTGATTGTGCAGCAATCTTTCATATGTTCGCAGATCATTCCCTTGTATTTTCTTTTCTTTTTTCCTTTGACTGTTTTTCTTGTAGGAAATGACTTTTGGTTTTACATATTTGTGTCAATTCCCATTTTATTTGGTCTTGTAAATTATTAGACTGGCTTTCAATCATTCATTTAATCATTCAATAGACATTAAATACCTACTATGTGCCAGGTACTAGGGATACAGAGAGAAAAATAAAACAAGATAGTCTCTGTCTGTATGTAGCTTACTTCATTTAATTCATTTAATCATTCAATAGACATTAAATACCTACTATGTGCCAGGTACTAGGGATACAGAGAGAAAAATAAAACAAGATAGTCTCTGTCTGTATGTAGCTTACTTTCTCTTGGGGGCAGGGGGAACAACATGTAGACATATGGGCAAATAAAAACATATACACAATTTGATTTTGGTGAGAGGGGCATTAGGAACTGAGAGAATTATAAAAGGCTTCCAAGAAGTCCTGGAACTTGGGTTGACCTTTGAAGGAAGCCAGGGATTCTAAGAGGCAGAAGCAAAGAAAGATCTTAGGATCATACATTTGGAACTGGAAAGGAATTTCAGTCCAACTTCTTCACTTTACAGATGAGGAAACTGAGACCCAGAAAGGTTAAGTGACCCAGGGGCAAGGATAGGTGTTGATCCTAGGTCTTCTGATTTCAAATCCATTGCTTTGTACAGTCCTGACCTCTTGTTCATTTCAGAAATGTATGCTAGTTTGTATAACAGTGCAAAGATGAGACGTGGAAAATCCTATATGAGAAGCAGTAAGTAGTCCTATTTGTCAGGAACATAGGTCAGGCAAGAGTGAGAAATGAATAATTATCTGAGAAAAGTAAGCTGAAGTCAGATTGTAAAGGGTTTTAATAGTCAAACAGAGAAAACTGCATTTTATCCTCCAGGCAATAAGGGTCCACTGAAGCTTTTTGAGCAAAGGATTGACATGGTCAAACCAATGCATTAGGAATTTCAATTTGGTAGCACTTGAAATAATGGCTAAGAAATAGGAGAGACCTGAGGTAAGGAGACCAGTTAGGAAACTATTGAAATAGTCTAGGAAAAAACAAGGCCTAAACCTCGAGGCGCATGTGGCCTTCTAGTCCTTGAGTAAAACTATTTGCCTGAATCCAAGTTTTATAGAACAAATCCTTTTATTGAGGAGAATTGTTCTGTGAACTTTGGATTCCATCAAAGGACCACACTTGAGGACCTAAAGGGCCACATGTGACCTTAAGGGAGCAAATTCCCCATCCATATAGTTGTGACCACATGAGTAGAGAGGAGAGTACAGGTGTGAAAGATGTTATGGAGAGAGAACTGGGGCAAAAAATGGCACCTGATTGACTATGGGAGTGAGTGACAGTAAAGAGTTGAGGATGACTCTGAAAGCATGAAGCTAAGTGACTTGAAGGGTGGGGGTAGCCTTAAGGAGATTAGGGAAATTAGGAAGGGGGTGAGTTTCTGAAAGAAAGATAATGAATGCCATTTTAAACATGTTGAGTTTGAGATGCCTTTGGGACATTTAGTTGGAAATGTCCAATAGGCAGTTGGCAATGCAAGACTGGTGCTCAGGAGAAAGACTAGGTCTGGATATAGAGAAATGACATTCAACTGAGTTGGGATAATTATTGAAACCATGGGAGTTGGAGATCATCAAGAGAAAGAAATGTAGAGAAAGAAAATGTATATAGAGAAAGAAAAGGGCTTAGAACAACCTTGGAAGGAACATAAGACTCGTTTCAAAGAAAGCAACTATTTTTTTAAGATCACATATTAATCCAGAAAATTTCCCCTTCCTCCTGTGACTTGATCAGCTTAGAAGCCCTGGGACCCACCCTCCCACCCCCCCACAGGAGCTAAAAATGACCTCCCAAAACAGACAATGGTTCCCTTTCTCACAAACATCCTATGAATTATGTACTATTATCATTCCCATGTTATAGATGAGAGGAAACTAAGGTTAAGCAAAATAAAGTGACTTGTTCAAGGTCACATAGTTAGCAAGAATTGGAGGTAGGGTTTGAGCTTTTTCTTATTCCAAGACCAGTATTCTACCTACTACATCAACTATCTAGTTATTTTGTAGTTGGGGAAACTGAGGCCCCAACAGGAGACTTGCTCACTTTAAAAAGTTACAGGACTAGATGTATAATTCAAGACTTTCTGACTCCTTATCCAGTGATTTTCCATTCTGAACTTCTTTGGCATCTTCGGATATCTTCCTCCTTGGAGTGGGGCAGTTATAATAGTCCTGTCCAGTCCACAAACATCATGTTCGTCAATGGTGCCCTTCATCCATGAGTCCCTTCCATGGTAGGTTGAAAGTGCTATATCTGGAATGAAATGTCTTCTCCCCAACCCAAGCTGGGGTTTTACTTGACAATTTTCCCTTCCTCCTGTAGCTTGATCAGCCCTGAGACCCCAGCAAGGAACAGAGCCAAAAATGACCTCTCAACACAGACAGTGGTTCCCTTCCCACAAATACACCAGGATATTGACATTCTTGTGACCCCAGAGGCTGGGCCCATATCCTGATCTCCCTGTGGGTCATGGAAGAGCATACAGTGTCCCATGAGGCATTTCTAGAATCTGTTCACCCAAAGTAACTCTGCACACAAGTTGACCACACAGCATTCACACAAACAACTCCACTTTCCAAATGAGGTGTCAGAGGCCAAGATTGTTCCATAGACTCTAAATCAGCCCAGCTGCTGGGCTAGTCTTTCCTTCTCAGCTTTTTGCTGATTCCAGATGCCAGGGCTCAGGAGATGAAAATGGTGGAGGTAGTTAGCTTCATTCCTCTCCCCATCTATCTTTTAATGACATACTCAGTTGTCCCCAAGACCCTGAGACCTCCCCCCACCAATGTCTCTACATTCTATGTTTGCAATAGAAAAAAAAACAAACCTTTCCTATTCAATAATCTATAATAGACTATTTTGTCTCCTAGTAAGAACAGGTTTCTAGTAGTTTGCTGGTAGAAATTTCTGGTAGAAACCAGTATCCTCTGAACTGCTCCTATCTTCTCCCCATTCTTCTAATAGTACCTTCTTACTATTCAAAGGTATTTGGCCTATCTAGATTCTGCTTTTGCTCCAGAATCAACCTTCCCATCTCTCATTTCAAGATTTATCTTTCTTAAGATCCTTCCTAGCTCTGTTCCTTGAATCCTATGCATTCTGCTGATCTGATTAAGATTAAAGTCAGAGGTAGTCCAATGAATTTGAAAGCATTTGTCTCCAGCAGTAAGGATTAATCTCCTACTTGGGACACTTAGCTTTGTGTATATGTAAAGTTATAATCCTTCAGTGATCAAGACTGCCAATGCATCTTAACAAGCAAGTGTTGGCATGCAAGCATATTGTGCTTTGTCGGGAAGTCCAGCATGCATCAGCAGGAATATGTGCATGTGATGACACATATATGTGTGTGTGTGTGTGTTTGTACATGTATATATATGTATAAAATATTGTATATGACTTATTTACTATACTTATCACCAAAATTTTAATGTAGGAAAAAACCCACAAATTTAAAATAAGTTATTAAATTTAAGTTGCATCATTTAAAACAAATTTTTTTAAAATGACACAAATTTTGAAAAAAATCATTAAAGGGTGAAAAAAAGTAGATTTCTATGGGGTTGCTGAGTAATTTTTCTTTTGAAAAGTGGGTGGTGGGCCAAACAAGTCTGGGGACCTCTGGGTTAAATTAATAAGTCTCAGTTCAAAGTACTAAATAGTAAACAATGCCTTACTTCAGTGGACTCAGGATTGTATCAATACTGGCAACCCTTCACTGATACAAACCAAAACCCATCCATACCTTCATTCATTCATGTCTTCCTGTAAATAGTCCATAGAGGAAAAAGTACAAATAATAATTCATTGATCATAAATTTAGAGCTAGGAGGAACCTCAGAAGTCATCTAGGCCAACTCCTTCATTTGAAAACATTTAATTAACTTTATTCTGAACTTAAGAAATAAACAAGTATTTCCATAACATAGTAGAATTGAAGGGGGAGGTGGGGGGGTTTGGGAAGATGATTATAGAAACTGCAGATCTATTCTTAACAACTTACTACTGAAATGGACAGACTGAGAATAAATCACAGGCAAAATCAATTAGGAATTTCGAGAGCATCATTTTTTAGCCAGACTGGTGGTTGCCTCATGTAGAAACCCAGAGGAGACAGCCCTGAACTGAGGTGGGTGAGTGCATTTTAAGCATTTCGGCACTACTCGGTACAGTCTTGCAGTTTCCACAACAAATAAAGTTCTGACAGAGCAAGAGGGGGGCTTGTTGTTAGGCAAGAGCCCCCAAAACATAGGGGGTTGTCAGGGTACTGCTAGGTGAAGGACCCCAACAGAAAACAGGTGCCAGGAGAGGTACCCAATCAAACGCTGGTTGTCATTCAACAAAAAGTAGTTATCAGGAAGGGGGGCGGGGCTAGTTGCTTGGCAATGGGGGTCTAACATTAGGGGGGCACAGGTTGTTACCACGCTAATGGACTAAACAAAAATGACTGTTAACAATTCATCAGATATTTCACAACCCAAAGGGAAATAACGTTTTGATAGGGGCCCAATAAAAACCTGTTACTAGGCAGGTTATCCAACAGATATCTCTCAACCTAGGGGCCCAGGGAGGAATAATGTCCACTTCACTACTTCTTTTAGATGTATAATAAAGTCATCATGTAACTTTTTCCCCTTTTTTCTTCCTTTCTCTTCTCCCCTCCCTGGTCTAAACCATACCCTCTATTTTATAGATCACAAAGCCCAGGGAAATCAACTGATTAACCCAAGGTCACATGGGAAGTACATGTCATAGGCAGGAGTTTAACCTTGGTATTTTCTGATATCAAGTCAGTGGCTTCCAGAAGGACTTTTGTACATATGTGGTCAGAGAATTGGAGGGAGCTCCTATAGTTTTTTTTCCTCATTAGCACATCAGTACCAACTCCACAAGGACCTCTTTTGGTTTTCTGTCATCTGTGCAATGAGCTTATGAAATTGTTTCACCTTGAGAGGTAGGGTGGGTCTTAGTCTGAGGGGGTGTGATATGGGGCAGGAGGTAACAGAAGAGATAATTGGAGTAAAGGATAACAAAAGAATGGGGGAGATACCCCTAAATGGAAGGGAGCAATAACTGAAATGAGTAGGTCCAAATGTGGCACACAGGCTTTGGGTAGCAATTTATAAGGGATGGATTATGAAGAGTTTAAATGACAAATAGAAGATTAAATTAATGAAATGATGGTTGACCAACTGAAAGATAACGGAAGTAATTAGGAGCCATTGGAATCTATTGAGTAAGGAGTTGATTTGGGCACATTCAGCTTTAGGGACATCACTTTGGCAGTGGAAGGTGGATTATAGTGAGGAAGGATTAATGCAGGGAGACTAACTGGAAGGTTATTATAATAGTCTAGGTAGAGCGAGGTGTTGAAATGGATAGAGAGTTAGACCTGGAGTCAGAAAGACCTGAGTTCAAATCTAGTCTCAGACACTTACTAGTAGTGTGACCTTGGGCAAGTCACTTTATCCTGTTTGTGTCAGTTTCCTCATTTGTAAAATGAACCAGAGAAGGAAATGGCAGATTGATTCAGTATCTTTGCCAGGAAGATCCCAAATGGGGTCATAGAGAGATGAACATGACTGAACAAATAATAGTTTAGAGGAGAGGTGAGATACAAACCTTAACTAGGGTGATGCCTGTGAATAGAGAGAAAGGGACACATATGAGAGAAATTGTGAAGGTATAAACTAGAAAAAAGGCTTGAAAACAGATTGGATATGTGAGGTCAAGGGATGAGTAGAGGATGAATGTGAGGTTGTGAGACTGGGTGACGAGGAAGATGGTGATATTCTTAACAATAATAGAAAAGTTCAGACACCTAGGTGGCACAGTGGATAGAGTCCCAAACCTGGACTCAAATTGGCTTCAGACATTTATTAGCATGTGACTCTGGGCAAGTTATTCTGTTTGCCTCAGTTTCCTCAAATGTAAAATAGAAATAGAGATTATAATAGTTCCTCCCTCCCTAGGTTGTTATGAACATAAGTAAGGTAATGTTTGTAAAGTGTTTAGCGGAGTACTGGGCACATAGCAGGTACTTAAAATGCTTCCTTCCTTCTTTTCTTCTTTCCTCTTTCCCTTCCTCCCTCCCTTCTTTCTTTCCTTCCTTCCTTTCTCCCTCACTTCCTTCCAGAAGAGGTGTTATAGTCTTAGGCAGCTAACTGGGACATTAAAAATTACTATCCCTTAGTCACACAGTCAATATGTGCAACCCAAGGTCCTCTTGACTCTGAGTCTGACTTTCTATTCACAATGCTTGTGTTCATTTATTTTGGATAAAATATCCCTTCTAATGGGCTTGTTAAGTCACATGTGACTTGTAAGGTGCTGACTGCTTAGTCCTGTAAGTTAGAGAAATGAAAAAACCTCTTTGGAATTTGGATCATCAGCAATCAAGGTAAGGAGAGAAACAGGTGGCTGGATAGTTAACTACATATTCTGCCTACTACTAAGCCTCTTCTTTTAACTCTCTGCTTACTCCTATTACCCAAAGGCATGAGGTAATGCTTGCTATTTTCATGGCACTCATGATAATGTTAACGCTCATTAACATAGTACTTTCTCATATATTATCTTGTTTAATTATAATATACAATGCCTTCCCCTTATGAAATTACTTTGCATATATCTTGTATTTATGTATCTATTTATATAGGATTTTCTCCCCTTCCCCCTAAATATAAGTTACATAAAGGCTGGGACAGCTTTAATTTTGTTTTTGTATCCCCACCCCTTAGTACACGATCTGGAACATAGTTAAAGCTTTTAAATACTAGTTGGACAATGAATGAATGAATGAAAACAGAATTTACAAAACATTATCTTCAAAACAGCCCTGTAGAATAGGTGGTACTTGACTTAGATTTTAAAGGAAGGGAGAAATTCCAACAAGTAAGAGGTGATGGAGGGTTCCGGCAATGGGATGGTTCCAGAAAATGTTTTGAGAAGGCAGTACAACAATGGGGGATGGAGATAAGTTTAGATGGAATTCATGGAAAGGCAGTCCCTCAAGATTAGCCTAGAACTGAAGTCAGATAGTGGAGGGCTTCAGCTCCCGAGATCAAGGTTTTATATTTGACTTGACAGGCATGGGTGTTATTCTGAAAGGTTTTGGGGGGTAAAGGACTTACCCTTGATCAAAACTATGTTCAAGAGAATACTAAACCCTTAGTGCTGCCATGACCTTGCCCCCACTGGTAGTTGCACTGGGGTTATTTATTATTATTTACTCTACGCTTAATGGCATTTTTTTCTTGGGGGAATGCCTGAAGCTGATCCATCAATTTGACCACATCATTCCCCAGCTCAAAAACCTCCATTGATTCCCTTATTGCTTTTAGGATGAAATACGAATTCCTCAGCTTTTCAGACCCTCCACAATTTGGCTTTAAATTGCCTTTCCAGTTTTACTTCATTTCTTTCCCTCTCATTCATTCTTTGTTCCAGCCAAATTCAATTCCAGTCTGTTCCTGACATTCGACATTCAATTTCCCACCTCTGAATTCACACAAGTCATTCTCACCCCTGCCTGGAACACCTTCTCTCCTCTTCTCTGTCTCTCTGAATACTGATGTTCTTTCAAGTTTCATCTGGTTCGTTCTGGTATGAAGTCTTCTCTGCTACTCTCAGCGAATATTCTCTTCTGTCTCAAATTACCTTGCATTTATTTATCTGTGTACTTATTCTATCTCTCCATTAGAAAGTAAGCAGATCTTTTTCTATTTTTCCTTATGTATTCTCCAAATCTAGTACAGTGCCTTGTACATAGTAAGTACTTAATAAAAGTCTTCTGAATTGACTATAATCATTGCCAGGGCTGATTTATGAAACAGGAAGGCAGAGGCTGCTGCTAATAGATGTGGGAGAGGGCATCAGTTTTTTTTCCATATTGAGATTATTTGTAGGTAATGCAGAAAACTCCCAGGCTTCTGCTGTTAGATTTCTCCATTATACTACATTAGTTAAGCTATGTAGGTGTTTTGGAAAGAGGAAGAGAATGAGGCTAAACCTCTGTGGCAGAGCAATTCTGGGTAGTCTCGTTGTCTGGGTGGCCTCTCCTGTGTTTCTGTGTCTGGGTTCCCTTGTATTGTGAGCATTCATGTCTTGTCTTTTGCATTTAGCTGTGTTGTAAGTTGCTTGAGTTCTTAGGCATAGAAAACAGTAAAGTATGCCTGGTCCTTGATAATACTTTCTGGGCACTTTTCTATCCTCAAGCATGTCTTTGTCAGAGATTTCAAACTTTGGTAAATTGAAGGACAAGGAAATGAGGGAATAGGCAAGTTGGTTCAAAGAAAGTGTCCATTGTCCATTGGCTCCAGGGTATGTATGCTATCTTGGCATTTTCCATGAACTGGGAGCAGGGAGAACCCTCCAAATAAGAACATGGTACATCCTTCAATGGCATATGTTAGGGAAAGAAAGAGAGAAAAGCATGGTGAATGCGGTGTGATGATAAGTTTTGGATGGCTTGTGATTAGTGTGTGTTACACGCCATGGAACTAATGAACAAAGGATACATTCCTTTGGACAAATTGCTTACTTCTTCCATCTTTTTGGACTTAGATTTACCAAGGGTCCTGGTCCTTTGACACGATTGGAAGACTTATACTGATGAGACCACAGACTCATCAAAACATCAAAATATAAGACAACGGAAGCCAGAGAGCTATGGGGGAAGGGCATCACAGTCATAGCTATGTGGGTAGTGAGTCTGAGTTCAAGGAAGTAACCCCCTGAAGCATAGGAATGGTCTCACTGTGGGAACCAAATACATAGATTCATTCTGTGGGTCTGGACTTTAACTCTAGAGTTAAGTCTTGGGAAAGCTGACTCTAGTGAAGTCAATTCAATGAACATGTATTAAGCACCTACTAAGTGCCAGGCTTTGCCCTAGAAGGCCTGTGATACTTAACAAACTTGCCAAACCAAATCTTTGAGGGGATTGGACTTGAGGTTTCACTGGAATTGAGATTTCCTGAAGAGTTCCCACAACATCTCTATAGCTAATAGTGTTAATGAGTTGTCTAGGGCACTGATAGGTTAAGTGGTTTGCCCAGGATTACAAAGTCATTATGTGTCAGAGGAAGGACTTGAATCTAGGTCTCCCTGATTCCTATAGGCCAGTTTTCTAGTCCTATATCCCCTTGTCTCTGTCTCAGTGAGAAATCTAGAACTAGACCTAGCAATCCAGCCTATATGGACCAACTAACTCCCATAATAGTTAATATTTATATATCACCTACTATGTGCCAGGTACTGTGCTAAGTGCTTTTCATTTCCCAAGGATTATCTCATTTGCTCTTCATAAAAACTGCGAGAGGGGAAGAGGACAAAAAGAGGTCATTTGAGATAGAAGAAGAGGAAGTAAGAAAGATGGTATGTGCATGGAGGGGGCCAGAATTAACTTTTTTAAGACTCCTGGAAATTTATAAACATTTTCCTTTGTTATTTTTAACCCTGAGATGGTTTCTCAGGGTTAGTAGTAGTAGTAGTGTGTAGTAGTAAAAATCTTAAAAATTCCCCAAAAAAGAGTTCTATTGTGTTTTCTGGGAGCAGGGAAAGAGGAGAGGGAAGAGTCTACCAGGAACTCTGATTTAGAGAGAGGTGGTAGCAGAGGGAAATGAGGTGGCCATGCCAACAAGCCACCTGGTACTTTCCTGAAGTGGAGGTGGGGTGAGATGATTTCTAAGGTTCCTTCCAAACCTGAGATTCTGTGAAACTGTGTGGTATAGTGGCTAGGGCGACAGATTTAGAACCAGGCAACATGGTTCTCAGATACTTTTTAGGTATGTGACTGTCCCCCTCCACCCCATAGTGCTTCCCTTATAAACGTTCCATTTCTACTAAATACATTGTATTGTTTCCCTCATCAGAATGTGAGCTCCTAAGGTCAGGTGCTGGGATTTTTTGGGGGGGAAGTTCTTTTCCCCTGCTTTCTTTGTATCTCCAGTACCTGGTACAGCGTTAGCACATAAAAAGTGTCTACTAAATGCTTCAGACTCAGTTTCCCAGGAATAATAATACTTTGCCTGCACCACCTACTTCTCAGGGTTGTTATGAGGTTATTATGCATCTTTAGTAAAGTGTCACTAATATTATCTGTAAATACTTCGATTACCTTTCTCCCTGATTGTTCTCTACATGTTCTTTTATGTAACAATGCATTCTTAGACAAGAATCACCCACTTAGAATACCAGTAACTAAGTCAATGTTTATAGATGGTTTCTGGGGAACTAAATATCCATAAAGCTTGATACAAAGAGTCAGGAGATGAAGGAGGGTAAAGTATCATCATGGGTTTCTCTAGTCACAAACTTTGGAAATTTTTAGGGGAGGAGTAGAGGAAGTGAGCAGGGAAGAGAAAGAATGAATTGAGAAAGAGAAAATTCAGAGAAGACAGATGGGTGAGACAGAGACTAGGGAAGTTAGGTAGATAGACTCTGCCGTTACTAAGTAAAGATAAGGGTGGTTGAGTTTCATTCATTTCACAAGAAGTTGGTGTTCTCAGCCTTTTAGGAACAAACAGTTATTAATCACAGGCATTATTATTTCCATTTCACAGACAAAGAAACTGAAGCTTAGAGAGATTAAATGATTTGCCCTGATGCACATGATTATTAAGAATTTGGCAGCATCTGAGTCCAGGTTTCTTCTAACTTCCGTTTGAGTTCTCTTTATACCACACCACACTACCCCACAATTGATCTTGACTTTTACCTTGACATTTCACAGGCTCAGAGGAGAGTGTCTGGGTCCTTGGTAGGGTCAAGAGGATGGACAAATTAACCTTCTTGGAGTTGAGGGCAGGTTCCCTCTTTTTTCCTCAGTGGTCCAATCTCCTGACGCACTGTTGAAATTAAACTGATTTTGAACAAACCCTTTTGTCACTTACATCTCTTGGGGCCTGTATCCTCCCTAATGATGGAGCTGTACTAAGATGATCCCTAAGGTCCCATTCTATGATTCAGTGGTACTGATGGTAGGTGGTGGGTGGTGGGTATTAAGGAAGGGATGATGCAAAGGAAGTAAAGGGCCCAGGGGGCAGACAGATCTCTCTATTAACAGTGAGCTGGGACTTTGGCAACCCAAGGGAAATGATGAAAGCCACGGCCCTTGGGCTGTTTTGAATCTCAGTGAACCAAAGAGTCATCTGGCATTTGAGAGGGGAAGAAGGTCAGACTGACCTGCCTCATCTCTAATTTTCTGGCATGAACTTAGCTTGTTTTCTCAGTGTCTACCCACAATAGTATGTCCTGTTCAGCTACACCCACTCCTGGCTTGGACAGAACTCCACAGGGCTTATTTCTGTGGTAGGAGTGGCAGAGGTGGTCTGACCTACCAGAGTCACACAGATCTTCTGAACATTCAGTCAGGAGTACTTTCTCTTAAAGAGGCTGCTTTTGTTTCCACCGCATCTAAACTAAAGAACAAAGTCACGAAATCCTAGAGTGTTAGAGCTGAGAGGGAGATCTATGTGTGCTCCTGTCCTCCTTCTCCCATCTTGTATTCATTTTTTTTTTCTTTTTTGCATTTTGTTTATTCTTAAATGTGTTTCCATGGATAGAATAAAAAGCTCCCTGAGGGTAGCACTTGTTTCAGTTTTCTCTTTGTATCTCAAGAGCTAAGCATAGTATCTGGCACATACTATTAAAAAAAAAACACCTTAACTTATTGATATCTTTTGTTTTTACATAGCTGAATTTACCTCCAGTATCCCTCCCTTCCTTCCTTCCCAGGGTTATCCCTTATAATGAATATTTTTATAGAGAAAAAATTAGAGAAACTTATTGATATATCAAAAAAAAAATCTGATGGTCTATGCAGTGTTACACACCCATGCTGTGAACTATTCCACCTCTGCAAAGCAGTGGGAGGAGGTGTCTTCTCATATCTCTTTTCCTGGGGCCAACCTTGTTATTTGTAATTTTGCAACATTAATTTCTGATTGTTTTGAGGTGGCTGTTTTTTCCATTTACATTGCTGTAGACATTCTACATATTCTTTTCTTGATTATATTCACTTTACTTTTCATTAGTTCATGTTTCCACATTTCTCAATATCCATTGTATACATAATTTCTTAAAGCACAGTACATTCCATTTCATTCACATGCCACAATTTGTTTAGTTATTCCCCAGGTGATGCGTACACACAGTAGTTACTTAATAAAGGCTTATTGATTGATTTGTCTTATCCAATTCTCTTATTTTTCAAATATGGAAACTTTCATTTTACAAATAGAGAAACTGAGGCTTCAAGATGTACCCAAGGTCATATATCGAGGGCAGGTTCCCTCTTTTTCCTCAGTGGTCCAATCTCCTGACCCCCTGCTGAAACTGAGCTGATTTTGAACAAACCTCTTTGTCACTTACATCTCTCAGGGCTTGTTTCCTCACTAAGGATGGAGCTGCACTACGATCCAGCAGCAGAACTGGACGCCAGGTCTCTTGATGATCTACCCAATAATACCTCTGCAGGAACTCATCCTGGCAAGGAAATCACCTCTCCATTATTAGTCCAATAGTCCCAGAGACTATTGGGACAATTCGGGCTATTCTCTCACTTCAAACAACTAAGGGGAAAATAAATTTTCACAGGACCGAGTTGTAAGAATTTGTTCATTCAACACTCAAGAAATACAAACTCCTGTATTTGGCATTTAGAGCCCTTTACAATGGGGCTCCAATCTTTTTCTCAGGTTTATTTCTCTACTCCTCTCATGAAATCTGTCACAGTCAAATCATCCTACCTGCTGTTTCCTTTTCACAGTTATCTACCCACACACTCTACACAGACTGTGCCCAACCCATGCCTAAAATACTCTCCTTCCTTACTTCTACTTCTTGAAACCCCCTACCACCCTTCAAGGCACAGTCCAGTTGCTGTCTCCTACACTTGTCATTTGCGGGTCCTCCCAGTTGTTATCTCTTAATTCTTTCCCAGCAACCCTTCCTCCAAATTCTTTTGTATTTACATTATATGCATTTCATATTTCCTTAGCCATATACATACTATATTACCCCTAATAGAATGTCCCAGTAGTGGGATCATAGTGGGTACTTAATAAATGCTTGTTTAATTGAATTCCTAAACATTTAGCAAGCATTTATTAAACACAGGGCTTTGTACCACACAGGAAGCTCTCTATTCTCGATACCAAGGAAGGCACTATAAATAAGATGCTATTGCTGCCCTCAAGAACCTTACAGCCTTAAAGGGAAACTAAGACATATATATATACGAATACCTATAGAAGTTGTTGTCCGTCCTTTGTTCTCAAAGAGGACCAGGGACCTCAGGAGTGTGATGTCTTTACTTGCAAGTGAATTGGATTTAAGAGAGGCAGAGAGCTGTGCAAAGTCATCAACCCCAGCCTCTTCTCCAGAGTCATCTGAGTCCAGTTCTAAGACATAGATCAAGACTGTGGTGATGGCCCCCATTTATAGTACAAAATAGAATCGACAAGTATATGAGCGAAAGACAATGGGAGCCCACTTGAAGGAGGGAACATTTCATGGAAAAGGTGGCATTAAAAGATGGGTGGGATTTCAATAGGTGGGTAAGAGGAAATTGAATAGGGATAAAAGTAAGGCATTAGGGGCAGCAAGGTGGTGAAATAGTCAGGAAGACTCATCTTCCTCAGTTCAAATATGGTCTCAGACACTTGCTAGCTATGTAACTCTGGGCAAGTCACTTAACCCCATTTGCCTCACTTTCCTCATCTGTAAAATGAGCTGGAGAAAAGGCAAACCACTCCAGTTTCTTTGCCAGAAAAACCCCAGATGGGCGTCACAAAGAGTTGGACATAATCAAAACGACTCAACAGCAACAAAAAAATGTGCAGTCTTAAACTTGGGTTCAAGAATCAGTCTCACAAGTATGAAATAGGGATGGTTTGACTGGATAGAACTTCATTTGAAAAAGTTCTTAGGAGTTTAGTGGCCTTTGAGTCCAACATGGAAGCCAAGGAAACCAAAATGATTATAAGAAGCACGGTGTGCAGGACTGGGGAGGAGATCATCCCACTGTGTTCCTCTCTGGTCAAACTACATCTGGAGTACTGTATTCATTTTGGGTACCACATTTTAAGAAGGCTGTCAATAAACTGGAGGATGTCCACAAGATGACAATCAGGTGAGTCAAGGGCTTTGGGTCAAGCACAAAGCTTGGGTCAATTGCAGGGACTTGGGGTGTTTCGTTTGGAGAAGAGAAAACTTTGGGGGAGACATGATAGCTGTCTTCAAGTATTGGAAGTCCTCTCCCTTGGAAGAGGAGTAAGACTTGTTCATTTGACCACTATAAATAATGGGTAGAAGCTGCAAAGAGACTTGCAGGAAAGAAAAGACCAAACCTCCTCATAATTAAAGCCGCCCAGAGTGGAGCGAGTGATATCTGGAGGAGCTGGGTTTCTCTCTCTTTGGAGGTCTTTGAGCTGGGACTGGATGTCCATTTATCTGACATGTTGTAGAAAGAATTCTTGTTTAGGTAAGGATTGAACTAAATGGTCACTAAATTCCTTTCCAGCTTTGATTCTGAAGTGTGGGTTTGTGTCGGGGGAAAGCATTCTCAGATTAACTTGATCTGACTATAGAAAGTTACCATCCCAATGCCCAAAAGGATTACCTTTTCTTTTAGGAAGGTTTCACCACTGGCTTTGGACTAGAAAAAAATCTCCAAGACGTTCATGGTCAATAATTGAGAGTATGAAGTTTCTTTCCTTATTGATGGAATCCCTCTTGGCTTTCACAGTCATGGTAGTGTTAGGGTTTCTTAGATTTTTGCTTCTTTGCTTTTTCTAAGAAATACCCTGACATGTAGAGACCTTGGAGGAAGCTATAAAATTGTGTGTTATGATCATATCAGCTCCTTTAATAGGAGGAGCTGCCAAGTCATCCTACGGTATTGACACCAATGAACTCTGTATTAGGTAGAAGGTGCCAATCATATATGACAGACCTGGGCCTCAGTTTTCTCATCTATCAAATGGAAGTATTGGTCTAAACCAGAGACTTAGTGCCTCCTTTAAAAAAAAAATTTCTCAGCACCCCTCTGGAAATCTTTCTTTAACCCTTTAATGTTTTTTTAAATTTGCATTATTTAAAAAAATAAAATATTTTTGTAAAAAAATGCTGCATCTTAAATTCAATAATTTATTATAAATTTGACTTTTTGCATTGAAATTTAGATGACACAATATTGTGTCATGCAACAGCATAGTATCATATTGTAAACAAGTTATTACATGCAGATACTCTTGCCATTGCATTCTAGACTTCCCAACAATGTATGACACTCTTGCCTGCCAACACTTGCTTGTTAAGACTTGTCAGTGGCCTTGACCACTGATGAGTTATAACTTGCATTTATAATTTCTTTTTTAATGCTTCCACCACCCCTTATTTTTATTTTATTTTTATTCAGTGCCCCCCAGTTGTACTTGAGGCTACCCCTCCCCCCTGGATCATTCTGGGGAATGGTATCACCTACTTTGGGAACCTCTGGTCTAAATGTTCTCTAAAGTTTTCTCCAGCTTGGAATTTCTAGAAGTTAGCAGTCTCTGACCCTACTGACTCAGTATGAAGCTAACATAAGAAGCAGTTGTAAAAGAACTAGGTGTCCATGGGAAGCAGATGACAACATGAACAAGACAGAGACATTCTTTGAGCATAAAATAGAAACCAAAAAAAAGAAACTTGAAATATAACTATATCCACTTCCTCTGCACCATCGCAGGCTCTGAGCTAGTTCCTGTCTAGCCAAGCAGCTCATTTCTGTACAGTTACTGAACCAGAGTAACCACAAATCAAGCAGGAAGTGTGTGGAAACCTGCTGAACCCCAGCGCAGCCACAGCCAGAGCTTGAGAAGCCAGTGTGTAACAGCAAGAGCCTCTGGTATCTGTAGCTATGAATTGTCCAGGGAGCATTGGACCGTGTAAAAAAAATCACCCATCCCAAGCTAGTCATCTTTGCAATCCAGAAAGCAAAATAGATGGGGGAGGAGGGAGGAAAGGTGACAGACAGACAGAACCAGGCACATTCAAAACAATTGTAGCAGTTCACAGTTGTTAAAGATTTATAGGGAAGCAGTTTGAAGTTTAAAGACGAGATGACACCAGAAGCCTTTAATGTATCGTGGAGCTTTAAGCATGATATGGGTGTAGAAAATGTGCTGCAGAACCTCCCCTCCCAGTGATCTTAAAAGGGCTGTTCTATTGACTCCAGGCAATGCCCTATGGATGGTGGGTTTAACGGGCTCATAAATATAACACTATTGGATGAAAAAACAATCCCTCTCTGACTATTTGGGCCCAGATTGGCAGGTCTATAAATCAATGCAGTAGAAGACCTATAAAGTTGTGAATCAATGTGTCCCAGATCTCCAAACTAGAATAAAAAGGCAAATAGCTGGAATCCTTCCAAGGCTTTTTTCATTCTGTCTAGCCCCCACCCCCTCTTTCACTCTGGCCCAGCCAGCACTCTCTTTGGACAATTTTTCAAGGCAGAAAATGTGGTTTAGTTTCTCAAGGGTGTAAAGGGGAGATGGGGCATGAGGATGGGATGGTGAACAAGAGGCTGGCATCCTATTGTATTCTAGCTCCTCCCTTGCCTTGGCCTTGGCCAAAATCCTTCACCCCTTGGTCTTTGTTCTTTCCCTGTAGCATTAAGGTGGTGGTGTTTGCCACTGGCATCTCAGAGACAAAGAACAGGGTCATAGCATCACTGATGTGGAGGAAGAAAAGAACTCTCTGAATTCTATCTACACTTATCTCTTCCACATTGCAACTTTCCCCATCATAGTTTCAAAACATTGTGGATCAGCTTAAGAAATTAAATAGAAATTTTGGGAGAGTTTTGCAGAAGCCTCACACAACACATGAAGGTCAGCAGATGACACAGAAAAGGTTTAGAAATTCAGAAATGTACAAAATGTATGTGTAGTATTGTAAAACAATCAACACATTTTATTTTTAATACCATAGTAATTCAGACTTCTCAGATACAAAGGGAGAACCAAAAAATTTTACATGAATTTTCCAGATTTAAGGGGTGCCATGCCCCTAAACCTCATTGTGTGGAAGGGGTGACTGTAGTCTGACTTCTTCATTTTACAGATGAGTGAAGAAACTTAGGCCTAGAGATGCTGAATGATTTGTCCAAGGTTTCATAGTAACAAAATTGGAATTTGAATGTAGATTTTTCAAGCCAGTTGGATGGAGGCTTCATAGGTGGGGGTGGCTGTGGTGTGGTGGCAAGAATTTTGGATGAGGGCATCACAGCACCTAGGTTTGAATTTCGACTGTACTACTTATTACTTTGGCTGAGTTATATTGTCATGGAATATTGAAAAGAGGGTAGAATTTGGAGTCAGAGGGTCTCCTGACTTTTCCTACTTTTGCAGTCATGAGCAAGTCACACATCCTCCTTAGGCCTCAGTTTTCTTCATCTATAAAATGGCGGAGGGCAAGGGGATTGGATTAGATGACCTTTGTACAAGTTTTAATGCTTTGTAATTCTCAGTGGAAATATGTCTTCTCTGGGCCTTAGTTTCCTCATTTGTAAAATGAGGGAATTGGGCTAGATTATCTCTAAGATCCCTTCTAACTCTGAAGTACTAGGTCTATAAATGTCTGTAATTCCTTTGAGTGAAGATAGAAAGTACTTTTACTTTGAAAGCTCCCTAGTTTCATCAATAAACGTTTTCTGTCAGCCTAGGCAGATCATAAGCTTCTTGTGTTGGCTGAGGCCAAATGACTCATCACCTCGTGGCCAGTCTTCTGGTGATGACCTTGGCTAGACTTCTGTGATGACAGGCACATTATTGGTCCCTGAATGGAAGTCTTTTCACCTTGGTCCTAACATGACATGGTACTCTCCATTGGTATTGCCCTGAGAACCCAAGGTCACCTCCATGCCTGCAATGAGGAGGTATTGTTGTAGGACTCTAGGAATATCATTAATTATATTTTTAAATCATCATTAAGGTTGAAATGTGACTCATAACCTGACTTTATTGTCCTATCTCATCCAATATTCTAAATGGTCTGAAGATGGGAGTTGGGGCTACTACTACTTGAAGCTACCTGAAGCATCCAAATGGTGGAAAGGATACTGGTGTGCCATGGCAAGAAGAATGCTAGACTTGGAGACAGGGTATTTGAGATAAAATTTTGTCTCATACATTTAGCAGTTGTGTGTTCCTGGTTATGAAAGTCATTTCATTTTTCTGAGACTCAGTTTCCCTATCAAGTGGGGACATATGCACTAACTACTTTACAGGATTGTTATGAAGAAATCACAATATAAACCTTAAAGTTATTTATAAATATAAGATACTAATATGACACTTGCATGAAATAATGAAGCATGAAATAATAACTTGCACAAAAGACTTGCACAAAATAATGGGAAATTAGCAGAACTAAGACAACATTGTATATAGTAATAGCAATAATTGTTTTAAAACAAATTTGAATGAACAAGCAATTTTGACTATTATAAATACCCAAATTAACTACAAAGGACCTATGAACGAAGATCCTATCTGCATCCAGAGAAAGAGCTGATAAATTGAAGTATGTATAGAATGATTTTACATATGTATGTGTCCAATGGTAGCCATCTCTGGGAGGAGGGAAGGAAGAAAAACATTTACAGGATAACTATTATATATTTAAATATTAAATAACTTTATTACATATTGAGAATCTATGTCCATAATAGATTTGTAGTTTTATGTGCAATCTTTGTTTTTATTATACTATGTTATAGAAATGCTTGTTTTATTCCAGAAATCAAAAATAAAATAAACAATTTTAAAAAGAAAACTTTTAAAACTTTAAAATGTGTTGTAGAATGAATAGTACTGAACCAAGAGATATGGGATCAAATGTCGCCTTTGATACTTGCTATGGGCTAACCCCTAGATGGTGACTTTTCTGAGTCTCAGTTTCCCTATCTATAAAAAGATAGCAATGCCTGTGGTGCCCACTCCTCAGTATTGTTGTAAGACTTAAATGAACTCTAATATTATAGTAATCTTCTTGGACTTTCTAAGTGGACACAGGTCTCTTTCAGCATTTTGGGGCATCAAGATATCGGGAGACACCAGGAACTCCTCCTTCCCTTCCCCGTCTATGTGTACTCCACCTTTGGATGACAGTTCTCTTACCGAACCCCTTCTTACTCTGAGCATTTCCCCCACATCTATCTCATCTTCAGTGACCTTTTCCTATCACTCAGTGAATGTTTCCTTTGGTCAGACAATCATAGTCACAGAAAATGTTAGAGCTCAGAAGGGTCTTAGATAGAGGGGTGCAGGAGCCTTTTCTTACAGGCTTCTGAGACCCCATTGTTCATTGTTCAGTGTTACCATTTACAACTTCGAAATTGTTCTAACGCCACCAATCAGGGCTTGATTTATTATTTTGTTGTTTGTCTAGACTTAAGAAAACTGATGGATAAAATGTTGATAATTCAGATTAAACTTAGAAATGTGTTGTGGGTACATTTCCCTCACTGGAGAGTCAATATACCCCTGGTCCTAGAGATTATCTAGTGTAACTCCTCCATTTTACTAATATGAGGAAATTTCTAGGATCATAAATTTAGAGCTGGGAGGGACCTTAGAGGCCACCCAGAGTAAACATTTCATTCTACAGATGAAAAAATGAGGCTCTGAGGGGTTGAGTGACTGGCTCTGGGTCATACAGGTAGTAAGTATCAGAGGAAGGATAATTAATTCATTTCAATTCAACAAGCACCTACTATGCGCCAGATACTGTGAGAGTCAATAGGAGTATATGTCCCTCACCTCAAAGAGCTTATATTCTCTTGGGGGAAATACAATGAACATAGTTAAATACAAAATATTGTAAAGTAAATATAAAATCCCTAGACAGAGTACTAGCAGTTGGCCTCCTGCGTGAGGTAGTGTTTGGACTGGGTGGTCTATGGATTCAATGAGGTGGAGGTGAGGAGTGATCACAAGGTCACTCAGCTCTAGGTGCCCCAAGACCTCCTTGTTCCAGTTCTCACTCTTTTCTCCATGCTGAGAAGAACCTATGCTAGACTTGGCTAGGATAACAAGACAAATACCCTTTCCCTAGAATAGACTGTTCCCGTTGAAAGTCTTGACTTCTTCCAATCCCTTCTTGTTGGCAAAGTCCTAAAAGTCCCAGAAAGGGAGTTGGGGGTCCCCTCTTCCTAATTTGTCAGGTCTGTGGCTCTCTCAGGCAACGTTTCCCTCCAGGAAGAATGAGTGAGAGAGTTCATTAAAGGGCTACTTTGGGGTGTTTTATCACTGGCAACCATAGAAAGCATGCAGTGTGTACGTGTGAGTGTGAGTATGTGTGTGAAGGGAAATGGATTTTGAAGTGTGGGTGAAACTTCAGCCACCCACCTCACAGAAGCAATACTGTTGGGCCAGGCTGCTGTAGAGCAGCTCCTGTGCCTTACCCTAGGGGCCCTAGATCCCTGTCGAACCTCGTTTCTTGGTGGGGGGCCTGGGAGCTTTTACTGAGGGTATCTGCCATTTCCTATTCAGTCATTCAATCTTTGTCACTTCTCCTGAGCTTTTTACTTATACAATTTCCCCTCTTTATGAGAGAATGGGGAAGTATTTTGCTGATAAAATAGACTGGCTATTGGGAATTTTACAATGACATTTTCCCATTCTTGGAGTACAATTCTGTGACTATAATTCTGTGCTGGGACTTTGAAGAGGTCTGTACAGTAACTAACTCTCATGTTCTATCTACTTCTGAATCTTGTACAATTTACCTGGGATCTTTTTAGGCTCAAGAAAAGCAGAGGTGCTTGAGTACATAGGCTTTGCTAGTGCAGATGATATAGGAGAAGGGAGTGATAGGATCAGCCTTTCACCAACAGGCTAACATAGAATTGGGCCTCATGATGAACATGACAGCTGCCATGAAAGCCTGATGGTCTGAGACAGTTGACTCCCCTGAAGAGGCAATATACTAATGTGAATGAGAGTAATCCACAGCTTGTGGGCTGTACACTGCTCACAACACTCCCTGAGTGTTGTCTAAATCACATTAAAATATAATTGGGATATATTGAACAAAATAAATACAATACAATAAAACAGTTTGTGTGTGGTTTTCTAAGTCAAAATCTGTATTAATAGCCATATTTCTATGTGAGTTGGACATCACTGGATTAGAACACTGGGTTCTGAGTGAGGAAGTTATGGGTTAGAATCCTGCCTGAGAGACTTATTGGATGTGTGACCCAGGGAAACCTCTCTGGGCCTCACTTTCTTCAACTGTAAGATGAAGAACTTCAATTTCATGACTTCCAAGTTACCTTACAGCTCTAAATTTATGGTCCTAAGTGCTGAGTTGGGTCAAGGAATTTGTCAGCTGCTATAAGATCCTGATGTCTTTGGGGAAAAAGGTTGAATCATAAAAATAAAAAAAAACAAACAACTTCCCTCCACTCAGTTCCCATCCTCCAAAGCCCTGTATCTTGCCTCCTGATCTGGTACTTAGCTCCCGGTCCAGTTCTCTGCTCTTGAAACCTACATCTTGTCTCCACCCCTTAAATTGTGACATTCCCAAGAAAGCTGATAGGGTCATTTTTGGTTTATAGGTATATGTTCAGTGGAGCATAGGGGACAGAGAACAGAACTTGGAATTAAGAGGACTGGGGTTTGAGGCCTACCTCTTCCTTTTATTAACTTTGTGACCTTGAGTATAAGTTAGTTAATCTGTTTGGTTTTCAGTTGCCCCATCTAGAATAACTGAAGTTGAACTTGATGACCTAGATCATCACTTGCATCCTTAAATGTGTGGTCTTATGGTGCCCTCTTTCCAGGAAATGATTGCCTCTCTTCATCTCTAGTGTTTGACTAATCGTTGGCACTTATCAACCTTGTTTCCAAGCAGGACAATAGAATGGGGTCTCAAAAAAATGGGAGATGACTTTGGATCCCCTCATTCCACTTGCTCCCAGTAACATCCTATATCTCACACAATGTTTTTGTTGGTGTTCAGCTGTTTTTGAACAATGTCCGACGCTTCTTGACCCCGTTTGGGGTTTTCTTGACAAAGGTACTGGAGTGGTTTCCTATTTCCTTATCCAATTCATTTTACAGACAGGAAAATGAGGCAAACAGGTTAAGTGACTTGCCCAAGGTCACACAGCTAGTAAGTGTCTGGGGCTGGATTTGAACTCACAAAGATAAATCCTCCTAACTCCCGTCCTGGCACTATAGACACTGCACCATGTTCACTTTCCTCATACATAAAGATTTGGATGTGATCGTAGGAAATTGGCAAATGCCACAAATCAGGGATTTATTTATTGTTTTGTTGATTGTCTTGACTTAAGAAAGTGATGGGGACAGCATCAATAATGCAAATTTAACTGAAAATTTTGTCACATGTACTTTTTTTTTTGGAGAGTTGTTAGACATTTGCCAGCACATTCCTGCCTTCTCTCCCCTCATATGATCATCACACTAGTTCAGGCCTACGGAACTACTCACTGGGACTGTCGCAATAACCTCCTATTTGCTTTCCCAACCTCACTTCGCTCTTTACTCCAATCCATCCTCCACTCAGCTGGCAAAGCGATTTCCCTAAAGTATAAGTGTGATTATATTATTGCCCTGTTCAATATATCCAATGGCTCCCTGTCACCTTCAGGATCAAATTATAAATTATAAAACCCCTCATATCCTGCCCTGCCTTTACCTTTCCATTCTTTTTATTCATTACTCGTCTCCCCATACTCCATAATCCAACTACATAGATCAACTTATTGTTCATCTCACATAATACTCCATCTCTCAACTGCATGCCTTTTCACTGGTTTTTCACATGGTCTCTCATGTGAGAAATGCTTCTTCTCCTTATCTTTACCCTCCTGATTTCTGGATTTCTTTCAAATCTCACCTCAAATCCCACCTTCTGCAAGAAGACTTTCTCACTCCCACTATCATCCCAGTGCCTGGCTTCCGAGATTACTTTCTATTCACAATATACATTGTATACACATAGTTATTTGCTTGTTATCTCTCTTTATTAGCATGTGAACTCTTTGAGAATTGGTATCATATTTTGGACTTTCTTTGTATCTTTAGCAAAATGCTTTTTGATCTGGTTGATTAGTTTCACATATTCATCTTCATGCATGCTATGTTTCTGCCTCATTGGACTCCGGGACCTCTTCAATCTTAACATCCCATCTCTGGGAATTTGCACAAGGCATCATCCATGCTTTAGAAGGTGAATCCTTGCTCATCTCTGATTCTCAGGTCTAGTGTCACAAACCCTGTAAAACTTTCTCTTCCCCCATCCCCAGATGTTATTGCTTTCCTCCTTCTCAAATTGCTTTGTATTTATTTATTCATGGGCACATTGTCTCACCATGGTAGAGGGAGCTTCTTGAGGATAGGAGCTATTTTGATTTTGTCTTTGATTCTCTGGTGCCCAGTACAGTGCCTTATGCATAAAAGGCAATAAACATGAGTTGCATTTGCTTATATACACATGTATCTTGCATGGATACAGTGTCTTAGACTTTTAAAAAACCTCTTCATAAACCTTTCTTAACCTTGGAATAAGCAGGTAGGAAACCCCCTCTCCTCCTCCGCCTCCCATCTCCACTCAATTTTGCAGATGAGGAAACTGGAGCTAAGAGAGATGAACTGACTTGCCCCAGATCACATTATGGTAAGTTTCAGGGCCAGGATTTGAACACAGATCTCTGGATTCCATGCTATAGCACTTGTACTAAACAATAGAATGATGATAGTGATATCTTTTTCATTAATTAGTAATAGCATATTTATTCTTCTCATTTTCTATTTGAAGGATTTGAGATAGAAATAGTCCTGGTACAAGTTGCTATCTTACATTTCATGTTTAGCAAAATAATGAGCAGATAGAAAAAAATGATTGTTTTTTGCAACTCAATACAAATATTGAGACCTAAGCTCACCTTCTGCAGACTTACCGCAAGAATCTTCTGGATGCTCTTAAAGCAGACAGGATGATGGAGATGATATGGCCCCTCATCCTTTTCCTATATTAATCTCTTCTTGGTCTCTCTATTTTGAAAGCTTTTTTGTTCCATATAACTTGGAGATTGTGAGTATTTGGTATAATGTTAGCTAATAAAAATATTTTTCCAAATTTTTATGGGTCAATATTATATGCAGGCAATTCCAGGCAACAGTTGAGTCTGTACTAATGTTCCAATTCCATTAGTTCATTGATTGAGTTTTTGAGGTTGGTATTTGTCATCTGTCATGTCCATGAAAGACAGGGAGTTTCCGGTGTATAATTGTAGCCTCCAGATCAGAGGTTCAGTAAGCATTTGTATCCTGTGATATGTGGCATAGCTTCTATCATTTTCTTACATAAGGAGGCAAGTAGATGGCACAGTGGAGAGAGCGCTATACTTGGAGTCAGGAATACCTGAGTTCTAATCCTTCCTCAGAGACTTGCTGGCTGTGTGGCCCTAGGCATATCATTTAACTTTTCTCAGCGTCAGTTTCCTCATTTGTAAAACAGTGATGACAATGATATTGAAAATCTCATTGCGTTAATTCAAGAACTGAGTAAGAACAAATGCAAAGAGCTCTGCAAACTTTAAAGTGCTATATAAATTAGGAAATGATGGCAATGATACGCATTGGTCACTAAGTCAAGACTCCTTAAGGGCAGTAGTCGTAGAAGTAGCAGCAGCAGCAGCAGCTATAGTTGTTGCTGTTGTTGAACTATTTTTTTAATCATGTCCAACTTTTTTGTTGATTAGTTGTGTCCTACTTTTCATGACCCCATTTGGAATTTTCTCTGCAAAGATATTGGACCAGTTTGCCATTTCCTTCTCCAGCTCATTTTGTAGATGAGGAAATTGAGGTAAACAGGGTTAAGTGACTTGTCCAGGGTCACACAGCTAGTAAGTGTGAGAGGCTAGATTTGAGCTCAATCTTCTTGGCTCCAGGTCCAGCACTCCCTCCACTGTGTAAGCCCTTCTGTAATTTCTGGTAACAATGACCTGGTTCTAATCTGCTATTATAAGTCATTCCATTTCTATAAACAAGTCAGCATGACTCAGTCATTTGTTTCATGCTTTCTTGTGAATATATATATACTTGGCTAAAGTTCATGCAGACTCCCTTGATTGAAGGTCTTTTGATTCCACTCCTGAGGCTTAACTGAGGCATAGGTTCCTTCTGGAGACAAATCAATTATTGTTATAGTTGACAAACCCAAAGGCATGTTCGTGTTAGCAGTCTTTCCTATTGCTCAGTGAAGTAATATCTGCTTACTCTAAAAGTATTGCGCAGATGTTTTAATTGTTTAGCATCACCACGATCACCATCGTCAATGTCTTCATCATCATCATCACGATACGTGTTATAACAAAACTCACCAAGACCATAGCTTGAAGCCAATATTTCAGACAGACCAGTTACCTCCATCATAATATCTTAAAAAATGAAAACCCCACCCCTGATTGTTCCTGAATACCATCATAGATTTTTCTCTAGAGCTCCAGATGTTTAGAAGGCACTTCTCTGGTCCCAAAATAAGTTCTAAAAGTTCAAACTCATTGACTTCAAACATGACTACATTGCTCAAAGACCTTCAGGATTCCATGAGAAAATAACAATTTCTTTCAAAAGTAATGTTTGAAAAGTAAAGTTTGGAGAAACTAGGTCATGAAGTGGATAGAACATTGAACTTGGAATGAGGAAGACTCGTCTTCCTGAGTTTGAATCCATCCTAAGACACTTTATTGGCTGTGTGACCCTAGGCAAGTCACTTAACCCTATTTTCCTCAATTAATTTTTTAAAAAAGATACAACAAAATTGAGAATTAATATAAAAGATCCCTCTTAGGGAATGATTGAAACCCTACCAGAGGAATAGAACTGCTTGAACAAGGTAACAAAGATGAAAGGCTGTTACCAGTCTCAAATCCCTCTGAAGTAAGGTTAGGAGCAAAGTTCAAAGCCAAGAAGTTCAAATTAAAACAGACTCTGGTTCAGTATGAAAATCGCTTTCATTTCTAAGCAAAGGAGAAAATAAGTCTTGTCAAGTGTTCACCTGAACACACAGGAAACACTACCTGATCTGTTGCTCTGTGTTCAGAAAACCACAGAAAAACAGGGAACTTTTGAAACCAGAGACTATCAAGCTGAAGGCATCTTAGCTATCTTTAGATACCATTGGGTCCCAGATTATTTTTAACAACTAATATTCCCATAGGAGATTATATTTCCCTATCACAGGGGTCTGTGACCTTATTTTAAAAAAATTGAAAGCTGCATTACAATATGATTGGCTTCCTTTATAATCCTATGTATATTTTTTTTGCATTTAAAAACATCATTTTGAGAAGAGGTCCATAGACTTCACTAGCTTGTCAAAGGCATCTATGATGAGCAAGAGCGTTAAGAACCCCTGCTTTATACATTGTCAAGTATAATGAAAGGAGGAGAGAGATAGGAGCAGAGAAGATGGGCAAAGTGCTCTAGGAAAATCTGAGGAGGAAGAAAAGGCTTTTGGAGAGGAAGATAAGAGGAGAGGATTCATGGAGGAGGTGGTGCCAGAACTGAACCATCAAAGAAGAAAATTATTTCAACTGAAAAAGATGAGGAGAAATTATACCCTGTGCAAATTCACAGGGCCAGAGGATCGTAGATTTACAGAGAGGTGGGACCTAAGGGAACATTTTGTCTGATTCCATTTTACAGATGAAGAACTGAGACTCAGGGAGGCTAAAGAATTTGCCCAGGATGACCCAGCTAGTAGTGTCAGAGGTAGGATAGGAACTCAGGTCTTCCTAACTCTAAATCCTATTCTCAATGCAATATAACCTCACTACCTATTCGGTATTAGAAATAACATAGCTAGCTATTGAATGTGACTGGAATAGCAAATGTATACAAAAGAGTAATGTAAAATAGTTGAAAAGGCAGGTCAGAGTCAGATTGTGGGGTATCTTATATGCCAGGATAGAGAGTTTGTGTTTTATTTTGCAGGCAATGGGGAGTCATTAAAGTTCAGGGTGAAAAGTAATATGGTCAAATTTTTGTCTCAGGAAGATTGTCTTGGCAGCTATGTGTTAGTTGGATTGAAGAGAGGGAAATATTGAGGGCAGATAAGTTAAAAAAGTAATTATAAGGGGTAGCTAGCTGGTGCTGTGGATAAATTGTTGTCCTTGGAGTCAGGAGGATCAAAGTTCAAATCTGACTTCAGATGTTTACCAGTTGTATCACCCTGGGCAAGTCACTTAACCCTGTTTGCCTCACTTACCTCATCTGTAAAATGAGCAGGAGAAGAAAATGGTGAATCAATCCAATATCTTTGCCAAGAAAACTCAAATAAGGTTATGGACAATAAGACATGACTGAAATGACTCAACAACAAGAAGGCAGAAGCAAATATGGAAAACCAAGAAACTGTAGCATCATAACAGCATAGATTTGGAGCTGGAGAGAAAATGCTAGGTGGTGCAAAGGTTAGAATGTTGGATTTGGACTCAGAAAGTTCTGAATTCAGATTTGGCTTCCGACACTAACCGGGTATCTCTGAACAAGTTACTTCTCTGAGCCTCAGTTGCCCTCATCTAGACAACAGGGATAATTTAGCACCTACTTCCCAGGATAGTTATGAGGATAAAATGAGATGATATTTGTAAAGTGATTTGGAAAATTTACAGTGCTTCTCCTCTTCCTTCTCATTTCTTCTTCTTCTACTCCTCCTCTTCTTCTTCCTCCTTCTCCTCTTCCTTCTTCTTTTTTCTCCTTTTTCCTCCTCCTCCTCCTTCTTCCTTCTTCCCAATCTCTTCCCCTATTTTATAGATGAGGAAACTGAGGTCCAGAGAAATAAAGTGATTTGCCCAAAATAATACAGGTAGTAGATGGCAGGTATAGGGTTTGAACCCATGCCCTCTGAATAGTAACGATATGATCAGAAAGGGTAATGACTATCATAGTTCAAGGTCTTGGTGGTGGAAGACCTCAATTTCCTCCAATGTAAAATGTGGATTATAATACTTATACTGGTTTCCTTACCTGGTTATTGTTAGGAGGTCCCTTAGTCAACTTTTGATGGCTATAGAAACATGAACTTTTTATTTTACTGTCACAAGTATCCCATGAGCTCTAGAATGTAGCCATTTTCCCCAAAGAGGCAGATGCTTTGCTATTTAATGGTGGTTATGGAAGGGAGTTGCACTAATGACTAGCTCCCAAGTTCCTAGGGATATAGATTCCTAACTTTATGGCAGCAAAATGACACTAAAAGCAGAAGCCTATGAGTGAGCAAGGGTCTCCCCCTATAGAGTTCTGTAGATTAAATTAAACACCTCCAAGGTCTTCCAGGAAAGACTAGGTAGCCAGTACAGACAGGTGCCGTACATTCCATTCAGCTCATGTTCTTAAGTAAACAGGCAGCCAGGGTTCTGCAACAACTCAGACTCCTGGGTGGTCCTGCAGGGGAGTCCCATATAGAACAATCTGGAGTGGAAGTGTCCCTAGGGTGAATTCCTGGGACTTGAATTAGAGGAGAAAAAAATCACAGTCTCCTCCAGGTCAAAAGGTACAATCTCATCAGGAGAAATCTTCAAGAGTCTGCTTGCTAAAGGCCCAGCAGTGGACCCCTCTCTGCCTCTTTATAGAATAGAGAGTGGTTGGTGGGTAGAGGACCCCAGCTTGGAAAAAACTCTCTCCCATGATGTAAGGAGCTTACTGCAATTATGTCTTTCAACCCCAAGGTTCAGTCCCTAATCTTACCATACTCATGTCCAACCTATCTGTTGCCTGGCTGGGCCAAATATAATTCCTGAATTAAGTTTGAGATGGTACTTTATTTTGTTCCTTGATCCCATGAAAGTCATGGGAGCTATAAAATGGCCATCCTGGGTCAGTTCTCTGGTCCCTCCAGTCCCGGTTCCGTCCCTGACAAGAACACCAAAGTATGAGATGAAGGAGTGCCTTTTTTGTCCTTTCTGAAGGCATTCTCCTAAGATTTCAGCCAAATCTCAGGCATCTGTGACTTCTCTTAATCATCTGTTAATGAGTTTCCCCACCATGGGTTTATATAAAACTGTATTATGGATAGAATGCTGAACTTGGAGTCAGGAATAGCTGGGTTTGAATCCTGCCTCAAACACTTACTAGCTAGACCTGTAATTTAATTAGTAGACGGAAGGTCCAGTGTTCTAACATGGGTCACCACCTTCTCATCCTAGAGAGCTATATAGATCACCGAGAGCTCCAGGGACTTGCCCAGAATCATACTGCTAGTGAATGTCAAAAGCAGAATTCAAACCCAGGTCTTCTGGTTCTAAGGTCAGCTCTTTAGTCACTATGCTACATCTGTCTCTTATTGATAAAATGGAGATAATGATGCCTATAATTTTTACCTCACATGATTGTTGTTCTTTTTAAAATAAATATTTATGAATAGTTTTGTTTTTACATTACTTACATTTTCTACTGTACTTTCTACCCCTTGGAAGGTAAAGCTTCCAGAGAGCTTTCCCTTTTAATAATTTTAAAAAGAAGAAGAGAAAAGAAAAAAAATTCTCGAAATTAACCAACATATCAAAAAAAGTTCATCTTCCACACCTATTATTCCCTTGCCTTTGCAAAGAATCAGGGAGAAATGTTTCTTTCATATCAGTTCTCTGGGGCCAAGTTTGGTCATTGTAATTTCCTAGGATTCAGTTTTGGCTGTTCTGCTCAGTAAATACTTATTATGCACTTACTATGTGTTAGGCACTGGGGGTTAAATTACAAAGAAGGAAATAATCTCTACTCTCATGGAGGTAACATCCTAATAGAGAAGACAACAGGCTCAAATGAAATAATATATGTATATAGTAGGGAATTATACATATTCCCCACCTGATGAACCCTGAACCCCACCCACAAAGCCTGAGACCGGATGGGAAAATTAGAAGTGTGGAAGAGTCAAGATGAGAGGAGGGCACAGTTGTAGTCAGCCAAGCTGGCCCCAAAGAGCTTCAAAGACAGAGACAGACGGTGGAGAAGCCAAAGGAATCGTCTCCAGAAGAGTCTTTCTCTGGGCCTGGCTTGCCCTTGATTCCACTCTACCACTCTCTCTGATGAGATTGCCTCAAGAGAGAAACAGTCCAAAGTTTCTGAAAGGAAAAAGCTACTAGTTGGACTAGCTACTGGGAACTTGCAATACTCAGCTAGTTCCCAAACAGTCTAGACCAGAGTTGGATAGGAATGAATCAGGGACCTGGGAACTTTATTTAACTCTTGCACTGAGAAGGTTCATTGACCTCTTTGTTGGCAAGAGTTGCAGTCACCAGTAGGGACAGATAAAGGCTGAGCATGGGTACCTTGCATCATGTTATAGAACAATAGGTAAGCTCCAATAAAAATGGAGTACCAACCACACACACAAGGGTCTCCATGGGTTGTATATTGACTTAGAAAACCACGTATTAACATTATCTATGTTTCACGGTATCTTTATTTCTTTCATCAATAACATTTTAACTTCCCAATTATATTTCAATCTGGTCCCAGAAACACTCTGGCATGTTGTGAATTATGTGCTTTGGTGTGCCATGGTTTGATACCTTTGTCTTGGAACACCTAGGCTTATATCATGTCTATAGAATCCTTAAGGACTTCTTAAATCTAGATGTTCAGCCTTACAGCCTGAATGAGTTAAGTGTAACCCTATTTCTAATTGTATGTATTTTGTGCCTCAGTAAAAGCCACTATGTGTACAATCCAGGCTGTTTGGTGGCTTATAACAGACACTATTTTTTTTACTATATCTATATATGGAAATTCTTTATTAAACTATAGAAGATTCAGGGAGGAAGGTAGAGTTTCCTGATGAGATGAGGGACTACTACAATGATTGGGAAAACCAATACTTATGATATACCTTAGACCAACAGCTCAAGTGCTAACCCTAGAGAGTTACAACTGAGAGAGAGAACACTCTCTGCTTTCTAGAACCATGGAAAATTTGTTATTTTCCACCCTTCCTGATGGACAGCTAAGTGGTACAGTGGATAGAGTGACAGCCTCGAATCAGAAAGACTCATCTCCTTGAGTTCAAATCTGGCCTAGCTCTTACTAGTTTTGTGACTATGGTCAAGTTACTTAACCCTGTTTGATTCAGTTTTCTCATCTATAAAGTGAGCTGGAGAAGGAAATGGCAAACTGCTCTTGTATCTTTGCCAAGAAAATTCCAGATGGACTCACAAAGAATCACACTTGGCTGAACAGCAGGAACTATAGCAATCATTCCTAAAGGAACTTTTGGGTATTGGAAGTAGTACTTAGTCACCAGGATGTGTGTGAGAACATCCTAGTACCTAGTTTTTACTGGGATCGGGATCAAGTTAGTGGCAAGTGATGCCTTTTGGTGGTTAAATATGTAAAATGTTTTGCAAACTTTAAAGTACTATATAAATATCAGTGGTTGTTGTCATAATTTTGTATATCCAATTCTTTTTCTCCTAAAAATAGGTGTATTAGTAGAAATGAAAATAAATCAAAATGGAACATAGAAAAAATCCACAAGAAATCTTAGAAATAATTTTAAATGAAGGAAAAGAAGATGAGAAGAAATCTGTCACGTCATAGATCATCATAAGACAATGGAAGGTAAAATGTGAAAATCTACTGAGCTTTCAAAATACAATGAAGATATACAAATAGAGAATGAATATATTATTCCATCCCTGCACTCAATCGATCATTCATTTGTACCTATTCACTATCCAGATGAATTGCCACCAGGGTGAGTGAGAGGAAAGCATTATGGAAATGCTTTATCACAAGACCAAGGAGAGAAGAATATGTATATGAACTTCTGAACATATGAATTATTCCTTGATTTTGAGTTTTAGACTCAAGGTTAACACATACAATGCCTTAGCAGAAGTGTGATTCTTTGACAAGTTTGTTTTGTACAGTGAACCCTACTGGAGTCTGGAAGACCTGAGTCCAAATCCAGCCTCAGACACTTACTAAGTATGACTCCAATCAAGTCACTTTAATCTCTAACTGCCTCATTTTCCTCATCTGTAAAATGGGATTCATAATAGTATCTACCTCCTAGAGTTGTGAGGATAAAATGAGATAGTATCTATAATGTGCTTTGTAAACCCTAAAGCACTACATTAATGTTATGATCAGTAGTACTAGTAGAAGAAGAAGAAGAAGAAGGAAAAGAAGGAGAAGAACAAAGAGAAGGAGAAGGAGGAGGAGGAGGAGGAGAAGAAGAAGAAGTAGAAGAATTAGTAATGGTAGTAGTAGTGGAAGAGGTAATAGTGGTAGTGGTACTGGTGATGGTGGTAGTAGTAGTATTAATAGTAGTAGTAACAGCAGCAATAGCTACTGACAAAAAAAAAGAGACCTTTTGAATCTACTCATATAAGCAAATTACTGAGTTCTTTGACTCTATCACCTGTTGTGTGAAGTAGTTTGCTTTTATATGACCTAAAACTACTTCTTCCTAGCCTAAGGGAAGGTCCCTCTAGTTCTAGGATATGGGGGTTTGGTTATCAAGAGGTCTATGTTCAGGGATGTTCCAGTAAATATTTAATAATTGGCTCTCTGGGAATGAATGTATGCAGGGCACACTCTTAAGTTAAACCTGTATTATAAACTTTTTCTCCATCACTTTCTTAAGTCTAGACAATCAACAGGACAAGAAATTAAGCCCTCATTTGAGGGAGTTTACATAAAATCAAAGAATAAATGACCATCCTGAAAATTTCACAATCAGCTTTCAGACAAGCTGGTTTGAGCTAGAGTCATCACCAACCTGTTAACCTTCCCCATGAACAACCCTTTTATGATTTGGTCCTATTCCTTCTCAGGCTTTGCCATAAAATCTTATTTTATTCTTTACTACATTTGGTTGGTTCTCTCCTGGATCATTGCCTTGTCATGGCAGAGAGGTATGTATAATTCAATGAGACTATACCTATTCTTCTCTCCTTGGTCCTGTGATAAAACATTTCCATAAAGCTTTCCCCTCCCTGTCCCTGACGACAAATTAGTCTTGACAGTGAAAGGTGCAAATGAATGGTCAGTTGAGTGCAGTGGTGGGATGATATATTCATTGTATATTTGTATATATTCATTGCTTTTGGAAGCTCATTTCAGTTTCAAATTTTAACTGCTATTGTCTTGTTATGAACTATGAAATGACAGATTTCTTTTCATCTTCTTTTTCCTTCATTTAAAATTATTTCCAAAATTTCAAGATTGCTTGAGGATTTTTTCCATTTTAATTTGTTTTCATTTCTTTATGAGACTACTAATAAACATATTTTAAGGAAGGAAAGCACCAGATATAGATAACTAAAGGGGATGGCAAACCACTCCAGTATCTTTGCTAAGAAAACCCCCTAGATGGTATGATCCATGGGGTCACGAAGAGTTGTATAACAATGAACATCTGAACAACAATATCTGAGTGGGGGTGCTGGTGAGCAGGAGAGGAGGGGTAGCCTTTGGATTCTTATTATATTGATGTAATAATGATGTCAATATCAATATCAAAGGTTGAAATAGATCGGTGACCTCTTCAATTTGGATATTCTCTCAAAGATGCCGAAGGCAATTTGTCCATACCTGCTCATCCTTAAGGTTTACAATACATTATTTTATGGGTCCCTCACTCACCTGTGAGGTGAGTCCTATAGGGATCATTATCTTCTCCCTACTTTTACAGATGAGGAGATAAAAACTGAGGGGATTTGAATAACTAGCCCAGGAGAATACAGCTAGTAAGAGTCTAGGGAAGTATTTGAGCCTGGATCTTTTTGCCTATGGATGATGATTATGTGTGGCACTTGTATTCTTAGTGGACCACGCTTCCATTAAAAGTCCTTCTCTGATACCTTATCATGGGTTCTCAAGGGAGTATAAAAAACTGGACAGGTCATTTTAATTGTTCAGGTGTTTTTCAGTCTTTTCTGACCCCATTTTTTGATTATCATTTTTTTTGTTTTTTTTGTTAGATACTGGAGGGGTTTTCTATTTCCTTCTCCAGTTCATTTTACAGATGAGGAAACTGAGGCAGAGAGGGTTAAGTGACTTGTCCAGAGTCACATAGCTAATAAGTATCTGGGGCTGGATTTGAACTCAGCTCTTTCTGACTTAAGGCCTGGCACTCTAACCACTGTGCCCCATAGCTACCCATAAAGATCGCACCCCTTCCTAATATTCTAGCGGCTACCTAGCACCTCCAGGATCAAACACAAAATCCTCCGGTGTTCAGAGTCATTCACAACCTAACTCTTCTCTAACTTTTCAGTCTTTTGTGACCTTGACTTTCTCATTATTCCTCTTCCTTTGTTGGTACTGGACATTTTTTCTGACTGGAACACTCTCCTTCCTCATCTCCACTTCCTGGCTTCCTTTAAGTCCCAACTAAAATTACATCTTCTACAGAAAACCTTTCTTAACCCCTCTTCATTGTAGTGCCTTCCCTTTGTTAATTATCTCTTATTTATCTCATATATTGCTTGTTTGTCTCCTCATAAGATAGTGAATTTTGTGATTGCAGTGACTGGTTTTTTGCCTCTTTTTGTATCCTTGGCACTTAGCATAGTACCTGGCACATAATAAGCATTTAATAATAAATGTTTACTGACTGACTGACTGGAAAGTCTTGTACTGTGGATAGAAAGGCCTGGGGTTAGATAGGCTTGAATTCAATTTGCCCTCAGATAGATTTGCCCCTAGCTATATGATTCTGGACCAGTCACTTTGTCTCTGTCTGCCTCGGTTTCTTCAACTGTAAATAGAGATTAGATAGAACCTACCTCGCAGATTGTTTTAAGAATCAATGAGATAATATTTATAAGGCACTTAGTATGGTTCCTGGCACAAAGTGATACTTAATAAATTCTTGTTCCCTTCCCCTTCTCCCCACACTTCGAGAGTAGGCTCAGTGAGAGAAGTGTTCATCTTTGAGCTGGACTAGACTAGCTAAGTTCAGAGGGGTCTCATTTTTAGATGATGGATCATTTTGGCCACAGTAACTCATGAAATTGTTTTCCAAGTTATAGATGAGTTTTGAGCTAGGTCAGTGGAGGCAGGGGGTGAGAGATGGGGGTACCCATACCAGTGAAATCAATCATCTTTTGAAATATTGAAGCAGCCAAAATGAGTGAGGATTTTCTAGGAATTTTACTCAATCTTGTAGGATTTGTCCTTACTTTTAATATAAGTAAACTCCTTAGACAATACACCTAAAAAATACTTGTGGAAACCATGAGATGGGTCATGAGGATCACTGATTTAATTTCAAATGGTTTTTCAAATTTTCTTTTTTTCAAATTTCATTACCATTTGGAGAGAGATTAAAGGGGTGGCATAAACAATCTTAGAAAGTTTAGCACAGTGGATAGAAATCCAGCCTTGGAATCCCAAAGACATGGTTCAGATCTCTCGTATGACATATTATGAATATGGGGCATTGGTCAAGTCACTAAACCTTGTGGTACTTTAGGCAGGTGATTATATGTATTGGTAGAGAGAGTCCTCACAGTGAGCTCTCTGCTTTGATGAAACCACAAGAAAACATAAAGTGTGGAGTCTTATCTCCATCTTGTTGGAAGGATTTTTAGTCAAGGACTCACTGGATTGTTGTTTTGGTTTAGTTTATATTTTGGAAGAAGGCTGATGACATCACAGAATGATATCTTAATTCCTTCGTGGTTTGGATTTAAATGAGGCAGAGTTGCACAAAGTCCTCAGCCTGACTCTTCCTTCCAGAGTCATCCAAGTCCAGGGCTCAGATAAAAGTAAAGACAACTGACGATGGCTGGGGTTGCAATGGATTACCCAGGTGTCTGATGTCTGACCAAGATCTAAGTGCTCCACAGTGCCTGCTTCAGCAGTCTTCATGGACACTGGAATAAACTGTTCTCATTCACCCATTCCACTGGACGGAAGTCTTCACATGCTTGGGATAGACACCCCCAACCTCATCTACAGGTTTGGTTACTGTTCCTTACTCTCATCCTGGTTTGGCCCATCTGTGGAGACAGTTTTACAGGGGTGTGGCCACAGTGCATACTACTGCTTCTTGAAACCCCAGGGAAGAGTTGAGTGCCAGATAGACAGTACAGGTGGATGAGCAGCCCTCACACCAGAGGTGCTAATCCTCCTTGAACACCTCATACATCCCAACTCATTGGATTAGATGATCTATGATGCTGCCTGGTCACCAGCTGGTGCTATCCACGACCTCTAAGCTGAGACAGTCACACAGAGGAAATGAAAAGATAAAAGAAAAGAAATAAAATGTGCAAAGGCTTTCGATTATCACTCACCACCATGGATGACAGGTCTGGAAGGTTAGAGCAATAGGGCATCTCAGAGGTCATTTATTCTGACCCTTTCATTGTACTGGAGAGTGAATTGAAGCCTAGGGATGTTAAGAGATTTGCCTGAGTTCACATAACTAGGGAAAGAACCAGAATTAGAACCCAGATCCTCTGACACCAAATTCAGCACTTTTTTCTAGCCAACTCATGGTGTCTCATGCACATATCTATGTATGTGCATATGTATGCATATATAAGTATGCGTATACAATTTACATATACACACATGCGTTGTACACTATACACACATATATGTATATACCAATATGGTTATACATGCAAGCACACATACACATACGTGTGTACATATATACATACATTTCCCTTTGTCTTTCATCTTTCTGTCTCCTCACAGAAGTTAAAATGTAGGTGTGATCTGCAACTTAGATTCTTAGTTTCCCAGAACAAAGAGATGCTAATTGATTGGCCAGGGTTATAGTCAGCTCGTGTTAGAAGTGAGATTTGAAATTTGGAGACACATTCTCTGTCTCTCTGTTTCTCTTTGTCTCCATCTCTCTGTGTCTCTCTCTGTCTCTTTTTATCTCTGTCTCTGTCTTTGTCTTTCCTTTCTCTTGTCCTATCTTACTGTTTCTGTATGTCTTCTCCCTTCCTTCCTTCTTTCCTTCCTTCCTTCCTTCCTTCCTTCCTTCCTTCCTTCCTTCCTTCCTGTCTCTTTCTCACCCTCACTTTTTCTCCCTTCCCTCTCTTGTCTCTCTTTTCTCTGTCTCCTCTCTTCCTGTCTCTTCCCTTTCTGTTTTTGTATCTTTCTCCACATATATGCAGTATATACATACATATGTATAATATTATACATAAATATGTGTGCATACATATTTGATGGGGGAGAAAGGGAGAGGGGAAGTTTGTGTATATGTAGGTCCAAGCCTTGCTACATTTGTCTATTGTACAAAACTAGGTTTAAACTGGGTATGTAAATTGCGGTTAACATCAAACTGCCACAATTGCTCAATAAATATATCCTAGTTAGCTTACTGACTCCTGATGACTATCTAGTCTTTGGATCCAGAAGGCTTAGGAGGAGAAAGGGAGGCTGGTGACCTTGCACAGCCCTCCTTCACTCAAAACAAAATCCAGTGCAAGTCATGTCATCATTTCTCTGATGTCACTAGTCTTCTGTGAAAATAAAGGACGAACACAACAGCAACTGACTCCTCAGCCAAGCATGGTATGGTAGCCAGCTCCCCTTCTAATTTTTCAAAATAATAGAAGCCTCTGGTACAACATAGACTCAGAATACTAGAAGTGGTAGTGATGGGCTGCTTGGGTGCATGTGCTTGAACCCCAATTCTAAAATCTCATTTCTCTTTAAAAATCACATTTCTCCCTACCCTCAAAATACTATCTCAGGCAGTTTCTCTCTCAAGGACACAGCCTACCCCAGCAACAACCGTTATCTCCCTTCCTGCTGTAGTAGCCAGCTGCACCTATAGAACTCATTAGTTTGAACCAGTTGTCTACTGGCTTAACGGGCTGTGCACTGGGTCATAATGATGTTTACTACCCACTGATCAATCATATGTATCCTAGACTTAGACATACCTATACTCCCTTACATTAATCTTGTCTAACAAGACATTGATGAGAGAAGTCTGATTTTCCTGGTCAGCCCTGACAGTTGGTTGACTTAGTGATGTTTCAGGCCTAAAACCACACCTCCAGGTAGACCCTGCTTGAGCTATTTCCAGATGAATTTTCGGTAAAATACCTGTGCAGTAGATACCAAAAGTGCATGTTCTAAGAACTGACCGCTCCTTCACCACTCCCTAATCCCATCCCAAAACACCTAGTTAGCATATTTGGCACAAATAATACTATAAACTTTCCCTGTTCCCCTTTAAGTTTGCAGGTTCCTTAAGAATTCTTGCCCTCTGAAAAACGTAATAAATCTTTACCTTGACCTCAGTAATGCTTGAGTCCATGAATTCTTCTCCAGACAACCTGCCCCTGATACCTTGCTCTTTTTTGGGGGGTCTCACACCCCCCTTCCAGCCCTCATCAGTAGGGGCCTTAGATCACTAAGTCTAACCCTTTCTTTTCAGAGTTAAAGAAACTGAGGCCCAGATAGAGGAAGCAATTTGTCAGGGAAATCTAACAAAGTTAGTGGAAGGGCCAGGCCTACAATTGGGCCTCTTGATTTTCAATCCATGACTTTTTCCACTACACTCACAATATTTTCCCATACGTACCTTTGCTTTCCAGTAATGTGGGACCCAGGGGTTGGAGCATCTCATGTTCAGGAGGTAGAATGGGACAGTTTGGGACAAGGCCTACTTTTGGTACATGGTAGATGGGGGATAATGCCAAATATGGAACTGAAAGTCCTAGGTTCAGTTTCTAGACCTGCACCTTGTGAGTTCTGTAAAAGAGTGATGTGAATACTTAGATTACTTGCTTCACAAAACTGTCATAAGGAAATTGCTTTGCTTATTGCAAAGTACTATAAAAATGCAAATTATTTTTGCTAGTCAGTCATTAACAAACATTTATTAAGCACCAATTATGTGTTAAATGCTGGGCATAAAAAGGAAGGTAAAAGGCAATCCCTGCTATCAGAGATTACAATCTGATGAGGGTGATGATAAGCAAACAACTGTACAAACAAACTCCATACAGGATAAATTGAAATTTATATTGGAGCAGTCTTGTCTTTGTTCAGTTGTGTCCAATTCTTTAGGACTCCAAGGTTTTCTTGGCAAAGATACTAGGTGGGGTTGCTATTTCCTTCTCCAGTAGATTAAGGCAAACAGGTTAGGTGACTTGCCCAGGGTCACACAGCTAGTAAGTGTTTGAGGCCAAATTTGAACTCAGGTCTTCCTGACTCCAGGCCTGACACTCTATCCACTGTACCACCTAGCTACCCAGAAGAAGTCTTAACTATAGCCAAATACTCCTGTTTACATGGTATGAACTTCACCAAGCCCTCCTGCTACAAAATTCACTATGTAGAGAGGCACTGAGAATTTTGGGGCCAGAGACAAATGCAGTGATAATATAGGGTAGTGTTGGTTAGTGATGACTGTACAGAGGGACAATTTAACTACAGATGTGGCTGTAGAAGGAAAGACTGTTAGGCCCTCATTCCTATGGTGACTAGAGGACCTGAACAGGCAGATCCATGGTCAAAGGAACCTAGAGGTAGAGATGGTTATACTGCCCTGAAGCACCATCCAGCAGAGGATCATAAACTGAGGCATAGGGCTGGTGACAGAAAAGGTAAGGGACAGGACTCACTGTATGTGGGGAGCCTGGGACAAAGTCCTGGTTGGCCCATGCTAGTTCCAACTCTGGGCAGTAATAGTGTTGCTGGTCTTTTGATTTGAAGCTCTGCCTTCTACCTCTTTCCCTCCTCTTCACAGGGTCTCTACCCCCAAGTGTTTTCAATGCAGAAACTTGCTGAAGAGATGATTGAAGTTGAAACTTATACCATGTCCTAGACAATGGAGACCCAACCTCTGTTTTCTAACTCATCACTCTAGCCCCAATACCTGCTGTTTTTTGATTCAAAAACTTGCAGGAAATAAAGTATTAGATGTAGGGACCTTTCTGCATGCCATGAGCTGTGGATCTATGATATTTTGCAGAACCAGAGCTGGTGAGGAGCAAGGGGGAGGGGGTGGGGCACCATCTCTAGGCCTCCCGTCTTCCTCCACCTCCTGCTTACCACAAACAACAGACATTGAGAATAGCTAAAAGAGGCTTTTTCTGCTTTTTACGCTCATTAGGTGCAGAATGTTTTCCACACCAGCCTGTGTGGCTTGCGGGGTCCTTGGCTGGGTCTTGTGAGGTTTGCTACTGGTCTGGAATAACCAGCTGAGACCAATAGATTTAACGTCTCACTGCGGGACACAGCGAGGGCTTTGAAATTGGGGCCTCCTGAAGGCTTTTTGATGAGGGCTGGCTTGGGGTGGGGGGGTGGGAAATCTATGCTGAGTTCCACAGCTGAAATGTTTTAAGTGACTTCTGGAGATGAAGGATTCTTTTGAGTGTGTAGTATATAGGAAGAAGATGGATAGAGGAGCAGCCTTAGAGTCAGGAAAACTTGGGTATAGTGAAAACAGCACCACTCTCGAATGAGAGGACCTGGGTTTAAATCCCACCTGTGATGCTTACTACTTGTGTGACCTGGGGGACATTTCAGTTGTGGAACTCAGCAGAGACCCCCTTTCCCTTCAACCCAGTCTTCATAAAAAAGCCTTCAGGAGGACCAGTTTCAAAGCTCTTGATGTGTCCCAGAAGTGAAGCATTAAATTTATTGGTGTCAGCTGGTTATTCCAGATAATAAGAAATCATTTCATTTCTCTGAGCGTCAGTTTCCTCAACTGAAAAATGAGGGCCATGGATGAGATGACCCAAGTTGTCCTTTCCAGTTTCAGATCTCTGAATCAGTGGTATTTATCTCTGTTACATACTAATTGGATGACCTTGGGCAAGCTCACTTAACCTCTCAATACCCCAATCAAATCTATGAGATTATACCTGGTGGGGAAGGATTTACTGATCTACACTTATGAAGGGAATATTCACACTGGAATTTCCCCATATAGATGTAATTATAGATCTGTTCCTCCCCCAAAAAGAATTAGAATCTTGTTGGTATATACATGTACGTGAATCTTTGTTCCTGTGTCTGCATATATTTAACATAAATTGGTATATATTTATATTTAGCATATGTAGGTATAGGCAGCTCAGTGGCACAGTGGATATGGACTTCAGGCCAGGTCTGAAGTCAGGAAGACTCATCTCCCTGAGTTCTAATCTGACCTCAGATACTTCCTAGCTGTATGACCCTGGACAAGTCATTTAATCCTGTTTGTCTCAGTTTCCTCATTTGTAATCTGAGCTGGAGAAGAAAATGGCAAACCACTCCAGTGTCTTTTCCAAGGAAACCTCAAATGGGGTCACGGAGAGTTGGACACAACTGGAAATGACTAAATGACAATGCGTGTATATAGATAGACGTGTGTGTGTGTGTGTGTGTGTGTGTGTTCCATTTACTCATGAGACAGTGAGAAAATTATCTTGACTGCAGCAGAGAGTGACTGGATGTCATCCTTTGTTCTCAAAGAGGACAAAAATGACATTAGTATGTCACGGTTAAGGTACAGTGTGTCCAACTGTGGCCAATCAGACCAATACAAGCTCAGAAGGCTCTACCACAGGACAGGCATAAATAGTCCAAATGAACATTTGGGGTGAAGATGTCTCAAGTTTGCACATGAACTATGGTAATTCTGCTTTGCCCATAGAACACAGAACTTTCTTTGATACAGGCACACCATGCTGGGTGGTCCTATGCCAATGTCTCCCATGTCTCACAATTGACCCAAAGTTCTTCAGAGACCTTGAGAGAGTCCTTGTATCCCCTCTTCTGACTTCCATGTCAGTGCTTGCCTTGTGTGAGTTCTCTGCAAAATAGTGTGTAGCATGTGTACTAAAGAGGAATGAAAGAAAAAGATATGTGTGTGGATACCTGAAGATGTATTCATATGGCTGCTGATAACTGAACCTACACACATACATATAAGGAATCTCAGGGGTGTGTAAGCTAATTATCCCTGAGGGAACTAAAGTTTTCTTCAGACTGTCTCTTTTTTAAAAAATTAATATATTGGGAGAGGAGCCAAGATGGCAGAGTAGAAAGACACACATATGCTAACTCCGAAACCACAGCCTATAAAATATCTGTAAAGAAGAACTCCTAACAAATTCTGGAGTGGTGGAAGCCACAGAAAAACAGAGTAAAGGAGATTTCCGTTCCAGAAAGACCTGAAAAACCCTCACCAAAGGTCCGTCACACACGGGACCAGAGCTGAACCCAGCCCTACCTTGTCCGCATGGCCCCGAGAGGATCAGAAACGAGCAGACTTCAGGGACAGAATCTCTGGGGGCCACGAAGCTCCCTCCACCTACAGGCGCTACAGGTCAGTGAGAGAGACTTCTGGGCTGGCCGAGAGGGGAGCGGGGTGTCTCCATAACTCAGGCCCCCTCAGGAGGCAGTAGCAGAGGCAGTGGCGGCCAGGGGCTTCTGGAGCAGGCAGGACCTCAGATCCATTACTGAAGGTCTCTGCATAAACCCCCTGAGGAAACTGAGCCTGGGAGGTGGCCCTGCTCCCACCTGAGCACCAGAACTTAAGATCACATTGAATAGCAGCCCCAAGCGCCACTGAAAGCCCTGAGGCTGGGGAGCAGCATTTGAATCTTAGACCCCAAGAACTAACTGGGGAGATAAGGGCAGGGGTGGAGAGGAATCTCAGAAGTCAAGTAACTGGCTGGGAAAATGCCCAGAAAAGGGAAAAAAAAAATAAGACCATAGAAGGTTACTTTCTTGGTGACTAGATGTTTCCTCCTTTCCTTTCTGATGAGGAAGAACAATGCTTACCATCAGGTAAAAATATAGTAGTCAAGGCCTCTGTATCCCAAACATCTGAAATAGATGTCCAGTGGGCTCAGGCCATGGAAGAGCTCCAAAAGGATTTTGAAAATCAAGTTAGACAGGTGGAGGAAAAACTAGGAAGAGAAATGAGAGACATGCAAGAAAAGCATGAAAAA